>CM033476.1:161672144-162272144 GCA_019447015.1 Hymenochirus boettgeri
AGCGTACTGTCCGCACGGACTTCACTTAGCGAATGGCTCTAATTGGGAAATATTAGTTTTCAATTTGCCCACACAACAGGTCACACGATTATCCTTCCGCAGAGAAATAGTTCCCGGATGAAAATGGAATGCGGTCTCTTACCAAAATAGACCTGTCACAGAGGGATGGGCAATAGGGTGGGCACTAGAAGGAACATGTTAAAAATAAATTAAGCAAATGTGGGAGAAAAGGGAGAGATTCTGATACCTATTGTAGGGATAAAGATTGTCTACAGGCTTGGGAGAAGTCATCTGTGGCGGAAGGATCTTCATACCCCCCCCCTTTTTTTTTTGAGAAGAAAAAGAAATATCCCGCCCGCTAAGTTGACGAGTAAGTTATCAGTCTCTCGCATAAGTTGGAGCCCAGGGTGCAGGGTGGGCGGTTGTAGTGTGAGAACGGGATTTCTTTAACCTCCTCTCGGCAGAATAGTCACGTCCCCCCCACTTTGCCCTGTAAACTGGACCGTTGGACGAGGCCGGGGCACTGGAAGAAGAATGAGGCTGATAGGTTCCGACGAGTGCCCGGCGTGCTGTGCTGCTCCGGTGCTGGGACACTGGGCACAGAACGCAGAGAGTGCGGTGAGTGCCCTGGACTGCACCATTGTGGAAGGGGTGTTAGAGATATTATTAGAGAGATCTTGTAATGCATAAATGGACAGTGACCGTGTTAGTGTCTATGTCATTGCACTTGTACAGTTAGCCTTGTAATAAGTTTCTAGGGCTCTTAGTCATACAGCTTCCCAGATATTGCTGAACTGTTCTCCCTGTAACTGCAGGGTTTATCAGGCTAGATTTGTCACTTTCCTATAGCACACTGTCCATTCACAGAACTATACTACTGTGGCTGTTGGTTTATATGGAGTGTATTACAGATATGGACACTGGGTTGAGAAGTCTCAATGTTCTATCACTGAATCAGCAACCCTACACAGACAATTTGTGTCCTATCTTTAATTTGGATCCACCCTTTCAGTAAAACTCTCACTGATCATGGAAATGAATCGATTGTAGGACCGCCCACACGCTATTCGATTTTTTTTTTTACTCTTTGGGTTTGATTCTTTACCAATTATAGAGCATGCTTCCTCAAGCAAATCGCAATCTATCCATATGTTGCAAAAAAAATCAGAGACTGATCACTTTTTGCATTAGGATGCAAAAGAAGTTAAACATTTTTAACAATTTGATTTAAAGAATCAGATTGACTGATCATTGAACTGAAAATTGCCTGTGTTAGTATTTAAGATAGCCATCATTGCCCTGGTTTTCCGATCGGATTTTTGATCAGCCAAAGAATTGAAAATCCAATCAAAATTTCGCCGTGACTCTTTTGTAGATTTCAGCTTGATTTTGCGAACATAAGTTCTGGAAGATGTGGTTTTCGGAAAGATTTCTGCTAGTCTATCCGAAACAGGAAACTAATTTTATTTGGCTGAATTTATCAAATTCGCCGAATCAATCAGAATATCTGTTTGTTATTAGGTGCTTAAGTCATTGGTTTTACTTCTTGAATTAAATCATTGTCCCCACAGGTTTAAGTTAGCTTTGCCCTACTGTCCAAGCAGTATCGTAATTTTCATCCACAGGAAAGGGGAAGATCTATACTGCTAGGAAGATCCTTTGATGCAATTTTTCTTTGTACACATACATTTTTAACACTGGGGAGTAGACATGGGTCCAATGTGTTGTCATAGTGGTGTGTTGTGCACCTATATACAGATCTAGATATACGCACATGCACATCTAGAAGAAGTGACGTTTGCCTCCCACGTGCTGTGTTCATTTTGCATGGAATTGTGACAGCAATGTGTAAGATGCAGGATAAAAAGAGACCACTGTAGTATTAGATCAGTGCTGTAACTGGCTAGGCCTCTGCATTCCACAGGATCACAGGCTGCAGTAGCACTAAAAGCCAAAGGTTATGTTGGTGTTTTAAAGGTGACAAACGAGTCCTTAGCCAGCTTTTCTGTCGATACCAATATTAAAGCATATTAGCAGAGATTTATAACATGTGCAGTTATTAGTCATTTTAACACATGCGGAAATGCACAATAGTGGGTCTGGGTCAAAGTGACTACCCTCAACAGAATAAAATGATTCCACTGATTTTTATTGACACTGTTCTTTTGCATTCATTGGAGAATCAGTTAATTATTGTTATTAGTAATAGTGTACAACACAGAAGCATGGAATGTAGAAATAAAATGAACCATATTAATTAAGAAATTGAAATTTAGGTAAAGGTGGCAACAATAAAATACAACTACAGTCATCACATAACCCTTGGGGGGGAGTTCCTTGTCTTCTGCCAGCCAGGAGGCTGATGCTCAGCAGAAGGATGTCCACCTGTGGTCCTTTACCTGAAATTGAGTACACCCAAACCTCTGTCGCTGATGCAGCCATTGACTGATGTTAATATTAGTCAATGGCTGAATATCATGCTGTTCATAGGGAACTGCTCAATCGCCAGTTTTTTTTTCAATATAACTGATCCAGACGAACGCAACTGTAATCAGTTTGTGGCGGGCCACAAATACACCATCCCCAGAAAGCTTACAGACCTTCGCTCCCCCAGTGCTTTATTCCCGGCTCTCTGGTAGCTGGAAACAGCAGAGTGGCGGGGGACGGGTACCCGCGTCTGTGATTGGCTAGCCAGCAGCTAGCTTTAGTTTGGGGTGGAAATGCCTTTTAAAACACTTTAAATAACTGGTATTTCTAATCTAGTCCAAGTCTAGGGTGCATACTTAGTGTTGATCGCAGGGCCATCCCATGACGCACATGTGTATCACGGCTGTTGTCAGCTGCATGGCTGTTCGTCAGGGCTCATTGGCCAAACTGCCAAGAGGATCATAAATGTACATGTTGCGTTTGCATTGCCTACATACACTTTTATTCAGTTTTTTCCAACACTGAATGCATATGCGTGAAGCAGATTTTGAAATCGGATAAAATGCAGTGTTTACGAAACTGCATACAAACACCACGAAGCACGTCTTAGTGACCAAATCCTTAGTATTGCATTTGTGTTTGCTTAACCACACTTTGTTTTCAGCATCCCATAGACTTGAATTGAAGAGCAGAAAGGACAGGACCATAAGTCTGAAAACGCGTTTGAACTAACCACAGTGGCAACTGTTTGCTGCGATTTCGCAGGACTTGTTGATGATCCGCCTGGCGGATCGTCAAGAGCCTGCATGACGCCAGTTATCAGTGAATATAACAGTGCAATTACAGCAGATTCTGATGATGAAATTCCTAAGCCACCCAAAGACTGTTAAATCTTAGAATAAAAGTAGATTCTTTCATATGGTTTACATGAGACTTTCAGGGTTATACAATAAAAGTTCTTATCATTAAAAATGGTGCTAACATTGCCCCAACCATCAGATGTTATTTACATTTGAAAGCTAACATCTGACTGGTTGGGCAAAGTTTAGAGTTGTTTTTTTCTGAAGTAAAACCTCATTTTGGCACTATGTAATATATAAGTGGGTTTTGGGCTGCAGTTTGGGCGCTCGGTCTCTAAACATTCAGATCCGTTTGAGATCCGGTTATGGATCTCAAACTCCTGTTTAATAATGTGGGGGTTAATGGTCACCATTTTAGATCTCTAACTCCTGTGTGGTAATATAGAGGTTAATAGGTAATCTATAATCGATTCTATCTACTGTATTGGTCTGTGTCTAGTAGTAAAAAATCTGTATTCAGGTTAAATGATCATGTTGGCACTATGCAATATGTGTGGGGTTTTGGGTTGCAGTTTGGGCACTCGGCCTCTAAAAGGTTTGCCATCACTGCTCTATGTTGTTAATGTTTATGGGCACCTTTAGAAATATATATATACAGCAGATAAGAAACAATGTGACACTCTGTTCAAGTGAAGTTGACCAGCCTTGTGTACAGACACCTTGCATTGCTTGAGAAGTGAGAACACACTGTGACAGTTGACTGAGATCACAGATGTCAAACTAGTAGCTGCTAAGCACTAGGTCTTGTGTGCCCCATACACATAAATATACAACGTATTCTGCACTCACCAAACAGATATTTCAGCATCCCTGTGCAAAAAACTTTAAATTGCAGCGAACAACACACAAAAATGCAACAACAGGATTGACTTGGAAAAGCATGTTCCTACTGCACACATGATCTGCACTAATCTGTATTTTCAGTATACTAGTTAACCAAACTAATTGTGTCTAAGTCTGGTGTGAAGCATTGTTGCATGAGTCTCAAGTCACATGCACTTTTATTCCTGTGGGAAGAGGGGGGCACTTCTTTCATTAGGTAAATAGAGGCTGATGTTTGTGAAAGACTGTGTAAAGGTCCATACAGATGTGTGATTATTGGGCTGTATGAAGAACGGCCACTTTCGGACGACTATCGCTTAGTGTATTGACTCGTTCGGGCGAAATGGCAGTTTGTTCGATCATCGTTAATGAGTGCCTATACATGAAACGATACTTGTCCCAAAATTCCCCATCTAACCTGCTACTGACTATTAAGAATAGACACCTAATTCAGGGTTTTTAAGCAACCAGCCATGGCAGACTTATACCCCCAGGGCCCCAGTACAGTATATTATAGTTCAGTGATGTTAAACCCCTGGCCCAGAAAAGATTTTTTGTGGCTTGCGTGGACCCGAGGGTGAGCGTAACAGGGCGTGGGCCCAGACAGAGCATGGGGTGCCGATAGTGCGCCCCCAGCATGAGCCAGTTTAGGCACCCCTGACATAGTTCCTTATAGTCTATTGGATAAGTTCCTGTGTGCTCCAACAGGAGGAGACGCCTAATGGATTACTATAAGAAGATTTACATTTGTGATTTATAGTCTACAAATTAAAGAGTTAAGGGGAACTATGGTTTCCATACAAGTTCCTTCTATTACAAAGAGCATACTCTCAAAATAAACCTACAGCAGTAAAGAGGTGGTGCTTCCTGCTTACACTGTAAGCTATATCACCAGCACTCATTGCTCCCCTCTTTGCCAGTGGCTTGAGCATGATCACTTGTATCCTACTGCTGGGACAGAGGGAAGATGCCATATCATCAACTACATCATAAGATTGTCCCAGAAATTCTTAATCATTTTTAAAGCTTGCCATAAGCAGTGGCAAGATGAGAAACCAATGGGCCCCCCAGCAAAACTATGATGGGGCCCTTTTCCCTACTTCATCTACAGTGGTTTTCTAGGAGGAGGCTGTATCTGCCATAAGGAAAATAAGAAAATGAGCCCCCCCTGCAGTTGCAAGGTCTGCTGCACTGGTAGTTATGGCCACAAGCCTGAAATGGAAAATTTTCCTCTCCTTAAGGTATCCATAACAAGAGGAAAGCATGGGGGAGGATTAAAAAAAGGTTGATTTTTTTGGGGGGTGAGGCTGATGACAAAGCTGATTATGTGTCTGTCACAGCAGAGAAGTAAACTAGGAAGTAAGTTTACTTCCTAGGAAGACCACAGTTCCCCCTTAAAGCACAGTACCCCAAGTTTTTTATGTAATATCTAAACTAAGGATATATCTATTTGAAATCAATACAAATTTTGAATAGAGCACTGTACAATGCACCAAATCAAATTCAAAGTGCATTAACTAACAATGTAATTGTAATAGAAGCTTTTCGTTTCCAATTTATTAATAGCAGCACATTATTGGGAAAAGGAAGTTACATTCTGACATCCATACAGTACAGATATAGCATACATATAATTTTATTGAAAATTCCAGCATTAAAGCCTTGTACACATGTAAAATCATTGCTGACCACTGAAAATTCAACAACTGACCACTTGATCGCAAAAGATGCCTACAAAAGTAGTTGGCCAATGGACATTCGTAGCCCTCTTCAGCTGAAAGTATCTTAAATGAGTACAAGTTTTAATATCAGTGATGCAAATTAAAACAATGCTAAAAATGTGAATCAATATCTAGGGGCCCCATTTGCTTTATCCCAAAGCACTAAACAATGATAAACTAGTTAAAAAGAAAAGTATTACTAACTTTCAAAGGGTGAGGGGGTTCATTGCTTTCAGATTATTATTTAATAATACAAATAGAGAAGCTAATGAAGAAATAATAGCTTGAATGTGAAGTCATTGTAGGAGGCAAGCTGATCGCAGAGGAAAATATGTTTCTGTTTTACAGCGAACCTGGGTTAGGTTATAATTCAGATTAATAAGAGGCCATGTTCTGCTATGTAAGTACAGTGCTGAACCAAAGCCCAGGTCAGAGCGTGCTCTGCCCTGTTTATTAGTGTATTGGCGTTGGTGCTTGGCAAAGATAGTGTAGGTAGAGCAGATTGCTTCTTTTAGTTAATCTCAGTGCCTTGAGTACTTTTAGCTTATTACTGCTGCTTTATCTGTTTCCAGCTTGGAGTACCTTTCCACATACAGTATTCTCCATTGGTGTGTAATTATTCTATATGCAGTCCCATAGGAACCGGCACGATCGGCCGTGAGTTACCAACACGTGACGATCGCCCGGTTTGTCCGATTCAGACGAACAGGTGCACCGACATTGGCCGTGGGATGAAAGCAGCACAGCTTTTTGTCCAAATCGAACGATACACGGAAGTTTCAGTCGATTGGGCTGAAAGATCTGCCAGGTTACCCCAGCCTTAAAGGAAGGGGTGCTTGGGAGAGACCATCCGAAAATGGGAGAGCAAAGGTATCAATCTCCACCTAATTGGACCACCAGGACAGATCACTAACCAATTTTGGTTTACAGCCTGCACACACACTATATTGCCAGCCAAAGCAGTCAGTGGCTGAGAATCATCTAGGTGTTTTAGAATCTGTACATTGATTACTGTATGTTACATATGTGTGTATTTATAGAAAGTTAAAATTAAATCTGTAATTGTAGATTACTCACATGGAAGATCCTGCATAAAACTAAAGATCACAAAAAATGGATTGTGCGGAAGGACTAAACTGCAGATTATGAGTGTGAAAAAATATTAACACATTTATTTAATTCATCATAGATATCCATACTAGCTACTGGGAGAGGAGATTTCATGGAATATTAGATTTTTTTGCCAGGGAGAGAACTATCACAGTTTATAAAAAGGCTTTTGACAAATTTTTTCACTTTAGGCAAAATATTACCACGTATTACAAATACACTTTTCTTCGTGTTCAACCTTTGTTACCCATCTGGTGAAAAATTCCCCAAGATGTTTAAACTTAACTCTAGATTTTATAAATAAAGGCAAAAAAAATTCTAAATTTATGGCAATGTCAGATAAAAATACTCTTCCTTTACAAAAATATTACCAAAAACCATATTTGTCTGTTGGACCCCGTTGACTGGCCTCCCGGTGGGACCATCACGAGGCCTGACCATGGGAGTTTCGGTCAAACAAAGCACCGGGAAAATTGCAAATTAGAGGGATATTGAATGCTAGATTCAAGTTTGAAAACCAGAACAGTTATAGAACCAACACTAAGGGGATATTATAAAGGTTCGTTACTTTTCGCGGCCGTTTCGCGGCCATTAACGCATGAATCGCGTTTACCGCGATTTATAAAAGGCCCGAAAACGGCGCGAAAAGTTAACGAAGCGTTAACCTTTCGCGCCGATACTACCCGTTACCGCCGCTTCTATTTATAAAGCGGCGGTACTGGTTTCGCTCGGCTAGTATCGGCTGTTTTACTCGCCACCTTGAAGGAGGCGAAGTAAGCCGATACTAACCTCACGCGGCGGGGGGGAGGGGGAGGGCAGGCAACCCGGCGGGTGGTCGCACCCGACCCGGAGACACGCCCACCCCGCCACACCCCCCGCGGCGGCAGGGCGACCACCCGCCGCCGCCGCACTTCCAGCAGCCCCTCCCAACCCGTTCCCGTTCGCGGCAATCTCGGAACGGGAGGCTAGAAGGGGCTGCCGGGAAGGGGCCGCAGCAGGTGGTCGCGACCACCGCCGCACCCCCCCCCGGCAACCCTCCAAGCCCCCGCCCCGGCCGCTCCCGGGAGGGGACGGGAGGAGACGCTGGGGGGTGGAGGCTCCCTCCAGCGGGCCTGAGTAGGGCCTTTTGGGGCTTAGGGGGTCCCGCAGCTAGAACGGGACCCCCTCCCCCGGCCCTTACAAGGCCCTTGCGGCACTGACAAGTGCCTTGGGGTCCCGCAGCTGAACCGGGACCCCAGTGCGGCTCTTAAAAGAGCCCTTGGGCGACGTCTTCTTTTCCAGTCCCGGCGGACACCAGATCCGCGAGGCCGCCGACCCCGAGAGGTACCCCTGCGGCCGCCAGGGGTACCACGGCGGGCGCCGGCGACCTCAACGAGGCCGATGTTGCCGGCGTCTTGATCTGACGCGACGTCTTAGGCTGGGACACCAACCCCACTCAGGTCGCCGATGCCAGGCAGACTCACTGCGGCGCGCACAGTGAGCCCGTGGCACCGCCGCCTCAGCGGAGCCGATGTTGCCAGCCGTCTTTCTTCAGCCATCTACGCGATGGCATCTGAGTTCCGCGGCGGAAAGCTCCTCTTTATATAGGTTTGCAGAAATCCATAATCCGTTCTGATTGGTCAATTTTTAATACTTGCTTTACATTAACCAATCAGATTTATGGAAAGTTCTGAAATCTGATTGGTTTAAGTAAAGCAAGTATTAAAAATTGACACAATCATAAACGGATTATGGATTTCTGCAAACCTATATAAAGAGGAGCTTTCCGCCGCGGAACTCAGATGCCATCGCGTAGATGGCTGAAGAAAAGAAGCGGCTGGGCAACATCGGCTCCGCTGAGGCCGGCCGGTTGCAGCGGGACTCACTGGCGGCCACAGTGAGTTCTGCCTGGCATCGGCGACCTGAGTGGGGTGTGGTGTCGCCGCCCGAAGACGTCGCGTGGATCAGACGCGCCGGCAACATCGGCCTGTTGAGGTCGCCGGCGCCCGCCGGGGTACCCTGGCGGCGCAGGGGGTACTACTCGGGGGTCGGCGGCCTCGGCGGAGCTGGTGTGCCGGGACTGGAAGAAAGAAGACGTCGCCAAGGGCTCTTTTAAGAGCCGCACTGGGGGTCTCCGGTTCAGCTGCGGGACCCCCGCCAAAGGCACTTGTCAGTGCGCAAGGGCCCTTGTAAGGGCGGGGGAGGGGGGTCCCGGTCGAGCTGCGGGGACCCCCTAAGCCCCAAAAGGCCCTTCTCAGGGCCCGCTGGAGGGAGCCTCCACCCCCCCAGCGGCTCCCTCCAGTCCCCTCCCCGGGAGCGGCCGGCGGGCGGGGGGCTTGGAGGGTTGCCGGGGAGGGGTGTGCGCGGCGGGTGGTCGCGACCACCTGCTGCGGCCCCTTCCCGGCAGCCCTTCTAGCCTCCCGTTCCGAGATTGCCGCGAACGGGGAAGGGTTGGGAGGGGCTGCTGGGAAGTGGCGGCGGCGGGGGTGGTCGCCGTGCCGCCGCGGGGGGTGTGTGGGCGGGGTGGGCGTATGCCCCGCCCCTTAGGAGCGGCGTCGGGAAGGGATTTTAAGTCCCTTCGCGGCGATACTATATAGTATCAGCACGAAGGGGCTTAAAATTACCGCAGCACATCGCCGGCCGCGATAGGTATCGCGGGAATAGCGTCGCCGTTATAATACGGCGATAGCGCTATTTTCGGGGCCGCGATGTGCGGCTGGTAATTTTTTGCGCTAAACATCGTTCCTTTAAAATATGCCCCTAAGTATTTGAGTTTCCTCTCATTCTCGATCCTCCCATCATACATGCTCCTTGCCTTTTACAATTTAAAGTTACTGTTCCAACATTTAAATTCTACAACCCACAAAGGATTTTGCTGTGGTACTAACATCTGTTGTAGTATCAGGTTAAATGAATAGTTCATTGCAAAAGTGAACTATCCTTCATTGATTGAAGACGGGAGGTTAAGGAGTATTCCTTACCTCCCGTTCTTCAATAAATGCCTGTGGAGCCAGGAACAAAGATACTGTAGAAGAAACATACCTTTCATGCAATCCACCAATGTCGCAATAACAGGTCCTGACTGCTTCTGGTTCTGATTAACTATAGCGCTTATATTGTACATGCGTGCTATAGTTAATCAGAAACCATGAAGCGTGACAGCAGCAGTGGGTCATGTGAAAGGTAAGTTTGTTCTATCTTTGGACCTGGCTCCTGGTTAAATTGATTGAAGATAAATTGATTGATATAGATCCTTACTTCCCGGCCTTCAATGCATTAAGGAATAGTACACTTTCGCATTCAACTGTTTCTTTAAGATGGGATCATGGCACACCGAGATCCTGCTGTTAACGTATTACATTGCGAATGTGATTGTGCCTAAGAACAATATGGGCTCTTGGTGCATTGCCTTGTGTAGGTATGTCTTTTCTTTTTTTGCTTATTATGTATTTGTTTTGATATAACAATCAGAATATATAACTAATGGGAACTTTTGTCTTACAGCTACGTGTACGGTCTGTTCTTTGTATTATGTTATGTCCACTATTAATATTATTTTAATGTATTGCTTTTTTATATAGCGCCCATGGGTATAGAACTCCCCAAGGCAAAATAGTCTTACAAGTCAGAGGACTAAACTGCCAGTCATGGAATGGGTGTGTGAATGTTGTCAATAGGCTATACACCAGCCCTGCTTGAACTCCATTTAGCATTACAGTGGCATCACCAGCTGTTGCTGTACTTCCCAGTTGTGTTCCAATTCCATTCAGTAGAGACTGTCAGTATATTCCTGTTAATAGGTTTACAGGTCAACAAACCTGCGAAATTCTTTTTATCCTTTATTTTTATTTTTTGTGGTGGATGGAATGACTAATTAATTACAATCCTTTTAATATTTAAGAGATTATAGCACACTAATAAACAGACCCCCACATAATCCTGCTGCTAGTTGCACTGCACTTTGTCAGGTACCTATTCCTAGTACATGTTCAGGCCTTCAACAACACGAAACATTCTATGTTATGGGAATCAAAAAACTGCATTAATCCTTAGCTTTGACCCTTTAAACCTTCCTAGAGAAGAAATGGCGAGTTTTGCTCCGTTAGTGGATTTGCAGAATGGATCAAAATTCAAGAACTAAAAAATTCAAATCAAGCAATTAAAGCCATGGAAGCATTGGTTTATTTATTACATATATATATATTATATATAATATATATATATATGTTTTTTGAAAATGTTCCACAAGTCATCTGACTGTCTTCTCAATTTAGAATGACTTGACAAACAAATACCCTTGACATAAAAATACTTCCTTCCCCTTTTTTTACCAGTCTTTCTCTGTGTCTAAGATGTTAAAATTACAGTTTCATGTGTCCTTTTGCCTTAAGATTGGATACATGGCTGAGTCTAATCTCAAGCATTGCCTCGTCTGTGCTTTGCCTATGTTGGTGCTGTACTGTTTTTAATCTCGCCCACATACATTCAGAGCAACCATTATTGCACTACGTATATGATGTTGCCCTCCTGTGTATCGATATCTTTGAGACGTTGATAAAACTTCTTAGCTACAATGCAATCAACACCGTTGCATTCCTCATTCCTTGCTGTTTATGGAGGCATGACACCTTGCTGTTATGCTGATTGGGACACATTCCAGGTATTTGTTGCCAATAGCTTTGTACAAATTATTCTGAATTGAGAAAAATTGATGATTCGTGGAACACCTTCAAGAACTTAACTTCATGCCAAGTTGATCTAACTTAAAATCACAGATATAAAACACAGGGTTGTTTCTGTAAAGAAGCAATTGAGCTAAAACAGTTGGATGACTGATGGAACATCTTCAAGAACTTAACTTCATGCCCAGTTAATCTACTAAATATCACAGATATAAAAACACAGGGCGTCTCTATAATGAGGGCCATATGAGTAAAAACAGTTGGATGATGGTGAGAAACATCTTCAAGAAATAAACTTCATGCCCAATTTATCTAACTAAATATCACAGATACAACAATAAACTTGTTTGATAAGATGCTGATCTGTTCATTTATGGCCAGTTTTACGTTTTGCCACAAATAACACGGGAATCATGTTATAGGTTACAAAACATAGAGCTAACTAGGTCAACAAGCATGATCCTGGTATCTCACAATGGACCACTAAATGGTATTTTGATTTTTCACTAATCCTGTTAGGAGAAAGGATAGTGGAAACCCCTAGCTCTTTTTAAATATTAAAGATTTATAACCAAGAAGCTTTTTAAAGTTAAGTTTACCCTACAGACAGTTTTTAAGAAAATACACATGGTAGGAAAATAGTTTATGGTTTGAATATTGGACAGTTTCGGTCAGCTCTAAAATAAAAGCATAAATTACAAAATGGCACATGAGAGATGGAATTATAGCCTATCTACAGACAAACGGATGTGCTATCTTTCTTACCATCTAGCTTTCCAGCCCATGACTTTAAATGGATTTAAAATGATTTGTGAACATAAATAAAGAGACATTTAAGAACCAGCCCTAGCTCAAGCCCTTAAAATGTGAATGGCTATGACTAAATGTTCCTAAGAACAAGACAGTAGATTAAAACAAGCAGGTAAGGGCCAGCGTCTATTACACACTATAAAATTTTAGGTTCATAAAAACTTGAATGAAAGTGTCATATGTGAATTTAAACTTTTATAGCAACTCAACTAATGAAACATAAAGCACTTTTGTACAAAATAAGCCAACATACTACTTCAACAGCTTTAAAATAAAACTGGCAATACATTAAAAGGAACAAAATGGCTGGTCAATTTTGTTGGAATCCTGTAGTTCTAATGCCACCTTAAGACTACCGTGTAATTATTCTGCACCCCTGCAGTATTAAAGCACTAGTTTAGTTTATTCATTTATAATTTTATTGACATTTTATTTTAAAGTATATATTGTTTATGAATTTAAGCCTTGATATACTGAAGAGTAGATGGGATCTGGGTTCGACACGGAACTCCTAGGTTCTGAAATCCGAAAGATCGGTCCGAATCCAGAAGGATTCCCAGATTTCAAGACTTTGGAAACATTTCGAAGATTTTCGAATGTACGGAGCTGTTTTTGATAACTCTCAAAAATATCTTCTAACATTTGAAAATCTTTAAAAATACGATCGGAAACCGAAAGTGGTCTTTGATTGTATTTCGAGATTTTCAAATGTTCGAAGATATTTTCAAAAATTATCGAAAATAGCTCCGTACTATTAGAAAATCTTTGAAAATTCAGATTGTTTTCGTATTTTGGGATTTTCCCGGATTGGGAATCCGAAAACGGAACAAAAAATATGTAGTTTCGGCCATCTCTACTGAGGAGTAGGATTACCAACCTGGGCCCTCACATATTTGAAAAATACATTCCCATTGTGCAGACAGGAAATGCTGGGACTTGTGTTTTCAAATATCTAATACTGTAGAGCTGTAAATAATAAATAATTAGTTGGTATGGGTTAAATTCTTGATGCATTCTCAAATGCAGACTTTCAAGGGTTAAATACACCAAACCTTCCCCCGCCCTTACATTAACTGTATTACAGTATAATTTTATTTTAAAGCTCATAACACAGACTTTTTTGCCTGGCGTGCAGGTGCCTCAAGCATCTCTTGCAAAGCAGCCAGATAAGGTGACAGCAAGAAGTGTCTCAGAGGGACACAGAGGGCTCTGCTCTCGTACAGAACATCCATAATTCATCAGGCTTGATGGCTTCTGTAGCACCTGATTCCTTTATTAAACCCTTCAGGCTATGAGAGGCCTCGCGGATTTGAAAACAGAGCTAACCTGTTATGTGCCCTACTGGTATTTCCAAGCACAACCAACTATATAACCATGTGCCCTGATTTGCACAATAATACACAGTCATTAGGGCCGGGGGGAGATTGTGCTGTAGACCACATATGAGATAACGTTGATCGTTCACTTTAGTTAAGTTTAAAAAGAACCAAAGATTTAATTTAATCACTCCAGAAACTAATGTTGTATATCTCACGTCAATAATTACTACTAAACTGGGCACATTGCTAAAGGATGATGGTAACTGTTCCCTTCAATAACTGCAGTGGCACAAGTAACCTTGCTAGAATGCTTACAAATCACCTTAACGTACAGTCTGTACATGGAGTCTTTACTTCTCCTTTAAAATGTTTAGCAACATTTGTTCTGTTACATGGAATTCCCTATTCTCAATATTGTTTTCCTCACATTGTTTCCCTAGTGTATATCTGTATATCTAGTTAGATCAACGGACTTGAAGTTTAGTTCTTGAAGACGTTTCGCTAGTCATCCGACTACGGCTTTCTCAATTCAGAATGACTTGTACAAGATCTGTGGCAATTATGTACCCTGGGGAAATCCCAATTAGCATATCAGAGGCAGGTGTTAAGGGCGTGATGGATAGTGGCTAAGAGTGTTTATAGGAATGCCCAGAGTAAGGTGTCAGAACAGCGTTCCTATAACACATCTTAGCCACTATGCAATCACGCCCTTAACACTGGCTGTGATATGCTCATAATGCAAATTTATTTACCTAGAGAATTTCATGATTATTTCCACTGCTGTGTATATCTCCCACAATCTGAATATCAGACAAGATATTTAAAGGGTCATTATACTCACGCAAACAACTTTACATTATCTGAAACTACATATTGAGAGAAGTAAAATGGGATACTCGCATATTTATCTGTGCTTGCTTTGTCATTAAATTATTAATGTTTAGTGAGTGCTCCTAATTCCCCCTCCCTCCCTTACTCACTGCCTCCTTGTAGTGTCTGGGACACTTATAAGTTCTGCACACCTCACCATAGACACTGCTCTTTTTACACATCTCTCCCTCCCCCTGCCTTTTTCTCTGCTGATTCTCATAATTGTTGCAGAAAGCGTGCTGGCAGACAGCTAAAGATCCTAGTAAGAGGTCATTAAGGGTCCCATATTACACATCTCGCTCCTAGAGTGACAGGTCTGTCCCTGTAAATGCTGTGATTAAAATAATGATTTCTCAGGATCTACATCTCAGATTTAAAATCCGAAAAAAGTAGTGGGATCTTGCTGAATATTAAATTTTTGAGAGTATAGATACCTTTAAGTGTTGGAAGATTTAATAAGACAAAGCTGGGTCAGGTCATGACAATTTTACAAATATATAATATGTTACAAGAGGTAAAACACCTTGGATCATTGCATAAGCAGGTTAAGCAAGTATACAAGGCTATTCACAGAGTTTGGAAAAAGTCATCATGAGGCTCTGTAGTTGATACTATACCAATGAATAAACAAAAACTTGATACAGAGGAAGGTGGAGGTAAAGACAGGAAGGAAGGAATGCTCAATCAGTGGATAAATTTCAAGCGGAATTGGAAGCAGTGGATTGGATGTTATGCTCCTGCTCTCGATGCGGAGGAATTTGCAGTTGTAGCAATGAGTTTATTGAGACATAGTGCACCAGATCATTACAGAGAAAACAATTAAGATTTTTCAGAATCAGAAACCTTGGGTGAACAGAGCAGTATGGAATGCAATTAATATGGGGATTGAGCTTGTAAAAAACAGAACGTTATAACGTTAGGGAAGCAGTAATGGAAGAAAGAGTAGATATCGGGGCGATTAGAGGATCAATTTCATTGTAACGACAAACAGTACAAACAGTGATAGGAAATTTGTGAATGAGTTAAAAAAATCCTAGTCGGTTTGAAATTAACAATCCAATATTCATCACATGTATGAAGGGTGTTAGGGCAAAGAACATAGAGGGGGAGGAGGATGTTGTTGTTAGATGTTAGGTGCTTAAAAAAGTGAATGTTAGGAAAAGCAACAGGACCGGATGGAAGTTTCTTGGAGGGTGTTACAGTAATGTGACGATCAATTGGCAGAAGATTTTAATCTACTCCATAGTGTCCAGGTGTTTTTATAAAATCTATTATGTCTTTTACCAAACATTAGTAGAAGCCATCTTATAAACTGATTATCAACAGTGGCCATGACAATTGGTTATGATGGTCTTTATAAGGATTGGTAAATGATTCACTGCTCCTCTATTTTGTATGGGATAATTTACAATTTTCTTACCCCAAAGAGATCCACAGAAGATGCAATATCTTATATATGTTCATATGTGATAAAGAAGGAGTAAATTACCCTAAACTACGGCTTGTGGACTATAGTTCAGCTTTTCAAACAATTATCCCAGGTAGGGCTGAGGAGCCATTGTATAAATGGGGGCGGCTTTTTTTAACATGGAGGTCTTAGGTGATTATAATAGAATTGTATATCAAGGAAACTACTCTAAATGTCGGAGCCCTCCAGGGAGGTGTCCTAAGTCCCTTGTTGTTAACATATTATACATAGCACAACCCCGATTCTTCAAGAATCGTAAATCCATGGCCGTGCAACTGCACAGGGCCCCCCAGCAAAATTCTGATGGGGCCCCTATCTGTGCTTCATTTACAGAAGTTTTTGGGAAAAAGGGTATATCTGCCATAGGAAAATAAGAAGATGGGGCCCCTTGGCTTCCGGTCCCCTTTGCGGTGATCCCCCTGCTCCCCTGGTAGTTATGCGCCTGGGTGTAATCCTTCGGTTAGTATTAGGATTTTTCCTAGTTCAACAGCACCACCTAACGGTCATTCAGGATGTTGCAATGGTCCGGTTTCTGTGTTTTACAACTGTTTTTAATATACAATGATTGTGTGAGTTTGATTCTCAATTGTTAAATTTGCAGGCGACATTGCTGGTCAGTCTCTAATGAATAAGGAATTACACAAGAGAACAAATCGGTGTCAGGGATAATGCTCTGGAATTAAACATAACTAAAACTACAGAAAATAAAATAATATAGGAGGAAATTGAAACATCCCTATGGTCCATTATTGTAAGTGAGCATAATGGTAGAAAGAGCAAAGAATTTCAAGGATCCAATATCAAGGAGTCCAGTCAAGGGATGAGCTTAGCTGGACTATACATAATTATACCCAGGCAATGGCTGGCTGTCTAGGTTGGGGTAACACCACAGATACTAAAGATTTTTATATAGTAGTGGTGAGTGGTGAGGTGTCTTGACTTGGTATAACAAAGATCAGCAAGCATTAAGGAGAGTGGTTTTAAACCTCAGAAAGATGCTTGGGTCATCGTTGCCATCCCTACAGAAGATTTATATTGAGTGCTGTTTAAAAAGGGCACATAAAATCAAGGGAGATTTCTACGTCCAAATGATGGATTGTTTGAGCAGTTAAATTCCGGGAGGGAAGGTTAGAGGAGCGTGTTTAGCCAAAAAGAAGATTTAAGAAGAGATTGTTCCCACACGTAATTAGAGCATTAAATCATGATAGGGCTATGGTTGAATTAATTGAGAGGGTGTATGCTATTATGTGTGACTGAAGAATGATAATATGATTTATTAATGTTATGTATGGGTCAGGTTGGGGTATAGCAGGTGAACATTTCACTGCTTTTTGTAATAATTTTAGAACTATGTATGGGACAAATAAATCTAAGCTAGCTAATTGTATCGCTGATGATGTATCTCAGTTTAGCTTGAAAAACTTGCCCCGGATCAGCAAAGATCTTCTAGAACATGTTTCAGGCTCTTATGAGATTTCTCAGTGGATGCCTGGCTTCCTTTTCTTGAACATTACCTGAGCATCTAGCAGAACTGGTGCCCCTAACCTATAGTATAGGGAAGGTGGATGGAATGAGTCATTGCATCAGCTACCCTTAACTATCTTACTTTACCTCACCAGTTTGGTTTGTCTAGCCATTCAATTGAGCACTATCTCACGGGTTTATAATTTCTATTTGGCTTTTACAGTGGATATCAATGAATGTTTTATTATAAGAAAAAGAGCTACCACTGCCACAACAGACACAAGCACACCATCATGTTACCTCTTTTACAAAAGTTACTGCATTCCTGTTCCCACATTGCGCTTCACCCTACTTTTCAGTGTTTCTGAGTTAGTGAACTAGTCAAACAGTCAAAAAGAGTATTTATATGCAGATGTATCCATGGAATCTATCAGTGTTAGTGTATAAATCTAAGAACGACCAGACCAGAAAAGTACCTTTAATCCTCCTACTGGCCTTTTTCCCATGCCCACTCTTGATACACCAAAATTCTTCTTTTTCTATCTGTAATGAGTTTCAAACCCTCCTTAGAACAGGATTGAAAGTGGGAAATCTGTAGGTAAGTGAATGCCTACACCATGAGCCATTACTAGGTGTATTGTGCAGTTTGTCAGACAAGCATAGGCATTATAGAGTACTTTGAGTTTTGAACAAGCTCAGCTCAGGATTAGATGGAAGGGTATTTGACGTCTTCTTTGAAAACCTCCAGCTCAAAGGACTGTCCGGTGGCCTGAAAATCTTTGCATCCACTTGCGGGCGCCAATGATCTTAGCTTTTATGGAAATGTGGACTTAATTTATACAATTAAACAGATCTGGCCAACTGTGTTGGGGGATGTTATTCTGGTCTGGTCCTAGATAATCCCTAGGTTACATTGGCGTGAGAGCTAGGGATACAAAAGCATTGAACACTGCCACCAAAAGTTAAATGCTTCCGTATCTTCCTTTGTCTGTATTATCGAAAGTGTGGTAGTTCATCCTAGGGATCAGGAAGAGGACAACACCTGATTGTTCTGAAACAAAGAGGTTCACCTGATCCCCATTGGTTTGACATTTTTAAATGTAATCTGCAGAACAGGCATTGTCTGTTCTTGATGGATGTACTCCCAGTGGTTAATTGCTTGTTGTCGGTGGCAGATATTTTACATATTTTACATAAGCACAGGGTTCTATAGATCAATGTTAGTTATGCGAATGGGGTCAGGTAGTAATGACGCTGTACTATCGGCTGTAGACTCCTGGATTTTGGTAAATCTTCGCATCTGAGTTTGTTATTTGTTGTATTCAGTTAGATCAACTGGACTTAAAGTTTAGTTCTTAAGACTTTTCGCTAGTCATCTGACTGGCTTCTCAATTCAAAATGACTTGTACAAGAATATCAATTATGTACCCTGGAAAGTCCCAATTAGCATATCACAGCCAGGTGTTAAGGGCGTGATTGCATAGTGGCTAAGAGGTGTTATAGGAAAGCCCTGGGTAAGGTGTCAAAACAGCATTGTACATGGCAGACAGTTGGTGTCGAACCCCCCACCTCTATTCAGACTTGGTTTCTTTATTTTCACATAAATAGCCTCCTTGACACCTTTCTTGAACCAGATCTCTTGATCTAACTGAATACAACAATATACTATGACCTGATGAATGAGAACCTCCACAAGCATATCTGATGTTGTTCTGATGGACCAGCTTCTGGCATAAATTGCCAGGCTACATTTGTCCTTAAAAATAAAGCTGTGATCAAATTTCAGACCCAAAATAGATTGGTTGTGTTTTTGTGTAATGAAAAACCGGTTTAGCGTTTAGGTTATAGGTGAAAAAAAAGGGGTGTTGACTGGCTATGGTTGTCAATAGCTATGACCTAAGCCTGCATTATCTCCAACAGCTGCAAATTTGTTTTTGCTGTATTAAATATATTTCAATTATTAAGAGAAGCTTCTAGCAAAAAAATCATCAAGATTTCCCCTTCCAAATATCCCATTTTAAAAAACTGTTGCAACTAAAATCTCCTAGTCTTGTTTCACCAGCGGTTTTGCAAAACTGAAATCTATGGAAGAAGACATTCAAAAATATCTATTTTTTTTAATCTATACCTCATCTATAGTGTAAAGGATCATACAGGATAATACAGTAGGATGCTGGAAAAGGCCATGTGGAATGTGTATCAATGCACTTAAGCATAAAAGGGAACTTTTGCAACCGCTCACAAGGAGACATACAATGTGGATGAATAGAGTAACTCTGGTTCGCAAATAATAAGGAAGCAACTTCACTGCAAAATTTGTCATCAATATTCACAACTAGGGTTGAGTCCCAAACTTTTTAAGATGAAATATCGGTTTACCTGATGTCCACAGGGACTGGTAAATACAAGATGCCCACAGTGATTGGTAGAAAACAAGTGCCCACAGTGACTGGTAAATACAAAATGCCCACAGTGACTGGTTGAAACAAGATGCCACAGTGACTGGTAATATAAGATGCCCACAGTGACTGGTAATAAGAGCCCACAGTGACTGGTAAATACAAGATGCCCACAGTGACTGGTGTACAAGTGCCACAGTGACTGGTAATACAAGATGCCCACAGTAACTGGTAGATACATGAGCCCACAGTGACTGGTAAATACAAGAATCCCACAGTGACTAAAAAAAGAGCTGACCTGAAGCAGCTGCCAGGAAGAGAGACTGACACTAATCCTCTCCTCCCTGCTGGCACGTGCATGCATGCAAGCAGAGGAGATGAAGATTTAAAAGAAAAAATAGACTTACAAAGGGTATGTTGGCTGCCCCATAGGACACAGAGAAAATAATATCTGTACCTCCCGCTTTAAGTAAGGATGTTGGCTCTTATTCCATTCCAGCAATGTAGGTGACCTATGGCTTGTTGCCGAAATATGCGAAGCATGAGGTACATGGATCTGCAACAGATTAACCCATAATCCCTGCTCTGAGATAAATTATGCTAAAAAGCAATACACCCTAGCACACCAGCCTTAACAAGGCACTGAAAATGACATTGTTGAAATCGTTGGTTGAGAATGTCCTATTGTTGACATCAAATACACCTGAACTCGACATAAAAACAATCACCAGAATCTGAAAAGATGCATGAAAAATTGTTGAGAAATTTCATTTTTCGATGTGACATCTCTAAAATGGCTTCAAGATGGGGGTCATGGAATATGGATTTAACCATCCCTTATATTTATTATTTGTTCAGATGCACCAGGCTAGTCTCACACACACTTATAAACTAGCTCTCAAGCCAACACAGATATAAAGTCTGACATTTTATAAATACTTAATAAGTGACACATAGGAGATTTATAATACTTACTGCATATATCAATCATCCACCCCTCACAAACAGATGGCAGTCACATATGGAATCACAAGACATTGCGGAGCTAAAACATTTTATTAACATAAAAAAAATGACACTATCTAAGTGTTGTCTTTAATTAAACGCAAGCTATGTTATCATTTGAAATATTATTTTAGAATCTCGGCGAAGGATCCATTGGGATTCACATTTTTCTTTTGAGATATAACCTCTCTTCCAGAATGGGCAAAGAAATAAAGAATATAAAGAATTCGGATGCAGACAGAACAGCTGCTTTTGTGGAAGGAACTTTTACAAAGTATGAAGTGTCATTGATTTGCATATTTACTACTGTGTGGCGATTGGTAGAGGTACGTTTTTTTCTGGGGCTGCTGTTAGGGAGGTACGTAGGTATAGGGGAAGTTATGGCTGGCATACTTGACTGAGTTGATATTTCAGATTCATTGTAAAATACGGATCCTGTAATTTACTACTAGAGATGGGCGAACTTCATAAAGTTCGGTCGTTTTCGTACTTTCCAACGTCAGTAAAATTTCGAAAGTTCAAATTCGGACCATTTAAGTGAATGGGGGAGTGATCGTTCGGATGATTTACAGCTAAACTAAAATGGTAAATTACGTAAATGGCTGTGGCACTGGGAAATCACCAAAACTTGTTTAAACACTAAACATGAGTGGGCAATTGTCGGGTTTTGCGCAAGCTACATGTGAGTGTTACGGCCAATTCGAGGGGTTACCAAACGATACTTTCGAGGGTTAGCAGAAAAGAACCATAATTCAGAGGGTTATGAAATCGAACAATACTGGGAAAGCTTAATCGCCTGCAGAATCCTGCCTGCGAAGGGTTTTCTGCAGAAGGCTGGCACAGCTAACCGCAGATGTTAAAAGTCCTAACTATTTATTCAGGATAGGCAAGGAGGTCAAGGAAGGGGGCAGTTTGGGCGGTCTTCCTAGTGCAGTATAACGGCAGGTCTTGTACCAAGGGCCTAGGGGGAGAGCGGGGGTCCTTATGCTTATACACTGATGTGGCAGGCAGTAGTGCGACGGAGCTACCTGGACGGTTCGTGGTGGGCACAACAGTGGCCTGGGAGATGGCAGGAGTTGGGCCTTACAAAAAACATTGCCTTTCTGGAATTATTTCCATTTGGGAGCAGTTGATCTTTGGGGTGAAAGGCTAGCCAATAATAGATTGTTTTTTGCTCAGACAACCTGAGGGTTGTACAGGCCATAAACAATTTATTGGCTTTTCACCGCCAATTCTGCGATTGCTCAGATACGGTTCTAAGATGCTTAAAACTTAACTTTGGTTTAGGGCTAGGCATGTTCCAGGCTGCAAAATGTGGTCACTGATTCTCTTTCTCGTTGCTGTGGGACGGGTCTGGCAAGCAGCACCTGCAGTGGAACGAGAGGGGTATCCATGTCGAGTTGGTTGTGGGAGCTGGGGGAAGGCACGTGGCAGACTGGTGAGGAGGTCGTGGCACTAGCCACTTGGGTAAAGTATGACAGGGCATGGAGAGAATGGATAGCTGAAAAAAGTGGCCTTCAGGAAGTTTCTTCTACAGGATCGGGACATACTGTTGGATGGATAGGTAGAATGTACGCAGAGGGTACGTCCATATCAGGTTAAATAGTAGATTGTCCAGGCGTCTTTGGGCTAAGGATCACAGGTAGGAAAGATGTGACAAGAGGCCATGGTGCAACCGGCTAAAGGGTACAGGAAAAAAGGGTATTCAGGACAAGCGGCGCCCAGTTTTATATGCTGCTTCAGTCTCTTATTTCTGTTATGGATAAAGTGTGTTTTTCAAATTATTAATGTTGTTTGTTTAGGGTGGCTTTTCAAGGCCTTTTTTGGGGGGATAAGGAATAGCGAACTGGTTAGTTTTGCAAGACTAGAGCAAGCGGGCTGTGTAGAGCGGGACTTCCGCAAAACGCAAGAAGGTTTGTGGTGACATTCCCAGTCCAAGACAGATCAGGAGGGAAAGGTACGTCATATTCCTATGGCCCTTGGAGGGGGAAAGTCTCCTGCCAGTTGGCAGTTTCAGGCAGTTTATGGCGTAAGACCCCAGCAAGAAGGCCATTACTCACATAGCCAGGGTTCCTTTCTTTCCCAAATTCAGTTAGGTCAGTTTTTGGAAATGTCTTGAGGCAGTGGGTTAACACTCTTTCAGAATAGGAGCAGCCACCAAGGTGGCCGCTGGGGATAGGGGACCGAAACGATTAAGAGGATAGGGAGATGGGAATCCAGCCGTTTCAAGCTCTACCTTTGACCAGGCAGGATTGAGGCTTTAAAAGGGTTTAAAAAAAAAAAAAAAAAAGTCTATTGCGGTTTATTGTTTTATTTAAGACCCAGTGAAAGTGTGGATTTATGGGCATTCTTATGTCTACTTGGGCTAAAGGGCAGGGATGCGGCTTGAGGCAAGCACTCGGTTTCAAGGGAGGGAGCTATGGATATGTATCTATATATATCTATGGATAGGTAATGGGCCTAAGGTGGAAACATTTTCTGATTTTTAGGGAGTATGCAGCATTGCAAGGGCCACCGGATATCCTTAAAGTGTACCGGGTGGGAATGATGTTAGGTTCGTTCCCCTGAAGACCCTGATCAAAGATGTGAAGTGCAACCTCTTTAGGTTATGGTCGTCCTTTCCTTAAGTTCTTGTGTTTGGTCAGACAATCGTTCCTAAAAAAAATTGGAGAGGGGGCCGTAACTGGATAAGATTAGGGTAAAAGTCAAAAGAGCTATAGAAAAATTTGTTATGAGCAACAAAGGTTTGGTTGTTGGCACCCAGACCTGGAGTCATTCCAGGACATATGGTATGGAAGAGATGGAGTCATTTGACCGAGCTAGGGTCGGATGTGTTGAAATAGACTTTCAGGAGTGGCCCAGTTGTCCCGATTGGTGGTGGACAGGGAGCATGAAGGGGTAGCCCTGTGGTGGGCGGGGTCCATAGAGGAGAGAGTAAGTGGATAGGGGAACAAAATAAATTTTTTTCAATTTACCAGTTGGATAGTCCTTCTTGTATAGGAGGAGGTGGTCAAAAAAGGGGGGTTAACAGTGTCGCATAGACCTCTATGGACCATATATAAGTTAATACTGTAAAAAGTTATTTAAAGAATGTTTAGTAAGTTTTAATAATTGTTTAATTGGAAAGGAAATAAGAATTTGGCACTGGTTAGTAAACATTGTGAATAAAGACCTGCTGTGGCTTTTTGATCCAAGATGGTCTGTGTGTTTATTATGTGGGGTATTGATAGGGGTTAAGAGTCATAAGGTAAATGGAGTTTTCATAGGCCTATCAATGCCATGGATTTGTCCCGTCACATACAAAAACTATTCCAATCATTAATGCCACTGGTGATTTAAAGGGCATGTCAAGCCCCAAAATGAAATTTTACATACAGGTAAACCACCTCCCCAAAACCTAAACGGTAATTGTTTGAAATGTGAAATATATAAGTCTAACCGAAATCCTGCACAATGTCTGGTTTCCCCTGTTTCTGCTTCCTGGTCTTTCCAGTTAGTAACTGTCAGTTATGGATTTGACAGATTACATCACAGCCAATGACTGAATGTTAATCCACTGTCTGCCTCTTCTGAGCATGCCCAGGCTCAGTACAGATTTCTAAATTGCTCAGTTTCTATGAGCATCCAGAAGGATAGCAGGCATACAGTAATGAATTCAAAGGACAAAATATGATATATCAACATATTTTAAAGAGGCCATTCTTTCTAAAGATGTTCTCATGAGGCTGAGTTGTCCTTAATGCTATTTTCAAGTCTACAAGGCTGGTGGAAATAACTGTGTGACTCACAGAGAGGTGTTACCAGAAGCAGGGAGCTTGGGAAGAAGAGGAGGATACATTTTTAAGTAACTGATAACATGTCTAAGGTTTCAAACATATCATTTGGGCCTCATTACACGGAACATCTCCTCATCCTTATTTCATTCTTCTTAGGTAGAGTTTGCAATATTCCTTCAAAATATAATAAGAATTTGGGCTTCACTTTTGGTCATGATTAAATGGCATTGCACCATACAGTCTATACAATGCTCCATCCTGCATATGAATACAGGCAATTAATATTAATACAGTATAATTTGATTTTGAGTACTGCTTAGAAAGAATTTCATCACCCCAATGTTTCAAAGTCCATTAACTCTACCAATGTAAATTGCTTAACTTTCTGCGCTGATCATAATCAAAGACCAAACACACACACGATCTGGGTAAGGATAAAGTACTGTAATACATTCAAGATGTGTAGGGCAAACAAACTTTAAAATATAATGTATCGGTATGTTTAATGATGTTTAATGGAATAAGATATTTCTTTCATACATCTTAAAGGGAATGTCCACCCCCTCTTAAAAAATCTATATCTTGTACAATACCCCCAAAACTGGACATCGTTCTATACAAAATCTTCAATTCAGCTCCCAGCTACGTAAGCTCAATCCACGGGATGGCGCACAGGGAGGGTGACATCACCATGCAATTGCGCTGGCCAGCATGTGAAAATTAGATAGTGCCACCTTTCCTTTTCGAGGATGACCGTGATTGTGCGTTTGTAGGGTGATCTAGGGTTCCTTAGTCCTCTTTTTTTCCTTGACAGTACTCAGTTATCCAGTCTTCTGACTTCCAGAATCCTGTTATCCAGACTTCACGCTATCCCGTTAACTAGTATCCAGTTATACAGTCTTCAGCTATCCAGTATTAAGCTACCCATTCTCAGCTATCAAGTATCAGTTAACCAGATTTATCTTCAGCTATCCAGTTATCCAGTCTTCAGCTATCCAGTTATCCAGTCTTCAGATATCCAGTTATCCAGTCTTCAAGATATCCATTTACACCAGTCTAGTTTTCCAGTCTTCAGATATCAGTATCCAGGTCTTTCCAGATATCCTGTCTTCAGATATCCATTAACCAGTATCTAGTTACCATTCTTCAGATATCCATTTAACAGTATCTAGTTATCCAGTCTTCAGTATCCAATCCAGCTCAATATCCAGCTTTCAGATACCATTTAACCAGTATCTGTTATCCAGTCTTCAGATCCATTTAACCAGTATCTAGTTATCCAGTCTTCAGATATCATTAACCATTTCTAGATCCATTTTCAGATATCCATGTAACCAGTATCTAGTTATCCATTTTCAGATATCCATTTAACCAGTATCTAGTTATACAGTCTTCAGATTTCATTTAACCAGTATCTAGTTATCCAGTCTTCAGATATCCATTAACCAGTATCTAGTTATCCAGTCTTCAGATATCCATTAACCAGTATCAGTTATCCATTCTTCGATATCCATTAACCAGTATCTAGCTATCCATTCTTCAGATATCCATTTAACCAGTATCTAGTAATCCATTCTCAGATATCCACTAACCAGTATCTAGTTATCCATTCTTCAGATATCCATTTAACCAGTATCTGTTATCCATTCTTCAGATATCCATTAACCAGTATCTAGTTATCCATTCTCAGAATCCACTTAACCAGTATCTAGTTATCCATCTTCAGATATCCATACCAGTATCTAGTTATCCATTTCGTGATCCATTTAACCAGTATCTAGTTATCCATTCTTCAGATATCCATAACCAGTATCTAGTTCCATTCTTCAGAATCATTAACGTATCAGTTATCCATCTTCAGATTCCATTTAACCAGTATCTAGTTATCCATTCTTCAGAATTCCATTTAACTAGTATCTAGTTATCCGTCTTCAGATATCCAGTTATCCATTTTCAGATATCCAGTTAACCAGTCTTCAGATATCCAGTATCCATTCTTCAGATACCATTAACCAGTATCTAGTTATCCAGTCTTCAGAAATCCATTTAACCAGTATCTAGTTATCCATTCTTCAGATTTCCATTTAACTAGTATCTATGAATCCAGTCTTCAATCAGTTATCCATTTAGATATCAGTTACCAGTCTTCAGTAGATATCCAGTTATCCATTCTTCAGATAACCATTAACCAGTATCTAGTTATCCAGTCTTCAGATATCCATTAACCAGTATCTAGTATCCATTTTTCAGATACCCATTAACCAGTATATAGTTATCCAGTCTTCAGAATATATTAACCAGTATCTAGGTATCCAGTCTTCAAGATCCATTTAAACAGTTTCTAGTTATCCATTTTTCAGATATCCAGTAACCAGTATCTTTTTTCTACTTTCAGATATCCATTTAACCGTATATCTAGTTATCCAGTCTTCAGATTTCCATTTAACCAGTATCTAGTTATCCAGTCTTCAGATATCCATTAACCAGTATCTAGTTATCCATTCTTCAGATATCCATTAACCAGTATCTAGTTATCCATTCTTCAGATATCCATTTAACCAGTATCTAGTATCCTTCTTAGATATCCATTTAACCAGTATCTAGTATCCATTCTTCAGATATCCATTAACAGTATCTAGTTATCCAGTCTTCAGATATCATTTAACCAGTATCTAGTTATCCAGTCTTCAGATATCCATTTAACCAGTATCTAGTTATCCATTCTTCAGATATCCATTAACCAGTATCTAGTTATCCATTCTTCAGATATCCACTTAACCAGTATCTAGTTATCCATTCTTCAGATATCCATTAACCAGTATCTAGTTATCCATTCTTCAGATATCCATTAACCACTATCTAGTTATCCATTCTTCAGATATCCATTTAACCACTATCTAGTTATCCATTCTTCAGATTTTCATTTAACTAGTATCTAGTTATCCAGTCTTCAGATATCCAGTTATCCATTCTTCAGATATCCACTTATCCAGTCTTCAGATATCCAGTTATCCATTCTTCAGATATCCATTAACCAAAATCTAGTTATCCAGTCTTCAGATATCCATTAACCAGTATCTAGTTATCCATTCTTCAGATACCCATTTAACCAGTATCTAGTTATCCAGTCTTCAGATATCCAGTTAACCAGAATCTAGTTATCCAGTCTTCAGATATCCAGTTAACCAGTATCTAGTTATCCATTCTTCAGATATCCAGTAATCCAGTATCTAGTTATCCATTCTTCAAATATCCATTTAACCAGTATCTAGCTATCCATTCTTCAGATATCCATTTAACCAGTATATCTAGTTATCCAGTATCTAGTTACCATTCTTCAGATATCCATTTAACCAGTATCTACTTATCCATTCTTCAGATTTCCATTTAGCCAGTATCTAATTATCCAGTCTTCAAATATCAATTTAACCAGTATCTAGTTATCCAGTCTTCAGCTATCCAGTTATCCAGTCTTCAGCTATCCAGTTATCCAGTATTCAGCTATCCAGTTATCCAGTCTTCAGCTATCCAGTTATCCAGTCTTCAGCTACCCAGTTATACAGTCTTCAGCTATCCAGTTATCCAGTCTTCAGATATCCATTTAACCAGTATCTAGTTATCCAGTCTTCAGATATCCAGTTATCCAGTCTTCAGATATCCAGTCTTCAGATATCCATTTAACCAGTATCTAGTTATCCAGTCTTCAGATATCCATTTAACCAGTTTCTAGTTATCCATTTTTCAGATATCCATGTAACCAGTATCTTTTTATCCATCTTTCAGATATCCATTTAACCAGTATCTAGTTATCCAGTCTTCAGATTTCCATTTAACCAGTATCTAGTTATCCAGTCTTCAGATATCCATTAACCAGTATCTAGTTTATCATCTTCAGATATCCCATTTAACCAGTATCTAGTTTATCCATTCTTCAGATATCCATTTAACCAGTATCTAGCTATCCATTCTTCAGATATCCATTAACCAGTATCTAGTTATCCATTCTTCAGATATCCCATTAACCAGTATCTGTTATCCATTCTTCATATCCATTTAACCAGTATCTAGTTTCTCCATTCTTCAGATATCCTTAACCAGTATCAGTTATCCATTCTTCAGATATCCACTTAACCAGTATCTAGTTATCCATTCTTCAGATATCCATTAACCAGTATCTAGTTATCCTTTCTTCAGATATCCTTAACCAGTACTCGTTATCCATTCTTCAGATATCCATTAACCAGTATCTAGTTATCCATTCTTCAATACCATTAACCGTATCTATTTATCATTCTTCAGATATCCATTAACCAGTTATCTAGTTATCCATTCTTCAGATATCCATTTACCACTATCTAGTTAGCCATTCTTCAGATTCTTCATTTTACTAGTATCTAGTTTTATCCATTCTTCAGATATCCAGTTAATCCACCTCTTCAGATCTCCATCTTAATCCAGTCTTCAGATATCCAGTTATCCTTCTTCAGATATCCACCATTAACCAGTTATCTAGTTATCCGTCTTCAGATATCCCTTAACCAGTATCTAGTTTACCATTTCTTCAGATACCCATTTAAAACATTTCTAGTTATCCATTCTTCAGATATCCTTAACCAGAAATCTAGTTATCCAGTCTTCAGATCCATTAACCATATCTAGTTATCCATTCTTCAGATATCCATTAAACCAGTATCTAGTTATCCATTCTTCAGATATCCATTTAACCATTTAACCAGTATACTAGTTATCCATTCTTATATATCCATTAACCAGTATCTAGTTATCCATCTTCCAGATATCCATTTAACCATTATCTGTTTATACCATTCTTCAGATATCCATTAACCAGTATCTAGTTATCCTTCTTCAGATATCCACTTAACCAGTATCTAGTTATCCATTCTTCAGATATTCCATTAACCATTATCTAGTTATCCATTCTTCATATATCCATTTAACCAGTATCTAGTTATCCATTCTTCAGATATCCATTAACCAGTACTAGTTATCATTCTTCATATATCCATTAACCATATCTAGTTTCCCTTCTCAGATACCCATTTAAACCACATCTAGTTATCCATTCTTCAGATTTTTCATTTAACAGTATCTAGTATCCAGTCTTCAGTATCCAGTTATCCATTCTCAGTATCCACTTATCCATCTTCAGATATCCAGTATTCCCATTCTTCAGATATCCATTAACCAAGATCTAGTTATCCAGTCTTCAGATATCCATTAACCAGTATCTTTATCCATTCTTCAGATACCCATTTAACAGTATCTAGTTTCCAGTCTTCAGTATCCATTAACCGAATCTAGTTATCCAGCTTTCAGATATCCATTAACCAGTATCTTAATCCATTCTTCAGATATCCATTAATCCAGTATCTAGTTACCATTCTTCAAATATCCATTTAACCAGTATCTATCTATCCATTCTTCAATATCCATTTAACCAGTATATCTTTAGTTATCCAGTATCTTAGTTACCATTCTTCAGATATCCATTACCAGTATCTACTTATCCATTCTTCAGATTTCCATTAGCCAGTATCTAATTATCCAGTCTCAAATATCAATTTAACCAGTATCTAGTTATCCATCTTCCTCTATCCAGTTATCCAGTCTTCAGCTATCCAGTTATCCAGTATCAGCTATCCAGTTATCCAGTCCCTTTCATCTACCCGTTATCCAGTCTTCAGTACCCAGTTATACAGTCTTCACTACCATTTATCCATCTTCAGATATCCATTTAACCATTAAATCTAGTTATCCATCTTCAGATATCCAGTTATCCAGTCTTCAATCATCCAGTCTCAGATACCATTTAACCAGTATCTGTTATCCAGTCTTCAATATCCATTAACAACCAGTATCTAGTTATCCATCTTCAGATATATTTAACCAGTATCTAGTATCCATCTTTCAGATATCCATTTAACCTATCTAGTTATCCAGTTCTTCAGATTAATCCATTTGAATATCCAGTTCTAGTTTCATTCTTCAGATATCCATTAACCAGTATCTAGTTATCCAGTACTAGTTTATCCCTTCTTCAGATTATCCATTTAAATACCATTATCTAGTTATCCATTCTTTCTTCAGATTATCCATTTAACCAGTAATCTATATTATCCAGTCTTCAATATATCCATTTAAACCAGTATCTAGTTTTATCCATTCTTTCAGATATCCATTTAACACCTATCTAGTTATCCAGTCTTCAGATATCCAGTATCCTATCTAGTTATCCATATCTTCAGTTATCCATTTAACCATCTAGTTTATCCAGTCTTCAAATATCCAGTTTATCCATTCTCTTCTTCAGATATTCATTTAACCATTATCTAGTTATCCTTTCTTCGATATATCCATTTAAAACCAGTATCTAGTTATCCATTTCAGCAGATATCCCGTTAATAACCAGTATCTAGATTATCCAGTCTTTTCAGATATCCAATATTAACCATTTAGCTAGTTATCCATTCTTCCAGATATCCATTTACCCAGTATCTAGTTATCCAGTCTTTTCAGATATCCATTAACCAGTACAGTCTAGTTATCATCCATTCGTTCTTCAGATATCCATTTTAAACCAGTATCTAGTTATCCAGTTCTTCATTTCAGATATCATTTAAACCCAGTATCTAGTTATCCATATCTCTTTCCTTTCGTTCAGATCCATTAACCAGTATAGTTATCCATTCTTTCTCAGATATCCTTAACCAGTATCTAGTTATCCATTCTTCAATATTCCATTAACCAGTATTAGTATCCATTCTTCTTTTTTCCAGATATCCATTTAAAAACCATTTAACCAGTATCTATTATCCATCTTCAGAATATTCGATTAAACCGTTATTTAGTTTATCCATTCAGTCACTCCTCCCCCTAGTGTAAAAATCTTTTATATAATATTCCCCGTCAGCCCAGCCCAACCGCATATTTTTATTATCGAAATTGCCCCAACATTACTTACTTTCCTTCTTTACTCCGCCGCACTGAACTCCCGGCAGCCGCGTCTGTGATTGGCTGCCGCTCAGGCAATCACAGACACGACTGCCGGTCCCGCCCCTCTGCTTGCATTTTCTCGCAAGCAGAGGGCCTGGCAGTGCGGCGAAGGAAAGAGGGAGGTAAGTAAGTGTTGGGGCACTTTCTGATAATAAAAATATAGCGGTTGGGGCTGGGGGGACAGGGGGATATTATATAAAATTTTTTTAGAAGAGTGGACATACCCTTTAAGGTCGCAGACAAAAAGAAGGCAGTAAGTAAAGGAGAGTGGGAGCAATTAGGAGCACTCACTAAACATTAATAATTTAATGCAAAGCAAGCACAGATAAATATGTGAGTTCCAACCATTTTACTTGTCTCAAATTGTAGTTTAGAAAATGTGAAGTTGTTTCCGTGAGACTTTAACAACTATACAATAAAAATTTACCTCCAACATTCAGACAAACATATTACGATCATATACATGATTCAGCCAGCCAAACAATGCAGGAACATTTGCAGATCAAATTGCTGTCCGCCTCAATATTATAATTGTTCGACATTCATCTCATATCGAATGTTGAAAATATATAATATCCAGGTAGTGTATGGCCATCATTGGACAAACTGGTCCTTTACTTTTTTGGGCTATCTGGGCTATCATTTCAGCAACAGCTGGAGAAGCAAATGGAGATCTTCTTCGAGATTCTACAAGATGATCACAAGTACCAGCCTGTTATGAGTAATTACATACCATCCGTTTCAAATCAGGCTGCTTCTTACTTTATCATCCTGCCAGCAGCAGAATTTGGTTCCCCCTTTAAGTAATGTACTAAGTTATCTGCATTGCAGAAATGAGAGTTCAGATGACTGAGATAATACAATGCTACACGCTAATTAGAATTAAAAGCATGGGAAGTAATCATAGTGCTCTCCAGCTGTCTCTAAACTACAACACATATTATCGCCTAAGTGCATGCAAACAGGTGTAGCCAGCATCTGACGCATTATTACATCTGTATAAAAACATTCTCATTTATTGGTGTAATGTTAACTGCTTGAAATCTGCCATAAAATCAGTTTAAGGACAGCTTTAGGGGTGCACAATTAGGATCCTATTTTGCAAACATGTAATTTGAAGTCAGTAAACTGACAGCGGGTAAAAGTTGAACTTTTATAGAATTCTTTGATTTTAATTTAGTAAATCTGCCAGCTCCTTCATTTAACCTTAAGCCATGGAGAAAATGTTTTAAGTCTAGCACATAGGTCATTTTGATTTTCCTCTGGGAGAATACTCAGTTCTATGTAATATCATTTTACATGGGTTTTATAATTGCAGCGCACAGCTAGCATTTATTACACAACATGAATGAGACTTTAATAAGAGGTGTGAAAGGTGTCGTGATGTTAAGCTACAGGGACCAATCAAATGTTATCTAACTGCACTAGATCAGTAACATCTAATTGGTTATTGCAGATTTAAAGCACAAACAAGCAAAACTTCTGGAGCCCATATTAATTAAGCCTGATATCTATAAATTTAAGGTGACTTAAGGTGCCAGAAACAGAGATTTTAGTTTGCTTTCATGCATAACTATTGAGTCTAATAATGTTTGGATTAAAGGGGTTTAAACCATTTTTTTATCTTAACTATTCATGTAACTAAAATACATTCCATCAACATGATAAGCAGTGATTCTATAGGTTTAATTTTTGATGGCAAGCGGAATGCAGTTCTGAAAAAATATAGCCAGGCTTTTCAAATCCAGTGAAGCAAAGTGAGTGACTTATGAAAACTCTGCCAAAGCGGAAAGCTTGTATTGTGATAAAACATCACAAAGAGCTCAGCATAAAGAGAGTCCCTTGTCATCTTCTATGCATTAGAGGTCTGGATACCCCACTGTTCTAATTTTTCTCCCTTATTTGGTCTGGCTGCTGTAGAGTACACTATTAACAACTCCATATATCATAGCAACATGTTAACTTTTTAAAAACATCTTTAAAGACTCAAAACATATTTTGTATAACGTGACAGACATGGAAGGTATCAAATGAATGAGGAAGGGGCTTAGTAAGTATAGGGGTTCTTACCTTTTCTCCTTTAACTCCATGCAATCACATTTTGATACCGTGCAGCCTTGGCAAGCCTGAGGAAGAAAGACATTCAAATATTAACAATTATACTAAGGGAGACACAATGCTGGGAACAAACATGAGAGATGAACAAAACTATGGCACTTTGTTCCAACAATGGTTCCTTCCAGCAAAATCTGATTCAAACCCAATTCAGTCAATTTTTTTTTTACATTTTTGTTTGTAAATTTGAGTATTCAATAGTTTTTTTGAATTTTCAATTTTGTGATAGGAAATTTCAATTCTTAAATGGAATTTTTACATTTTCAATTTTCTATATTCGATTTTCCGCTGAGAAAAAAAAAAAAAATGTTGGATCTGCAGATTTTCAAACCGGTGTTCCAAATCAAAACCAAGTTAAAGGACAATTATACTACCTCCCCCTCGCTCCTCTTTTCCTTTCTTTAGTAGCACTGAGGGTGGTACTTTACCTGGCTGTGATACACTTCACTAATTTTCCCTCGGCATTCCGACTCTCTTCCGCAGTCCACAGTGTAGCTAATGGGAAGACACACTCTAAAAGGAGGCATGTCTTCACATTGGCTAGATCGTGGACTGTCACTGACAGTGCAGTGGGGAGGAGCAGATCGGACAGGCCGCCATCAGACTTTTCTGGGCCCCATACTGAGTACATTTCTGGGCCCCCAATAGCACAAACAACTCAGACATGTCACGCCATACCTCCCAACATTGTAAAATGCAAAAGAGGGACACACGTGGAGAGAGAAGGATTAATGCAGATTTTTTTTCACGCTCACTTCGTTAAGACCACGCCCACTTGTTAAGGTTACACCCATTAAAGACTATTATTCCCATTTTACATTGTTGCCTGCAATATTATTATCAACTAGACATTAGCCTGTTACATTAACGGGCGCTAGACATGCTCCACCTCCCCAACGCACACACAACCAGAAATATAAAATGTACCCGTGTCCAGTACACACACTTAAGATGCCCTCATGCCTTATATAACATACCTTCAGCCAAGCCCACACAGACTGGATCCCATATTAGACCCCATATTATATTCTGCATCAGTGTTGCTTAAAACGTATGTCAATCGTATTGACTATTGATATATTCAACCCGTTCTCCATGCTCAAATCCTTACACCTACCCATTTGTGCACTGTTTGGAAAAAGCTGCCACTATTGCCACACAGCCTGGCAGCTCCACACTATGTCCTGCCTATATCCATATTTCTATCTCTGTGTCAGATTGTAGCTCCAACCATCTCTATTCTGTTCTATATTGATTTAGAGATGGTGTGGAGCTGTCATAATGTGAAACAGAGATGGAGATATGGATATAGGCAGGATAGGCAGGATAAGCATGGTGTGAAGTTGCCATACTGCTATGTGACAGAGATGGAGATATGTATATAGGCAGGATAGGTATGGTGGGGAGCTGCCATACTGCTATGTGACACAGAGATGGAGATATGTATATAGGCAGGATAGAGATGGTGTGGAGATGCCATACTGCTATGTGACAGATATGAAGATATGTATATAGGCAGGATAGAGATGGTGTGTAGCTGCCATGCTGCCCCATAGGGTAGGTAATATCCAGTAGCCCTATTATGCTATACCTACCCCATGTGCAGTGCATGCCCTGGAAGCAGAATGCAATCAAGGCATGCTGGGAGTTGTAGTTAAACATGTGAAGTGACAAGGCTTCCTATCACTGCTATGCAGGCCCCAGCAGCCCCCCAAGAGCAGTCCCTGTACACAGCAGTGAGACAGAGGGTAACCATGTCCCCCATGGACTCTCACAAGTAGAAATGTGTTCAGTATAAATTACAGTTACTCCCTCCTGCTCTCTATGGAGATCACAGCACAGAAGAGCTACAAGATCATGGAAGATGTGGGAGGGGGCGGAGCCACAAGACAGTAAAGCCACTTACTGACTGAGTCATGGGCCATGCAGCAGACACACGCCCTGTTTGTCTTCTCTATCTAGGAATGGAGTTTACCTAGTGGTTGAATGCCGTATTGCATTATTGTTTTTTCCTTCCTCTCACCTCTGGGCCCCTTCCAAGTCAATCATCGCGCACCCTTGAAGAACTACTGGGAACTGCTGGCCTGACTCGCGGCTCTGCTTCGGATTGAAGGTTAGTTTACTATTGACTTGAGTACAAGCGTGAGGCAAGGTTTTTAGGTTGATTAAACCTAAAAACCTCGGCTTATACTCGAGATATACGGTACTTATTTTTTGCTGGACATAACACTTAATGGTTTATTTTTATTTGCACGTGATAGAGTAAAATCCGTGTTTTACAAATATAATGCTAAATGCTATCACAAATTCAGGATTTAGAACGAGGGAAATACTGTATTTTTACTAAACGTGATAGCATTCATTTGAAAGCTTTTGCTGTGTAAATCTGTTGTATTCAGTTAGATCAACTGGACTTAAAGTTTACTTCTTGGAGACATTTACTAATCATTTGACGGAATGTCTTCAAGAACTAAACTTTAACTCCAGTTGATCTAACTGAATACAGATATACCATGACCTGGATGAATGAGAACCTTCACAAGCATTTTGCTGTGTAACATTTGATGAGCAGTACTGACCTGAAATACCTAATCAATGTGAATAAAGAGCCTGTGGTACTGATATGGATGATTAGTTCTGTACCTTCAAAGATACTGAAATGGCATCAGCATTTGGGTAAATCATGGATATGAAAACCACAATGGGACAAGAAGTACAGTACAACCATTTATACAACCAACTACTGAATAGCCAGGGTACACATAGCATTTAGCCACCTCATAGACGCAAACAGGGTATCCCTCTAGACCAGGAAGTGCTACGGTTACAGAATCTCCCAAAATCCCTATCGCGTTTTTTTGCGTTTGCGCATGCAATTGCGCTTGCGTTTTTAGATTATTAAAAATGCGGCAAAGCACCGAAAACACGCGTTTTTGGGTGCGTTGCGATTGCGTTCGCATTTTAATACAATCGCATGCGTTTTTTAATATAAAAACTTTAAAAGTATCTTGCTTGCGCTTGGGGGTATGGGTAGGGAAGGGTTAAAACAAGAAGTAAAAAATAAAAAAAATAGGTTAAGATCAAGATAAGGAGACATTCCCTACCACACCATAGCGCGGAAGTAACCCAATCTACTATTATTTCTAACTTCAATATAAAACGCCTGCGCAAACGCGTTTGCTTTGCAGTGTGGCCGTGCCCTAATAACATAAAATAAGTCCAAAGTGGAGGTAGAAAAAGTGGGAGAAAGACCCTTTGAGGTCCATTGAGTCTGTCCTTTTTTTGTTACCAACCTCCACTCTGGACTTTATTTATAGCATTAAGGCACCTATACTGCTAGAATAATTAATAAGAAAAAGTTCAGGTATTTAGGGCAAAAATGACAATTACTGCACCAACGCTGGCTTTAATTTGGGAATGTGAACATACATGTTTTGTGCACACCAATAAAAAAAATGGAATCTTGGGATATGTATAAAATTTTATTTCTCAGCTAAATAGAAAAAAATTATGTGGATTCATGAATTTTTATGAGAAATATTATTATTGGTATAAATAGGAGTGAGGAAATGTCACTGCCTAAAAGAATAGAATTGTTTCCACCTTTGAACTGCTATATAGCATTTGCAAAAAAAAACAGTTCTTGTAAAGTTGCCACTATTATGCTAAATAAGGTGTGTGTTAAATATTCTGTATGCTAAATATGTGGTGTGTTAAATAATATATTAGCTAAATATGGTGTGTGTTAAATATTCTGTATGCTAAATATGGTGTGTGTTAAATATTCTGTATGCTAAATATGGTGTGTGTTATTCTATATGCTAAATATGGTGTGTTAATATTCTGTATGCTAAATATGGTGTGTGTTAAATATTCTGTATGCTAAATATGGTCAGGGTTATTCAATAAAGTTCTTATCGTTTAAAATGGTGCTAATTTTGCCCAACAATCGATGTTAGCTTTCAAATGTTAAATATGATCTGATTGGTTGGGCAAAATTAGCACCATTTTAAACGATAAGAACTTTTATTGAATCTCCATGGTGTGTGTTAAATACTTGTATGCTAAATATGGTGTGTGTTAAAAATTCTGTATGCTAAATATGGTGTGTGCTAGTCTGTATGCTAAATGTGGGGTGTGCTAAATATTCTGTATGCTAAATTGGTGGTGTTAAATATTTGTATGCTAAATATGGTGTGTGTTAAATATTCGTATGCTAAATATGCAGGGTTATTCAATAAAGTAATTGCCCCAACCAATCAGATATTAGCTTTCAAATGTTAAATAAGATCTGACTGGTTGGGGCTAAATTAGCACCATTTAAACGATAAGAACTTTTATTGAATCTCCCTGATGGTGTGTTAAATATTCTGTATGCTAAATATGTGTGTTAAATATTCTGTATGCTAAATATGGTGTGTGTTAAATATTCTGATGCTAATATGGGTGTAATATTTGTATGCTAAATATGATGTGTTAAATATTCTGTATGCTAAATAGGTGTGTTAAATATTCTGTATGCTAAATATGGTGTTAAATATTTCGTATGTAAAATGGTGTATGAAATATTCTGTATGCTAAATATGGTGTGTTAAATATTCTGTATGGTAAATATGCAGGGTTATTCTTAACCTTTTCAAATGTTAAATAAGATCTGACGGTTGGGGCTAAATTAGCATATTATATATGCTGTGTGCTAATATGCTGAATAAATAGAATGTGTGAAAATATTAAAATCATATTTCATGCTGCTTTAAAAGCTAATTATTTAAGCTGACAATATATGCAAAGAATTGCTAGATCTGCTGTACTCCATAATTAACACTAGAGGGCAGTATATCTTTAACATGTCGATTGGCTTTGAGATTTCTTCTGGGGTTTTGATGGTGGAACCGGTAATTGACCCAAAATTTTAGTTCATCCCTATGTTTACATGGTAATAAATCCTCAGTGAATTTTGTATATTTTACTATGGTGGGTGCATTATTACCATACCAGTAAAATTTGATTATACATGTAATAATCACTTAATACTGTAATGATACTAAATAATGAAATTAACCAACACCAACAAAAGCCACTGCTCATTTCCAGATGTTTTGCCGCATGCAGCATTTCCTAATAGTATTTTTAAAAAATCAACACCATTGTGTTAGAATATTTCACGTTGTACTTAAGCCAAATGCAGGTATGCACAATCACTGCAAAATCTCAGCAGCTCTAAGTACAAGAACTATCCAAATGGCATTGTATAAATGCCAACTGAAACAAACAAAAAAGAAAAAACAAAAGCAAACCTGTAAATATAAGAGTATAGTCTAATCTTAAGTGTGAAATAAGTCACCTTTGAGAAGAATGCCTGTATATACGGTAGCTCTCCTCTTACATTATGTATTTATATGCACTTCTCCGTATCTTTTGGTTATCTTATATGCACAGTAGTATTTAAATGATCAATATTTACTATTAAACGGACAAGGGTGTGTAGTGGCATAGGAAAATTAAGCTTTAAAAAATAAGTAAAGACTACTTAATAAAAGAATGCCAGTAACAGGCAATTTTTTCAGCACTAGGGGGCAATAAATAATTGCATAGTTACATAGTAAGTCCATCTGTACAACCTTTTAAGCCTACTTATGAACAATACCTAAAGGTCTGTACACTCATGCAATGGCGAGGGTCTGACCCGCATCGCACAATGACTACAAACAGCTGTTTGCCGTTCGGTTGGGAATCGTTGATGATTCGCTGGGCCAGGTCATCAATAATGCCCCAATAGCGCCCATACACTTACAATAGTTGTCCTAAGTTGGCGTTCATGCACATTGTGTGTCGTGGTTCGTCTCCATATAATCACACATGTGTATGAAGCTAACAGTTGATCCAGAGGAAGGCAAAAAAATAAAACAGCATAAAGGGAAAAAATTCCTTCCTGACTCCAAAGTTCAATCCTATGCATAAAGTATATGCAACAAGAGTAAGGGCTTGCAATTTCATAATGTACATATAAAATTAGCACTTAACAGTTTCTGTTTTTTCCACTTCTCATCTTGGGCTATCAGTACCAATAAGTTCTACCAAAACTAACATAATGCTCAGATTTCCCTTTCTCAAATCACACCATCAAGCTGCCAAAGTAAATAAAGTCTGATTGTGATGTTCTAGGTGATTTATCTTCTTTAATAAAGGATTTATGCCTAGCCAAGACTATAACTAAAATAACTGGACCCTATAGGTTCCCAACAGGCTTGTCAGGACAAGGGTATGACAATTCCAGGAATTTTGTTTACCCTCTGCTTCACTTCCTACTGCAGGTCATCTCATGGATCTGCCTTATAGAAGAGCAGAAGAAGTTAGCATTATGACAATTGCCTTTCAAGTAGTTCAGCTCCTGTCACTAATTCCATTAGCTCACTTACTTTAAAAGAAACACACATTTTTATGAGCATCACTCGTCATACAATGTTAGCTAACATCCACAATATGCATGCTACCTGGAACCTTTAAGGGCGCTCCTGCCTTAAAATTACATCCCCCAGTTCATATCACACCTGCATACAGCTCTACTGCAATAGACAAGCTTTTGAGAAACAGGATGGTAGGTGCTGAAGATTTTCCCCCAAGGGCACAGATGCTTCTCATATGTTTCAAGTTAATCACAAGCCTCACAAGAAGTGTGTTCTCCAAGGAACATTGTTAACATTTTACCGGTTTTTTAGATAAACCTTGCAAGACCTGAGGGTGTCACCTAGACATTTTGACACATAGCTACAGCTGATCTAATGCAGCAATTGTAATAGCTAGCTTATTGATTCAATATTTCTTTTCTTTTTGACAACTTTGTAACACATGTGGGCGACTATTGGAATGAACTAACAAATCATTTGTTTCTATTGGTTATACACTTAAATCCTGTCTTGCGACAATAAATCTGAATCATCAGATTTATTTTTCATTCAAAAGTTTCTCTTCACTCCTTTGCAAAGAGCAGAGAGAACATTGTCTTTCACATAAAAACAGGGACATTATTTGGTCTGGGCTGAAAAGAAAGAGTTTAGCTCCCCAAACAAGAAAGCTTTAAAAAAAAAAGCATTAAATCTGAGCAAGAAATGGCCTAGAGGAACATCAGTTACTTCCCAACATTAAATGTCTGCAGCGAAAGCACCATTTACTTACATATTTTTTATAATTTACATCTCTGAACTTAATTATCTTCATCTGATGAGTACAGAGACAAAACTTGTAAAGACATGCCTCCTAATACATACACTGGATACTTTCCACTGTTACATCTAAAACAGGTAGTTTTCTTTTAGTCTAATATCGGATTTAAAGTCATGCCCAAGAGAAGTCTTTCCTTTTAAGTTGTCCTTCAGTTGTGATAACATGTGCAAAGAACATTGTTGACCCCTAAAGCGTGGTAAGGTATATATAGTGTGTATGCAGCTACATGTCACAGCATGGCGCCTTTTAAAAGGTCAAATGGAGTTAGGCCCTTTAAATTAAATTACTTCACTGATACCCTGCACAGTTTAGCTGTAACTGGAATTCTTCTGTTTCTGAGTTCAACTTCCTGAGGGTGTAAAGACTAGCAGGTGATTTACCGAGGAGCGCTCCTGCCCCTTCATAATGTTGCGCTAACTGATTTATGCTCAGTTAGCGCAACATTAGGCTGCTTTGTGGCGGCTGTGCGAGATCCGGAACAGGAACTTGCGCAGCCGTTGCAAACCTATTTACCAGAGGCTGCGCGGCTCTTAAGACGTAAGTATTTAACGCCAAATAGCTGGCGTTAAATACTTACGTGCGGGTGAGATTCTATGTGTCAAGGTAGCAACTGATTAACACAGGTAAAGTGGAGAAAAGAGGTTTAATTTAGGAAACAGATAAAAATACTGTTAAGAAGCTTGACTTTCCATTGGCTATATCGCACACTGACGTAAGAGACTTTATCCTTTTTTTTTCAGGGATGCAAAACTAGAATTGTGAGCAGTTATCACCTACCCTTCCTTTGGGCTTACAGAAAAGGGTTTTATGTTTGTATTTTTCCTTGTTTCGTAGTATTTCCACAGTGAATGGCATTGCTATCACTGATGAGAGGACAAATGCAAGTTCTAAGTGCACAGAACAGCAAGAACACTGTAATGTTTTGAGTAGTTAGAAAATGGGAAACACAATGGTGATAATTACACAGGCTGCTGAAAGGATACGGGACAGGGTGGGTTCACTATAAAGGCCAATTTTTAATAAAAATATTAGAAAGTACTGATTTTTCTCTAGTATGCTGCTCATACATGTAGTTTGGCTGTACCCAGTTTAAGAAAATGTGTGGTCACAGCCCTTGATTGTGTAAAACAGCAGTGCTAGAAGTAGTAGATGGTTTGCTACTATTTAATTTCCTCTGGGCCCTATTTGTGTCTATTTTTAACTTAAATGTGTAGCATAACCTCCAGAAATGCTAAATGTTTGTTGGAACTTATCGAACATCTAAACGTGCTACATAAATGCAAGTATCAAAACAAAATGGTATCCCAGACACAAAAGGGGAAGTTCTGTGGGGGGGAAAAAGTTTTTTTAAAATAAATTATTTACACTACACATACTAGGTATTCTACGTATTGGGTTGTACTTATAAAGGAACAATATCTTAAAACTCTGATTGCTACGGTGGACATTATTTTACACTGTGCCCAGTAAAAATAATGCTGCAACCTGGTATTTTTATGACCATGCTGTACAATAACGACTGCAGTAGTTAAAGGGCTGTTACTGCGTGTTATCTATACTTTCTGTAGTTTTCAGAATTTGAATTAGTAAAATACTGTCTGCTTGGCCAAAAATTAGACAATGACCTGTAATTTACAAGCAAGGTAAAGGAGGGAGATTATAATTAATGATACTGCTTTGTTATTAAAAAAATCAATTGATTTCATTCTCATGCAATGGTTGATGTGGTCTGTTGTGAGCTAAAAGGTCCTTCTCAGGATGCTCACTTGCTTGGAATGTTCCTAATGCTGATTGACTGATAGTGATTCAAACATGTGTAGATCTCTAATTGCAACCCCCTGACTAAGTGGTTGCAAATTGAGAGTAAGTCTAAAAAGGCTATAAATGGCTTGATGAAAAAGTGAACTATTCCTTGTATTGGATTAATTATTTAACGTGTTTAATTTAACTATAGCGTGCATGCATTATAATGCGCACTATAGTTAAACTAAACGCAGAAGGCGTAATTACCAATGAGGCCAGCAGTGGATTGTGCGCAGATAAATATACTCACTTCGTTCTTGGCTCCAGGTAGACAAATTGAAGAATGGGAGGTAAGGCACAGCTCCTTACTTCCCATCTTCAATCAATGCATTAAAGGAATAGTTCAATTTTTCAGTATACTATTCCTTTAAGGAGCTATGCCTTACCTCCTGTTCTTCAATCAATTTTTCAGGAGCCACTGTAAATTCCCGACTTCTTCCTGGTTCAGTTCAATTATAGTGTGCTGCCCGATAAAGTTCATTCTCAAGTGAACTATTCCTTTATGGGGAAGTTCAGTACAAATACATATGCTTTTAAGGAAAAAAAAAAAGCTTTGTTTTTCCATTCCAATGACTTAACCTTCCCATTCAGCATCTCTTGCCACCTTCAGTCTTAAGGGTGGACCTTAGAAATGGTAGCATATGCAGCAGGAAAGGTTAATACAGACATTTAAAGGATGTCACCCCCCAAAACTCCATATAACCCATACTGGCCCCACTCTGTAGTGTACAAAAATCCTTACCTTACATCAGCTCCTTATGGTTGCCATGCTGTGCCCCTCCAAGTCCAGGAAAGTTTAGTGTAGAAGGTTGGGTGACTCATCCTGCGCCTGTCTCAGCCTCAACCCGACAAGGTTTTTTTCTCCCTCCCCTAGTGTAAAATCCCCATTATATATTATATTATATATTATACATATTGATCCCCCAGCCCCAAACGTCGTAACAGAATTCATAGAAAGTGCCCCGATAGTTACTTACCTTCCCTCTATTCTCCGGCGTTCTGAGCAGCCGGCAGCCGCGTCCCTGAGTGCTGCATCTCAGCGAATCAGGGACGCGGCTGCCGGTCCCGCATTTCCGTGCAAGCAGAGGGCCTGGAGACTGCCGCGGAGAGATAGAGGGAACGTAAGTACATATTGGGGCACTTTCTAAGAATATTATTATGGCGGTTGGGGTGGGGGATCAATATGTATAATATATAAAAAGTTTAAAAAGGGGTGGACATTCCCTTTAAACTACTTTAAAGGGCATGTCCATCCCTTTTCTAATTTTTGATATATAGAAGGCCACGACCCCCAGCCCCAACCGCTATAATATATTTTACAGAAAGTTCCTCTCTCCTCCGCCACACTGAGAGGCAGCCAATCACGGACGCGGCTGCCAGCAGTTCAGAACAGCCGAAGGAGGGGAAGGTAAGGAGAGTTAGGGGGACTTTTGAGAATAATTATTGCGGTTGGGGCTGGGGGAGGAAGCCCTACTATGTGCCAGGGGATTTACATAGGGGGAGGGAAAACAAAACGGGTGGAGAGGGGGGGGGGGAGGTAGTGATGGGGGGGCGTGCCTGAGCAAGCCAAAAACCTCTGAGAGGACATCTCAGAGGCGGAAACAATTTCCCTGGTGGCCAGGTCCTGGTGGACAGTTTTCTGGAGGGACATTACAGGAGAAACATTTGGAGCTGGGCTGTAAGGTAAGGATTTTTATGCACTACAGAGGGGCCAGATAGTGGGGGAAATGATAGTTTGGGGGGGACGTGCCCTTAATGGGATAGAAATTTTGAGAATGAAAAGCAAACAGATGCTCAGTCTACCTGACAGTTAATCTGCAAGATGACGGCATATTTACTCATGTTTTCTGTAAAATTATTTTCCAGTTTTCACAGCAAAATCTTAAAGGACAACTATCTGCAATCTACCTAAGACCACTGTCTTATTTTATTTGAGTTGATCATACTAAAAAATTAAAGATCAAAATCACAAAGCACAAGGCAAAGCCACTGAAGTGACATAATCCTCCAGCTAGAAGAGGAGCCAATCTGTGCATGTGCCATCCCCCCTATGCTGATGCCAGCTACCAAGTTCCAGAGATGTTCTCCGGCTGCGGGAAGCCATAATGTCAACCAGAATGTAGCTCTTGTACTTTTATGCTGAGGAACTAAGAGACAATAGAAGCAGTGGTGTCCTGCAGTTGTCTTTTAGGGCATTTTGCTGAATGATATAATCAATAGGAGAAAACCAGAGCTAGAATATTCTCCAAAACCCTTTTCAAGGAGTGGTGCTATTTTAGGATTTATAGGTATCTTAATTATTAAATAGGGCACTGGCGGAAGAGTTTATAAAGTCGTTAATACCAACACTGATGGTTTTTTAAAAGGGAAGTTCAGTGCAAATACATATGCTTTAGAAAAAAAAACGCAGCCTGGAGAACATCTCTGGAACTTGGTAGCTGGCATCAGCATAGGGGGGATGGCACATGCACAGATTGGCTCCTCTTCTAGCTGGAGGATTATGTCACTTCAGTGGCTTTGCCTTGTGCTTTGTGATTTTGATCTTTAATTTTTTAGTAATGGATCAACTCAAATAAAATAGAGACAGTGGTCTTAGGTAGATTGCAGATAGTTGTCCTTTAAGATTTTGCTGTGAAAACTGGAAAAATTAATTTACAGAAAACATGAGTAAATATGCCGTCATCTTGCAGATTAAGCTGTCAGTGTAGACTGAGCATCTGTTTGCTTTTCATTCTCAAAATTTCTATCCCATTAAAGGGCACGTCCACCCCCAAAACTATCATTTCCCCCACTACTGGCCCCACTCTGTAGTGCATAAAAATCCTTACCTTACAGCCCAGCTCCAAATGGTTCTCCTGTAATGTCCCTCCAGAAAACTGTCCACCAGGAGCCTGGCCACCAGGGAAATTGTTTCCGCCTCTGAGATGTCCTCTCAGAGGTTTTTGGCTTGCTCAGAGCAGCCCATCACTGCCTCCCTCTCCCACCCGTTTTGTTCTCTCTCCCCCTAGTGTAAATACAGAGACTCCTCCGAACTCTACTTACCTTCCCTCTCTCCTCCGGCGTTACCCAGCCTTATGGTTGTCTGCAGTGCCTTCTGAAAGTCCAGGGAACTGAAGTGTAGGAGATGTGCCGTTCGGTCGGGGATCGTTGCCTGACTGACCGGGCGGATCTCCATACACGGGCCGATTATCAGGCAAAACTAATGTTCGCACACATCGTGGGTCAGGACCCGCGATCGCACGTGTGTACGAACCTTAAAGCAGGTAGAGATGTGCGGCCGCGATGCACGATACCCGGCAAATGGCCATTATGGCCAACTATCAATTCATGTATGGGCGTTTGGTCATGCGATGCCTGACCGAACCCCCATATCGAACCAATTGTTGGACGTAAAGAATGTTTGTGGGTAGTCATGCCTCACGGGTCGGGCCACATGCCTGTGCCTAATATTGTATGGGGTGTTTTGTACAAAAATATAAAACTTAAAAGCAAATTAATAATTCAGCACACTGGGCAGTGACTTCTCCTGGGAGATGGGAAGTGATGGTGCTTCCCAGCCCTGCAAAAGCATAGCCACCTTGCCCAGTCAGCAGACCCTCTTTTAATGCCTATTGCCCAAATAAAGCTGAGGGTGCTGTAGTATGATAGGACTAAAGGACTTATATATACAAGACATGCATTAGTTGACTTTCCTCCCAATGTTTCCATGATCTTCTGACAACCACCCCGGGCTGATCATTTTAAGATTGACATTCAATCGCAAATTTAGTCTGGGGCGTGGAGAATGGCGTAAATGTCAGGAGGTAAATTATTAAATATTAGACAGATTTGATCATTAATCTATGAATCGGTCAAAGATTGAATTATTACCATACATGGGTTCATATTTTGATAATCAATAGAATGTCTGTCTAGCTATAAAATTTCTGTTTGTCTCTCTTACTGCATATTATTGCTCTCGCACTATCTTGTATAACTATCAATTTTTAGTTATATGTCTATTTAGCTATTAATCTTTCCTGTAACTGTCTATCTATTTAATTATATATCATGTGTATATATTTAGTTTCAGTCTTTCTGCCTTTCTATCTAATTTTCAGTTTGTCTGTCTGTCTGTCTATCTAACTATTTAAAGGACAACAATATAAAAAAAAATAACATCACCCCATTACGTCCACACTTCCAGCAGCTGAAATCACTTACTCACATTTACAGTCGTGCTTTTCTGCCTTAGATATCACACAGCAAAGATGAGTGCTAAAAGCCCACTCCTAGATGGCCAAGGGCCCTGATTAACATATCAATTGTCATTGGCTGGTGGGAATGTTGTTAAAACCTCTTTTCTCCTCCTCCGACAGTAAAACTAAATTGAAATGCCCTGTGCTAGGATACAGCCTACATAATCCAGCTGATCAAGGGTGAGTGGAGGAGTGTTTTCTCGCATGCTAGCTCTTAGTGACAGTTAGTGGCAGACAGAATCTTTACACCTCAACACATGGCTAATTGAAGGCAAAGAGAGGCTTGAAATCAGGAAAAATTGTTTGGGGATTTCTGCATACCTTTACTCTTTTTAAATTATATAAAAAAAATGCATTGAGGCAATACAGTTATTTTTAAAAATGCATATGATCCAGGCCCCTATGACTCCGGGATTAACCCATTATGTAACATTGTCAGATGTAAAGTATTCTCTATATAGGATGATGGGACATAACAGGTTAAATGAAATTTCAAGGTGCCGGTATATAAATCATCCACTTAGATCTAACCCACTTTACTACATCACTTAAGCCATGCCCATTTGACTGCACCATTCCTTGATTTGCCCAGGGGTTCACATATAGTTTGAGATGCCCTGGCAAGTCTTAGTGTAAAGGACAACAAATAAAAAACAAATAACATAACCCCCATTACATGTCCACACTTCCAGCAGCTGAAATCACTTACTCATATTTCAGCCATGCTGCCCTCCCTTAGATATCACACAGCAAAGATGAGTGCTAAAAGCCCACCTCCTAGACGGCCAAGGGCCATCATTACATATCACTGTCAATGGCTGGTGGGAAGCCTGTTACAACCTCTCTCCTCCTCCTCTGCCAGTTAAACAAACTTAAAATGTCCGGTTCTAGGACACAGCCTACATAATCAAGCTGCTAAGGGTGGGGGAGGAGTGTTTTCTCGCATGCTAGTCCTGAGTGACAGTTAGTGGCAGACAGAATCATACGCCCCTTTCACAGCATGGCTAATTGAAGGCAGAGGAGAGCTTTAAATCAGGAACAAAATGTATGGGGAGGGCTGCATACCTTTACTCTTTTTAAAGTAATTTTAAAAAAAATGCATTGAGGCAATATAGTTATCCTTTAAGGTTCTACACATGTGCGATCGCGATGATGACCCGCAACGCACAATGTGTATGAACACGGTTTTAGACGATAATCCGGGTGTGTATGGGCACTTACTCTGCCGAAAAGGCCGCTCGTTCAAAGATCTGCCAGGGCCAGTCGGTCAACGTCCCGACCGAATGGCCATTTTGCCGATAAAGAGCCCATACACGCCAGGATTATCGGCTGAAACGGACGTTCAACACATTGTTCATCGCGGGTCAGCGGTTGCAGGTGTGTACGAACTTTAGAGCTGAGAGTTAAAGTGGTACTTTTTGCACAACGGACAATGTGTGGGTACTGGTTACTTACTGTAAACATTGTACAAATGCCAGTGGAACATTGTTTATGAGATTTAAATGGAAAATAGTTTAAAATGGAAATAGTCTCTATTATATTATTTTTTGTTTGAAAGTGTGATTGTTATAGTCAGTGTTCATATAATTCATAAAAGGTTGTTTTTTTCTTTAGTAGGGATCATTCTGTTATTTAAGTATTCTTCAAAAATGATTAAATTATCAATATAATTGTGATTTCTGCTCTGTCCTTGTACAAGTCTTGTCCATTCCTGGTCCCAGCTGCCTTAGGCTCACCACTCAAGTGATGACAAGTGAAGTCTTTAACTCTTAAGCACAACTTATTTTTAGGCATCTGGGAGTTATTAACTACTTTTATTAGTACAGCGTATATGACTCTTGAAAGTTCTGACGTTGTGTTTTCATAGCATGCAATAACACGTGTGAATTGGAAGGCATAATAAATAAATACCACATGCTGTTTCATTACATCTGGAAATCATTTGGAAAAAAGCCCCAGAGGCTGTGGCGGGAGGGCTAAGTAACATTTATACAAAATCCGGATATCCTGACAACTCAAATGAATACTAGTTTAGTCTCCATTGATCTTACTGATTTAAACAAATAGTAGTCTGCCTGACAGGTAGACTGAGCTGTGTTAAAAGATATTCAGTGTAACAGCTTACTTAGCGTAAGTCAAATATAATAAGCGTGATAGAAATCCGAATCTAGTCTATCAAAACGGTCTTATTAGGGTCCTGCAAACAGGAAATCAGTATTTCGGTTGCAGTTATTTATACACAGACACAATGCTGAATTGGCAGATTAAGGTCATTGGGATGAAAAAATTTTTTCTGAAAAGCATTTGTATTTGCACTGAACTTCCCTTTAAAGCTGGGTACACACAGTACAGATCATTGAAAGATGACAGACAGGATCTTCAAGATCCTGTTGGTCATCTTTCAAAGATCTGCATACACACAGTACCGAGCATTCTCCTATGCACATATAGGGAGAACGCTCGGGACTGTATGTTTCCCTCGGCCGCGGCAGATCCTCTATAGGGAGTCTAGCAAGGCCGATGGAAATTTTCGGTTTTCCAGAAGAGCGTTCGCGCCTACCTGATCGTTCGGCGGCCATGCGCTCGTTCGGAGAAAACGAAGGTTCACACAGTAGCGCCAATACCATCGGATTGGGGTTTTATCGTACTATGTGTACCCAGCTTTAGACAGAAAAATTCATGGTTTAAATCAATTTTAAAAATGATTATTATTTTGTGAAAAGGAAAGCAGATTTCCCCCATTTGCTTAAAAAAATAGCTTAAAATATGTTAAACAGCATGGTGGCTGGTTATTGTGATTGCCTAAGGGTACATCTGTTTGGATCTTGTTTGTGCCCATGCTGTACCCTGGCAACCTGGCAACCCAAATACTGCTTGTTATTGTATTTAAAAACTGGCTTTGTTATTCACGTTTTCGTTTTAAAGGGAAAGTGCAGTGGAAAATGTTAATATTTTAATTAATTTACATTATGCATACCTAGTTATTCTACATCTTCTCTTCTATTTTGAAAAATCAGTGAGCTGACATTTCAGGTTCTGTAACGGTTCTATTCTTTCCCAGAATGCACGCTCTTGGAATGTTCCTACAGTAATTTCTACTGATGGCTGTTGGATGGGTCAAACATGCTCAGATCTCTACTGAGCAACTGAATCAACCCAGGTGCTGGGTCAGGGGCAAGGCATAACTGTCTATTAGGGGTCCTGCAAACCAGTATCAGTATCGGAAGCATTAATTTATACACAGACACAATGCTGAATGGGCAGGTTAAGGTCATTAGGATGGAAAAATATTGCTATTTTTTCTTAAAAGCATATGTATTTGCACTGAACTTCCCTTTTAAAAAACCAATCAGTGTTGGTATTAACGACTTTATAAACTCTTCCGCCAGTGCCCTATTATGAAATTAAGATACCTATAAATCCTAAATAGCAACACTCCTTGAAAAGGAGTTTGGAGAATATTCTAGCTCTGGTTTTCTCCTATTGATTATATCATTCAGCAAAATGCCCTAAAAGACAACTGCAGGACACCACTGCTTCTTTTGTCTCTAGTTGCCTCAGCATAAAAGACAAGAGCTACATTCTGGTTGACATATGGCTTCCCGCAGCCTGGAGAACATCTCTGGAACTTGGTAGCTGGCATCAGCATAGGGGGGATGGCACATGCACAGATTGGCTCCTCTTCTAGCTGGAGGATTATGTCACTTCAGTGGCTTTGCCTTGTGCTTTGTGATTTTGATCTTTAATTTTTTTAGTAATGGATCAACTCAAATAAAATAGAGACAGTGGTCTAGTAGATTGCAGATAGTTGTCCTTTAAGATTTTGCTGTGAAAACTGGAAAAATTAATTTACAGAAAACATGAGTAAATATGCCGTCATCTTGCAGATTAAGCTGTCAGGGTAGACTGAGCATCTGTTTGCTTTTCATTCTCAAAATTTCTATCCCATTAAAGGGCACGTCCACCCCAAAACTATATTTCCCCCACTACTGGCCCACTCTGTAGTGCATAAAAATCCTTACCTTACAGCCCAGCTCCCAATGGTTCTCCTGTAGTCCCTCCAGAAAACTGTCCACCAGGAGCTGGCCACCAGGGAAATTGTTTCCGCTCGAGATGTCCTTCAGAGGTTTGGCTTGCTCAGACAGCCCCATCACTACCTCCCCCCCCCCCTTCCCACCCCGTTTTGTTTTCCCTCCCCCTAGTGTAAATCCCCTTAGGCACATAGTAGGGCTTCCTCCCCCAGCCCCAACCGCAATAATATATTCTTCAGAAAGTCCCCCTAATACCCAGCCTTATGGTTGTCTGCAGTGCCTTCTGAAAGTCCAGGGAACTGAAGTGTAGGAGATTGTGCCGTTCGGTCGGGGATCGTTGCCTGACTGACCGGGCGGATCTCCATACACGGGCCGATTATCAGGCAAAACTAATGTTCGCACACATCGTGGGTCAGGACCCGCGATCGCACGTGTGTACGAACCTTAAAGCAGGTAGAGATGTGCGGCCGCGATGCACGATACCCGGCAAATGGCCATTATGGCCAACTATCAATTCATGTATGGGCGTTTGGTCATGCGATGCCTGACCGAACCCCCATATCGAACCAATTGTTGGACGTAAAGAATGTTTGTGGGTAGTCATGCCTCACGGGTCGGGCCACATGCCTGTGCCTAATATTGTATGGGGTGTTTTGTCAAAAATATAAAACTTAAAAGCAAATTAATAATTCAGCACACTGGGCAGTGACTTCTCCTGGGAGATGGGAAGTGATGTGTGCTTCCCAGCCCTGCAAAAGCATAGCCACTTGCCCAGTCAGCAGACCCTCTTTTAATGCCTATTGCCCAAATAAAGCTGAGGGTGCTGTAGTATGATAGGACTAAAGGACTTATATATACAAGACATGCATTAGTTGACTTTCCTCCCAATGTTTCCATGATCTTCTGACAACCACCCCGGGCTGATCATTTTAAGATTGACATTCAATCGCAAATTTAGTCTGGGGCGTGGAGAATGGCGTAAATGTCAGGAGGTAAATTATTAAATATTAGACAGATTTGATCATTAATCTATGAATCGGTCAAAGATTGAATTATTACCATACATGGGTTCATATTTTGATAATCAATAGAATGTCTGTCTAGCTATAAAATTTCTGTTTGTCTCTCTTACTGCATATTATTGCTCTCGCACTATCTTGTATAACTATCAATTTTTAGTTATATGTCTATTTAGCTATTAATCTTTCCTGTAACTGTCTATCTATTTAATTATATATCATGTGTATATATTTAGTTTCAGTCTTTCTGCCTTTCTATCTAATTTTCAGTTTGTCTGTCTGTCTGTCTATCTAACTATTTAAAGGACAACAATATAAAAAAAAATAACATCACCCCATTACGTCCACACTTCCAGCAGCTGAAATCACTTACTCACATTTACAGTCGTGCTTTTCTGCCTTAGATATCACACAGCAAAGATGAGTGCTAAAAGCCCACTCCTAGATGGCCAAGGGCCCTGATTAACATATCAATTGTCATTGGCTGGTGGGAATGTTGTTAAAACCTCTTTTCTCCTCCTCCGACAGTAAAACTAAATTGAAATGCCCTGTGCTAGGATACAGCCTACATAATCCAGCTGATCAAGGGTGAGTGGAGGAGTGTTTTCTCGCATGCTAGCTCTTAGTGACAGTTAGTGGCAGACAGAATCTTTACACCTCAACACATGGCTAATTGAAGGCAAAGAGAGGCTTGAAATCAGGAAAAATTGTTTGGGGATTTCTGCATACCTTTACTCTTTTTAAATTATATAAAAAAAATGCATTGAGGCAATACAGTTATTTTTAAAAATGCATATGATCCAGGCCCCTATGACTCCGGGATTAACCCATTATGTAACATTGTCAGATGTAAAGTATTCTCTATATAGGATGATGGGACATAACAGGTTAAATGAAATTTCAAGGTGCCGGTATATAAATCATCCACTTAGATCTAACCCACTTTACTACACTCACTTAAGCCATGCCCATTTGACTGCACCATTCCTTGATTTGCCCAGGGGTTCACATATAGTTTGAGATGCCCTGGCAAGTCTTAGTGTAAAGGACAACAAATAAAAAACAAATAACATAACCCCCATTACATGTCCACACTTCCAGCAGCTGAAATCACTTACTCATATTTCAGCCATGCTGCCCTCCCTTAGATATCACACAGCAAAGATGAGTGCTAAAAGCCCACCTCCTAGACGGCCAAGGGCCATCATTACATATCACTGTCAATGGCTGGTGGGAAGCCTGTTACAACCTCTCTCCTCCTCCTCTGCCAGTTAAACAAACTTAAAATGTCGGTTCTAGGACACAGCCTACATAATCAAGCTGCTAAGGGTGGGGGAGGAGTGTTTTCTCGCATGCTAGTCCTGAGTGACAGTTAGTGGCAGACAGAATCATACGCCCCTTTCACAGCATGGCTAATTGAAGGCAGAGGAGAGCTTTAAATCAGGAACAAAATGTATGGGGAGGGCTGCATACCTTTACTCTTTTTAAAGTAATTTAAAAAAAATGCATTGAGGCAATATAGTTATCCTTTAAGGTTCGTACACATGTGCGATCGCGATGATGACCCGCAACGCACAATGTGTATGAACACGGTTTTAGACGATAATCCGGGTGTGTATGGGCACTTACTCTGCCGAAAAGGCCGCTCGTTCAAAGATCTGCCAGGGCAGTCGGTCAACGTCCCGACCGAATGGCCATTTTGCCCGATAAAGAGCCCATACACGCCAGGATTATCGGCTGAAACGGACGTTCAACACATTGTTCATCGCGGGTCAGCGGTTGCAGGTGTGTACGAACTTTAGAGCTGAGAGTTAAAGTGGTACTTTTTGCACAACGGACAATGTGTGGGTACTGGTTACTTACTGTAAACATTGTACAAATGCCAGTGGAACATGTTTATGAGATTTAAATGGAAAATAGTTTAAAATGGAAATAGTCTCTATTATATTATTTTTTGTTTGAAAGTGTGATTGTTATAGTCAGTGTTCATATAATTCATAAAAGGTTGTTTTTTTCTTTAGTAGGGATCATTCTGTTATTTAAGTATTCTTCAAAAATGATTAAATTATCAATATAATTGTGATTTCTGCTCTGTCCTTGTACAAGTCTTGTCCATTCCTGGTCCCAGCTGCCTTAGGCTCACCACTCAAGTGATGACAAGTGAAGTCTTTAACTCTTAAGCACAACTTATTTTTAGGCATCTGGGAGTTATTAACTACTTTTATTAGTACAGCGTATATGACTCTTGAAAGTTCTGACGTTGTGTTTTCATAGCATGCAATAACACGTGTGAATTGGAAGGCATAATAAATAAATACCACATGCTGTTTCATTACATCTGGAAATCATTTGGAAAAAAGCCCCAGAGGCTGTGGCGGGAGGGCTAAGTAACATTTATACAAAATCCGGATATCCTGACAACTCAAATGAATACTAGTTTAGTCTCCATTGATCTTACTGATTTAAACAAATAGTAGTCTGCCTGACAGGTAGACTGAGCTGTGTTAAAAGATATTCAGTGTAACAGCTTACTTAGCGTAAGTCAAATATAATAAGCGTGATAGAAATCCGAATCTAGTCTATCAAAACGGTCTTATTAGGGTCCTGCAAACAGGAAAGTCAGTATTTCGGTTGCAGTTATTTATACACAGACACAATGCTGAATTGGCAGATTAAGGTCATTGGGATGAAAAAATTTTTTCTGAAAAGCATTTGTATTTGCACTGAACTTCCCTTTAAAGCTGGGTACACACAGTACAGATCATTGAAAGATGACAGACAGGATCTTCAAGATCCTGTTGGTCATCTTTCAAAGATCTGCATACACACAGTACCGAGCATTCTCCTATGCACATATAGGGAGAACGCTCGGGACTGTATGTTTCCCTCGGCCGCGGCAGATCCTCTATAGGGAGTCTAGCAAGGCCGATGGAAATTTTCGGTTTTCCAGAAGAGCGTTCGCGCCTACCTGATCGTTCGGCGGCCATGCGCTCGTTCGGAGAAAACGAAGGTTCACACAGTAGCGCCAATACCATCGGATTGGGGTTTTATCGTACTATGTGTACCCAGCTTTAGACAGAAAAATTCATGGTTTAAATCAATTTTAAAAATGATTATTATTTTGTGAAAAGGAAAGCAGATTTCCCCCATTTGCTTAAAAAAATAGCTTAAAATATGTTAAACAGCATGGTGGCTGGTTATTGTGATTGCCTAAGGGTACATCTGTTTGGATCTTGTTTGTGCCCATGCTGTACCCTGGCAACCTGGCAACCCAAATACTGCTTGTTATTGTATTTAAAAACTGGCTTTGTTATTCACGTTTTCGTTTTAAAGGGAAAGTGCAGTGGAAAATGTTAATATTTTAATTAATTTACATTATGCATACCTAGTTATTCTACATCTTCTCTTCTATTTTGAAAAATCAGTGAGCTGACATTTCAGGTTCTGTAACGGTTCTATTCTTTCCCAGAATGCACGCTCTTGGAATGTTCCTACAGTAATTTCTACTGATGGCTGTTGGATGGGTCAAACATGCTCAGATCTCTACTGAGCAACTGAATCAACCCAGGTGCTGGGTCAGGGGCAAGGCATAACTGTCTATTAGGGGTCCTGCAAACCAGTATCAGTATCGGAAGCATTAATTTATACACAGACACAATGCTGAATGGGCAGGTTAAGGTCATTAGGATGGAAAAATATTGCTATTTTTTCTTAAAAGCATATGTATTTGCACTGAACTTCCCTTTTAAAAAACCAATCAGTGTTGGTATTAACGACTTTATAAACTCTTCCGCCAGTGCCCTATTATGAAATTAAGATACCTATAAATCCTAAATAGCAACACTCCTTGAAAAGGAGTTTGGAGAATATTCTAGCTCTGGTTTTCTCCTATTGATTATATCATTCAGCAAAATGCCCTAAAAGACAACTGCAGGACACCACTGCTTCTTTTGTCTCTAGTTGCCTCAGCATAAAAGACAAGAGCTACATTCTGGTTGACATATGGCTTCCCGCAGCCTGGAGAACATCTCTGGAACTTGGTAGCTGGCATCAGCATAGGGGGGATGGCACATGCACAGATTGGCTCCTCTTCTAGCTGGAGGATTATGTCACTTCAGTGGCTTTGCCTTGTGCTTTGTGATTTTGATCTTTAATTTTTTTAGTAATGGATCAACTCAAATAAAATAGAGACAGTGGTCTAGTAGATTGCAGATAGTTGTCCTTTAAGATTTTGCTGTGAAAACTGGAAAAATTAATTTACAGAAAACATGAGTAAATATGCCGTCATCTTGCAGATTAAGCTGTCAGGTAGACTGAGCATCTGTTTGCTTTTCATTCTCAAAATTTCTATCCCATTAAAGGGCACGTCCACCCCAAAACTATATTTCCCCCACTACTGGCCCCACTCTGTAGTGCATAAAAATCCTTACCTTACAGCCCAGCTCCCAATGGTTCTCCTGTAGTCCCTCAGAAAACTGTCCACCAGGAGCTGGCCACCAGGGAAATTGTTTCCGCTCTGAGATGTCCTTCAGAGTGTTTGGCTTGCTCAGACAGCCCCATCACTACCTCCCCCCCCCCCTCTCCCACCCGTTTTGTTTCCCTCCCCCTAGTGTAAATCCCCTTAGGCACATAGTAGGGCTTCCTCCCCCAGCCCCAACCGCCATAATATATTTTCAGAAAGTCCCCCTAACTCTCCTACCTTCCCTCTCTCCTTCGGCGTTCTGAACTGCTGGCCGGCAGCCGCGTCCGTGATTGGCTGCCTCTCAGTGTGGCGGAGGAGAGAGGAACTTTCTGTAAAATATATTATAGCGGTTGGGGCTGGGGGTCGTGGCCTTCTATATATCAAAAATTAGAAATTGAAAAACATAATACATTACTGTAGCTCCCTTTACTCATAAAATAATCATACTGTACGTCTCTTTACCTTCATACAAATAGATACCTACTGTGAGCTCCTTTACCTCAAATAAAATAATACATAATGTGACTCTTTACCTCATAAGACTAATACATACTGTAGCATCCTTTACCGGATGACAGTCAATAAATAATCCATACTGTAAAGCTCCTTTCCAATCAACATATACTTATTGTAGCTGCTCGTATTTACCCACTACAATAATACATAATAAATTAAGTTCAAGTTTTTTCTGTAATCTCGACCTTTAAAAATACTTGGAGTGGGGACAAACAGCATTGGTTATTGAGGCGCCACTTATAAAACAGATTATAGTCGATCAAACCCCCACACACTAAATTAAAGGGTAACTAGACGAGTCTCCATGCCAGTTCTAAAATATAAATAGTAAATGTTATGAACTTTTAAAGGGCATCTCCACTCTGCAAAAAAAATAAAGTGTAAGTGTAGGTCATCCTAGCCACCCCCCCCAAGCATATTTGTCATTTAAAAAGAGTATGAAAGGGCGCACTCCCATTCCTTTGTGCCCCCGTGCTCTGTCCATGGCCTTCTGCTTGCCCGAACTGCAAGCATGGGGGCCGGACTGCCAGCTGCGTCCCTATATTGGCTGAAGAGGCATCATCCAACCACCTGCCGATAGACACAAATCGCGATAAGTAGAGATCAATCGAGATAGGACGTCATTTAACTAATTTCACTAAACTTGGCGTTTGGGCTAGGTCTAAAGGTTACCTCCAAACTTTAATGTAGAGAGTCAATGAGACAGTAGGGATCCTAAGTGATGGGGGAGATGAGGGCTCCCCTCCTAATACTGCACAGGAAACCTCTCAGAGATAGGGACTAGAGGACAGAGGTACGCATGGACCTATGGACTCAAACTGACATCTCGCTACTCTGCACTTTTCTTGTTAAAACAGGGTGTAACTGAAATCAGGGTGATTGTGCAAGCATAGGAGTAGGGAAAGATTTTTAATACTACAAACAGTGGCCCCAAGTAATGATGGTAAATTTTAGTATGGGGTGGACGATACACCCTTTAGAAAAGCCTAGATGATGTTTTCTAGGCATCGCATTTGAATCTGTGTGATCACAGGTCACAAGTGTGGTGCAGAAGCGGCCAACCGAGGTCTTATACTGCTGTTAGTGGTTGGTATCAGTGCAATACAAAGCATGCATCCTGAAGGAACCTATTTTTTGTTGTTTAAAGTAGGTGGCGTGTCTATGGGCACTTCGTACAGAGAATCACATCGATTTCCCCTTACATCAATTTACAATATGGAGTTGTTCTAATTCTGTAGAATTAATTCAGCACTATAGATGTTAACTTATTTAGCTTTTTTATGCCGTTGATGTTCCAAGGAAAAATTTAGGTACCAATAGAATAACGTCAAGGCTTAGAATTGATTTTAAATAATCGTTGCCTGGTACAGTCCCATTCTGTTTTTACGTGTCACAAGTGGTCCACCATCTATTTTTATCCAAGCAACTGTGTAGAGAGCCATTTATCAGGTTGAGGAGTTTTTTTTTTGCTGACATGCCATTTTATTGAATAAAACCATAATAATCCCCAGCCAAGTGTTCTAAATATTAACCTATGTGGCCATAGAAGAGGAAGCATGATTTTGGCAGTATTTTCATTTTATGTGAGTGTCTGGTCCCTATCTTGCTTTTAACTCCAATATTATTTTTTACAGTCTGGAAGTTACTGACCAGAAGACATGTGTTTTCCTGCTCGACTTCCGAATCCTAAACTAAGCATCTCCATGCCTGGAAAGCTTGCGGTACCAGAGGGGACTATTTGTCGCCTAGAGAAATAGCTTCGCTCCTAGCGACGGCAGGTCCGGCTGGCCGGGTCAAATTTCTGTCAGGGTCGTCAGCAAATAGGTGGCCGCGCCAACAGTTTGTGTGACCGATCTGCGTGGGTCCCATAGAAACGCACAAATGTGGCCTGTGATTTAAACATAGAGGGCGCAGGAAGCTGATAAAGATACAGGCATTGATTCTGGCATGCCTTCAATCCAAAGCACACCATTTTGTTTAGGTAGCTATCATCCCCCCTCGCCCACTTTACCATCTGACTTGGCGGTTTTTTCCTCACAGAACCAAACTGTCAAAAAAAAGCCTGCACACACGCATACACATTCAGCTTCCAACTGTCAAACCTGTCACCAAGTATCCAGTCTAACAGTCAAACTACTCAACAGAAGACTAGGAGAATGAAGAGCAAAGGAACCAGTGTTGACCAGCTGAAGAATTAATAGTTTTAGATGTGGATAAAGAAATAGGGGCAGATCAACAAAAAAATACAGGTGTTAGGGTAGAATTTAGTTCCAGTTTGGTCACTTAAATAACCTATTTTCGTATAGCTCCCTTAAATCAAATTCAAGGTTATAACTCGCAGGTATCCCAGACTTTTGCAGAGTTTCTTCCAATTAGTCAGACCCCTGATATTAGTGGTGGGCGGAACCGTGTCCTCACCCTGGGAACTTTTGTTGGGAGGTAAGGAAAAGAAGTATCAGGTTGTCCTTTAAAATCAGATGATTGTGGCTTTTTTTTTTTTTTTTGTTTGCTTTATCGAATATGTTAGGTTATATTTACCCGTATAATATGTGAAGTATAAGTCGTCCGAGTATGAAGTAAGTCGAGGGTGCCAATAGTAATTTTAACTGAAAATTTTTAAAAAACTGATTGACTCGAGTAAAAGTTGAGGTGAAGAAATATAGAACACAACTGCCTTCTGATTCAGGATTGTTTTGTGTCTTAATTGCCCTTATGACGAACAGAGATTATTCCCATAACATTAACCTATACAGTAATCGCCAAATCAGTTCCAGTAACCCTCAATTCCCTTGGCATCCAGATGTTTGGAAACTCCAACTCCCAGCATGCTTTGGTTGCTGGGAGTTGTATTTTTCTACAGTGGAGTGCAAGGTTCAATAAACATATAATTAGCTTACCATCATTTACATATCTCCTAACCCCCCTAAGGGCACTCTGACCCCTATAAGTTAAGGCCACTCTGACCCCCATATAGTAAAGGACTTCTGACCCCATAGTTTAAAAATGTCACCTGGAAGTTGTAGTTTCAAGCTGTGCATTTGCAATGAGTACAGCAGCATTTTTGCCCCAACCTGAGAAGACCCATCGATTTACAGCATCCAGATGAGCAGTGACAGTGCTGAGTGAGTCCAGCGCCAGACTACGGAACAGGAAGGAGTGGTAAAGGCAGATCCTCCTGTAACTTTCTATGCAGGTTTGAAGATTTTTTTAACCACCCAACATCGCACCATACTGTTTCAATCCGCAATTGCAGCATTTGGTCTCTAAATTAGGACCTTGTACCAATTATAAGCAGGAGGTTAGGTTTTCAGCTAATTTTAAAAGCATGAAAATCTCGACTTATACTCGAGTATAATGGTACAAATGTATAAAAGAGGTGGACAAACTACTGTAACTTTTGTCGTTATAAACAGGTCAAACTGTTTGAATCTCAAGTATTAATCACTGATGTTTTTTTTACATTTTACTGCAATCAGCATATAAAAGTAACCACAATGGGGTGCGGTTCAGTTAAAATAACAAACAAAATTTGCACCAAATTAATGCATATGCCCTTAGGATGTCAGTCAGGCAATCTGTAGTCATTAGATCATTTTTTGTTAGGCTGTTCCATAAAGACATTAATAGAACCACCCTAAAAAGTAGTCAAGTGGGTGGATATTTCCTAGGAGCTCTTTGGCCACGGCCTGTTGTCTTTTGATTTGTCTGGTCCTAAAGTTTCAACCAAAACGCGTTAACCGCTGGATCAGGATCTCCTACCACACTGCAACCTTAAATCATAGGCGGCAGAAGGAAATATCTTAGGTTCATTTTGGCATTCCATACACTTTAGATTCTCTACTGAAAGATAATTGACAGCTGATATGTACACTTCAGAACAACAATCTAACGTGTGTGAATCTCCCCTTAATCTTGCTGATTGATTTTACAATCTCGAGCAAATCATTATCTATGTTTGTGCCATTTGAACAGTGTTGGTCTAAAGCTACTTGACATGTGTAATGTCCCACCTGGCAGTCAAATATAATTTGGAATCCTCCAATGTTTTTGTCCAAATACACCTTAGATTCAGTATTTTATCTTCTATTTTAAATTTATATGCATGTGAAACAATATCCTGCCAAGATCCCAATATTGCTTTGTATGATACATCTTTTGGTTGGGTGATTCCTTATATTAGGTGCAATTCCCATGTAATAATTCACGCCATTCACTAATAGATTTTGGAGGATTTCATGAATTTAAATGGTTAGAAAATATAATCTGCTGTTTGATCATGCCTAGAATTTACATACTTTTGGAATGCATTACTGTATCCGCAAAGATTATAAAAAAAAAAGTCGTGTGCATTTTCCAAGAGCCCCTTAATCATCCAGTTCATTTTGTACTTGATATTATACAATTTTTCTTTGTTCTCAGATACTACCAGCGTTAGCTACGTGGCTTGCTAGCTACAAAAACAAGCCTTATGTGAAGGTTACATTTGTTACATTTTAAACTGTGCAACAATTAAAGCTTTTATCGGAAAGTGGAAAGTGTATTTTGGGTGATAAAGGGTAAAATAACTCCCCTCCCCTTTTTTTTTTCTTTAAAGGGAAGGCACCATTGAAATTCTGGAGTTCATGTGTAACACAATGAAAGTAGTGATAAATCCCTTGGATTTCTCGAGATTGCTGATGTATGGCTAGTAAACTGCCAATCCTGTGACATAGTTACATAGTAATTGAGGTTGAATAAAGACAACTTCCATCATCCAATCTTTTTAACCCTACCTAACAGTTAATCCAGAGGGAAGGCAAACAAAATACGAACAAAAAAAAGGGGAAGGGGGATTCCTTCCTGACTCCAATAGCATCCGAAGAATATCCCTGGTCAATCAGCCCAGAACTGCAGAACTGCAGTAGTATGTCATTAATACATGTATTCTCAATCTTATTTTTGTTTAGTGACCACACAAACTGTTGTTTTTGGTGGGTATTGGTCAGTTTTAACTGAAAATTAGTCAATGGCCGTGGCATATGTTGATGCATGCAATTGCAGAGTAACCGGGGATGCTGGGTAGTTTTCAAACATTTGGCGCGGTCACAAGTTTGACATGTTTAAAGCTATCGTTTAACAAGCAGCACGTGTCACTTTACTGGGCATCAAATATTGAATGTAGCAGTTTACACCACTCAGAAAACAAGAAAATCACTAAAGCCCATGGAAACAAAAAAGAGTTTAATTAAGGATTCATCATTGCCATCCATCGCCGGATAGTGTACCTGCTGATACGATTGAAACAGAAAGATGTTTATGTACGAACTGCTTTCTCTGCATTTGGCTGGAGTGTGTGTTTCCAGTAGAATAATATCATGTAAACAATTATTGCTGCAACAATTACCCTATTTAATATTGCTGGTTTTAGTTTGTTGCCAAATATCTCATTGTCACACGAGAACTACCACCATTCCTATTCCAATGCACATTTCTTAAAAGCACAAATCATAAATGTAAGTGCATTTCATTGTGTTCCCCTTTTGTAACATCTTAGATCAATCATACTGCCTAGTTGTTATAAATGCAGCTTACGTTTGGTGGTGCCTATGGCAAACCAAACCCCATCAGCACTGTCCCGTGGAATGTCCTTCTGGATGATTGTCCTAGTGCAAAAATTCCATTGTAACAATGGTTTATAAAGTGCCACTGAATGTTTCACTAGCTAATGTAGGGCAGGTAGGATGATCCCATCATACTATAGTGAAGATCATGAGTCTGCCAGAAAACCTGTTGAAAAGTATATCATGGATTAGTTTTGAGATAAGAGTGGTGGGGAAAAATCAAAATGGCATCTACTGGTTGTACGATGCCCAATGAGTTAGTCGTAAACCTGGGTTTAATACCGTATAACTCGATTCGTAAACGAGATTTTTTTCAGGCTGAAAAATCAGCCTGAAAACTCGGACTCGGTTTTATACTCGAGTCAAACCACATTACCTGGGGCATACCGCAGCCGCGCGAGTCTTCTGCACTGGCCGCGCCGGGCCTGCACGGTCACTGCCCGTGCGCAAGCCGCCGGGCGCCGGGCAGGACTTCAAGCCGGCGCGCCAGTACAGAATGGGCGCGCGGCTGCCGAATGCTGATACCGTACTCGCGGGATGATGGAGGGTATAGAAGAAGTCGTCCACAGGAGAAGAGTCCGGGAGAAGAGTCCAGGAGAAGAGAGATCCAGTGAGGAAGAGTCCAGAGAAGAGTCCAGGAGAAGAGTCCACAGGGAAGAGAGAGTCCAGGAAAGAGTCCACAGGGAGAAGAGTCCACAGGGGGAAGAGAAGAGTCCACAATGTCCACGAGAAGAGTCCACAAGGGAGAAGAGCCCACAGGTACAACTGAGGACTGAGGGGAGGGGGGCATTCAAGATGTTTGGGAACTACAACTCCCAGCATGCTTTATTAGCTGGGAGTTGTAGTTTCCAAACATCTTGATGCAAGTTAGGGTGGCATTCAAGATGTTTGGAAACTACAACTAGCCATCTAATAAGCATGCTGGGGTTGTAGTTTCCAAACATCTTGATGCCACCCTCACTTGCATTCAAGATGTTTGTAAAACTACACTCCCAGCATTCTTTATTGCTGGGAGTTGTGGTTTCCAAACATCTTGAGTGCCAATTTTCTACCCTCGGTTTATACTTTATTAGGATTTTTAGGTAAATTGGGGTACCGGGGAACTCGGTGGTTTATACTCTGTCTGTTTTACTCGCGAGTATATACGGTAAACTTTAGAATTGGGTGCAACAGGTTGATACAAGTGAACATCCATAAATGTCGCTAGAAGGTAAAGTCCTGGCCTACAGGTTTATGGTTAGGTCCCACTATCCACGAGCTTATGCAGGATTTTTGCAATGCTACTGCTGTGCGTTATATTTTATGTGCGCTGTGCTCCATACACCTCAGCGGGCATTCCAATAACAAATCAGAGCAGAGCGCAGGCATTGTGGGAACACTCCAATAGCATTGTATGTGTAAATCGGACCCAAGCCCTTAACATCTACTCCATGGAACTGAGAGAGCTTTCATCTAATTTTTTAAACAATTTTTTAAGAGAGGCTATCTGAAACTGTAGGACCCCTCCAGTTAAGGTGTGAATACCAACAGAAGTTTTTTGTTATTAAGGATTGCTCTTTGAAATAGGTGTTCCCATGAGGACTTTTAAGTGAAATTTTACAGAAGGCTTTGAATTCCTGAGATAACCTTCTGCTTGAGACAAGAGTCCCCAAAACTAAGGGATACAAATGAAAAAGGGTTGATTTTTGTGTACGAATTGGAATGATGTAATGTAACGAGAGAATTGTCATATCAATATGTGCATGAATGAAACATTAATCCCCCCCAAAACCTGACAAGTATATGGACCCCGTTGTCTGTTCCCAGAACCAGTGAAGTAGAGTGTAAAAAAAATCCGTCCCCTTCTGACCTCTGTGCTCTTGTTAGGCTGGGTAACAGGACACAGGGCAGATATTTTTCAAGAGTGTACGAGAAAAAAAAAATTGATTGGGAGCGAAAAATCTGTGCTTCTTTTGACCCGCACCACCAAGACAGATAGATGGGTAGCGGTTGCTCGTAGTCGGATGGGGCAACAAGATCTACCGACGACATTTGGTTCCGGCCGAGCAAGTGCGTTGTAGCGAAATGCTCCATTGGAAACAAATAGATCGTGTGTGTTACCCAGCCTTATGGTTGTCTGCAATGCCTTCGTGACAAGTATCCAGATTGTGAACCATGAAGTGAATTGCGTGATTTGTGCCGTTCGGAGAGAAGAAAGGGAAAAGAAAGAGATCGGAAAGGTATCAAAGTTGCGTGACTGACCGGGTAACCGGGATCTCAATACAAGGCTGCCGATAAAAATAACAGAGCCAAAATCAGATGTTCGCACAACTCGTGGGTCATGACCCGCGATAAGCACGTGAGTACGATAACCGTAAAGCTAGTAGGAGAAGTGCGGCCGAAGAAAAAGCGATGCAAAGATACCCGTGCAAAATGAAGTCACATAGTGGCCAACGTTCAATCATGTATGGGGCGTTGGTCATGCGATGCATGACCGAACCCCCATATCGAGACCAATTGTTGGACGTAAAAGAATGTTTGCTGTAGTCATGCCTCACGGGTCGTGGCCACATGCTGTGCCTAATATATTTAGGGGTGTTTGTGTGACAAAAATATAAAAACTTTAAAAGCAAATTAATAAATTCAGCACACGGGACAGTGCACTTCTCATTGGGAGATGGGAGTGATAGTTTGGTCTTCCCACCCTGCCAAAAGCATAGCCACTGCCCAGTCAGCAGACCCTCTTTTAATGCCTATTGCCCCAAATAAAGCTGAGGGTTGCTGTAGTTATATAGGACAAAATGGATTATAGTAAACGACATGCATTAGTTGATTTCCTCCCACTGTGTTCCATGATCTTCTGACAACCACCCCGGGCTGATCATTTTAAGATTGACATTCAATCGCAAATTATTAGTCTGGGGCGGTGGAGAATAAGCGTAAATGTCAGGAGGTAATTATTAAAATTAGACAGATTTGATCATTAATCTATAATCGGTACAAAGATTGAATATATACATAATGGGTTCATTTTTTTGAATAATCAATAGAAGAATTCTGTCTAGCTACTAAAATTCTGTTTGTCTCTCTTACTCGCATATCTATCTGCCTTTCTCGCCACTATCTTTGTATAACTATCAATTTTCTAGTTATAGTGTCTATTAGCTATTAATCTTTCCGTAACTGTCTATCTATTTAATTTTATATAATCTGTGTATATATTTAGTTCAGTCTTTCTGCCTTTCTATCTAATTTTCAGTTTGTCTGTCTGTCTTCTATCTAACTTTTAAAGGACAACATATAAAAAAAAATAACATCACCCATTACCAGTCCACACTTCCAGCTAACCTGAAAACTCTCACATTAAGTCGTTTTCTGCCTTAGATATCACACGCAAAATGAGTCTAACCCACCTCCTAGATGGCCAGGGCCCTGATACATATCAATTGTCTATGCATGGTGGGTAATTCTGTTACACCTCTTTTCCTCCTCGCGTCCGCGTAAAACTAATGAAATGCCCTGTTGCGAGATACAGCCTACATACAGTCAGTGATCAAGGGTGAGTGAGAGAGAGTGGTTTTCTCGCAGTGCGTGATCTGCTTAGTGACAGTGTGGACATGGCAGACCGAATCTTTACCTCAACACATGGCTAATTGAAGCAAAGAGAGGCTGAAATCAGGGAAAAATTGTTGGGGATTTCTGCATACCTTTACTCTTTTTAAATTATATAAAAAAAATGCATTGAGGCAATTACAGTTATTCTTTAAAATGCATATGATCCAGGCCCCTATGACTCCGGGATTACACCATTATGTAACATTGTAGATGTAAAGTATTCTCTATATAGGTGATGTGTGACATAACAGGTTAAATGAAATTTCAAGTGCCGGTATAATAAATCATCCACTTAGATCTAACCCACTTTACATACTACTCACTAAGCCATGCGCCCATTTGACATGCACCATTCCTGATTGCCCAGGGGTTCACCATATAGTTTGAGATATCCCCTGGCAAGTTTCAGTAGTAAGGACAACAATATAAAAAACAAATAACAAACATAACCATTACATGTCCAACTTCCAGCAGCTGAATCACTTACTCATATTTACAGCCATGCTGCCTCCCTTGATATCACACAGCAAAGATGAGTGCTAAAGCCCACCTCCTAGACGGCCAAGGGCCATCATTAAATCATCACTGTCAATGGCTGGTGGGAATGCCTGTTACACCTCTCTCCTCCTCCTCTGCCAGTTAAACAAACTTAAAATGTCCGGTTGCTAGGACACGCCTACATAATCAAGCTGATCAAGGGTGGGTGGGGAGGTGTTTTCTCGCATGCTAGCTCTGAGATGACAGTTAGTGGCAGACAGAATCATTACGCCCCTTCACAGCATGGCTAATGAAGGCAGAGAGAGGCTTTAAATCAAGAGAACAAAATGTATGGGGAGGGCTTCATACCTTTACTCTTTTAAGTAATTTTTAAAAAAATGCATTGAGGCAATATAGTATCCTTTAAGGTTCGTACACATGTGGCCGATCGCGGTGATGACCCGCAACGCACAATGGTATGAACAGCGTTTTAGACGATAATCCGGGTGTGTATGGGCACTTACTCTGCCGAAAAGGCCGCTCGTTCAAGATCTGCCAGGCCAGTCGTCAACGTTCCCCGGAACGAATGGCCATTTTGCCGATAAAGAGAACCATACACGCCAGGATTATCGGCTGAAACGGACGTTCATACACATTGTTCATCGCGGGTCAGCGGTTTGCAGGTGTGTACGAACTTTAGAGCTGAGAGTTAAAGTGGTACTTTTGCACAACGGACATATGTGGGGTACTGGTTACTTACTGTAAACATTGTACAAATGCCAGTGGAACATGTTTATGAGATTTAATGGAAAAATAGTTTAAAATGGAAATAGTTCTATTTATATTTTTATTTTGTTTGAAAGGTGATTAGTTTATAGTGCATGTTCATATATTCATAAAAGGTTGTTTTTTTTCTTAGTTAGGGTCATTCTGTTATTTAAGTATTCTTCAACAAATGATTAAATTATCAATAATAATTGTGATTTTGCTCTGTCCTTGTACAAGTCTTGTCCATATCCTGGTCCCAGCATGCCTTAGGCTCACCACTCAACGTGATGACAGTGAATCTTTAACTCTTAGCACAACTTTATTTTTAGGCATTGGGAGTTATTAAACAACCTTTTTAGTTACAGCGTATATGACTCTTGAAAGTTCTGACGTTGTGTTTTCATAGCAAGGCAAACGGGTGAATTGGACGGCATATCAATAAATACCAAACATGCTGTTTCATTACATCTGGAAATCATTTGGAAAAAAGCCCCAAGGCTCGTGGCGGGGAGGGCTAAGTACATGTTATACAAAATCCGGATATCCATGACACTCAAATAGAATTACTAGTTAGTCTCCATTGATCTTACTGATTTAAACAAATAGTAGTTCTGCCTGACAGTAGACTGAGGCTGTGTAAAAAGATATTCAGTGTAACAGCTACTTAGCGTAAGTCAAATATAATAAGCGTGATAGAAATCCAGAATCTAGTCTATCAAAACGGTCTCTATTTGGGTCCTGCAACAACGGAGTCAGTATTTCGTTGCAGTATTTATACACAGACACAATGCTGAATTGGACAGTACAATAGGTCATTGGGATGAAAAATACTTTTTTCTGAAAATCATTGTATTTGCACTGAACTTCCCTTTAAGGGCGGGTACACACACAGTACAGATATTGAAAGATGAACAGACAGGATCTTCAAGATCCTGTGGTCATCTTTCAAAGATCTGCATACACACAGTACGAGCATTCTCCCTATGCACATTAATGGGAGAACGCTCGGGACTGTATGTTTCCCTCGGCCGCGGCAGACTCCTCTATAGGGAGTCTGAGCAAGGCGATGGAAATTTTCGGTCTTTCAGAGAGACGGGCCTACGCTTCGGTAGAGGGGCCCATGTCGCATAAAACGTCGGACTGCACCAACAGTAGCCCAACTCATCGGATTGGGGTTTTATCGTATACTATGGTGTACCCAGCTTTCAGAAAAATTCCATGGTTAAATCAATTTTAAAAAATGATTAGTTTATTTGTGAAATGGAAAGCAATTTCCCCCATTTGCTTAAAAAGCATATAAGATATGTAAAAATCCGTGTCGTATGTGGGATCCTGAATAGGTTAAATTGTGGATCATATGTTTTTGTGGCCCGATGCTGTAGGCCCTGCACAACCTGGCAACACCCAAAATACTGCTTGTATTGTGTATTTAAAAACTGGCTTTGTTATTCACGTTTTCGTTTTAAAGGGAAAGTGCAGTGGAAAATGTTAATATTTTAATTAATTTACATTATGCATACCTTATTCTACATCTTCTCTTCTATTTTGAAAAATCAGTGAGCTGACATTTCAGGTTCTGTAACGGTTCTACTTCTTCCCAGAATGCACGCTTCCTGGAATGTTCCTAAAGTAATTTCTACTGATTGGCTGTTGGATGGGTCAAACATGCTCGATCTCTACTGAGCAACTGAATCAACCCAGGTGCTGTCAGGGCAGAGGCCATAACTGTCTCTATTAGGGGTCCTGCAAACCAGTATCAGTATTTCGGAAGCATTAATTTATACACACGACCAATGCTGAATGGGCAGGTTAAGGTCATTAGGATGGAAAAATATTGCTATTTTTTCTTAAAAGCATATGTATTTGCACTGAACTTCCCTTTTAAAACCAATCAGTGTTGGTATTAACGACTTTTAAAACTCTTCCGCCAGTGCCCTATTTATGAAATTAAGATACCTATAAATCCTAAAATGCAACACTCCTTGAAAAGGAGTTTTGGAGAATATTCTAGCTCTGGTTTTCTCCTATTGATTATATCATTCAGCAAAATGCCCTAAAAGACAACTGCAGGACACACTAGCTTCTATTGTCTTAGTTGCCAGTCAAAAGATACAGAGCTACATTCTGGTTGACTTGGCTTCCCGCAGCCTGGAGAACATCTCTGGAACTTGTAGCTGGCATCAGCATGGGGGGATGGCACATGCACAGATTGGCTCCTCTTCTAGCTGGAGGATTATGTCACTTCAGTGGCTTGCCTTGTGCTTTGTGTATTTGATTTAATTTTTTAGTAATGGATCAACTCAATAAAATAGAGACAGGGTGTCTTAGGTAGATTGCAGATAGTTGTCCTTTAGATTTTGCTGTGAAAACTGGAAAAATTAATTTACAGAAAACATGAGTAATATGCCGTCATCTTGCAGATTAAGCTGTCAGTGTAGACTGAGCTGTTTGCTTTTCATTCTCAAAATTTCATCCCATTAGGGCACGTCCACCCCCAAAACTATCATTTCCCCCACTACTGGCCCCACTCTTAGTGCATAAAAACCTTACCTTCAGCCCAGCTCCAAATGGTTCTCTGTGATGTCCCCCGAAAACTGTCCACCAGGAGCCTGGCCCAGAAATTGTTTCCGCCTCTGAAGGTCCTCTCAGAGGTTTTTGGCTTGCTCAGAGCAGCCCATCACTACTCCCCCCCCCCCCTCTCCCACCCTTTTGTTTTCCCTCCCCCTAGTGTAAATCCCCTTAGGACACATAGTAGGGCTTCCTCCCCCAGCCCCAACCGCATAATATATTCTTCAGAAAGTCCCCTAACTCTCCTTACCTTCCCTCTCTCCTTCGGCGTTCTGAACTGCTGGCGCCGCGTCCGTGATTGCTGCCTCTCAGTGTGCGGAGGAGAGAGGAACTTTCTGTAAAATATTATAGCGGTTGTGGCGGGTCGTGGCTTCTATATATCAAAAATTAGAAAGGATGGACATGCCCTTTAAAGTATTTAAAGGAATGTCCACCCTTTTTTAAACTTTTTATATATTATACATATTGATCCCCCACCCCAACCGCCATAATAATTTCTTAAAAGTGCCCCAATATGTACTTACGTTCCCTCTATCCTCCCGGCAGTCTCCAGGCCCTCTGCTTGCACGGAAATGCGGGACCGGCAGCCGCGTCCCTGATTCGCTGAGATGCAGCCAATCAGGACGCGGCTGCCGGCTGCTCAGAACCGGAGAATAGAGGGAAGGTAAGTAACATCGGGCCTTTCTGAATTCTGTTACGACGTTTGGGGCTGGGGGATCAATATGTATAATATATAATATAATATATAATGGGGATTTTACACTAGGGGGAGAAAGAAAAAAACCTTGTCGAGGTATGGGCTGAGACAGGCGCAGGATGAGTCACCCGACCTTCTACACTACACTTTCCTGGACTTTGGAGGGGCACAGCATGGCAACCATAAGGGCTGGATGTAGGTAAGGATTTTTGTACATCACAGAGTGGGGCCAGTATGGGGTTATATTTGAGTTTTGGGGTGGACATGCCCTTTAAATGTCTGTATTAACCTTTCCTGCTGGCATATGCTACCATTTCTAAGGTCCAACCCTTAGACTGAAGGTGGCAAGAGATGCTGAATGGGAAGGTTAAGATCATTGAATGGAAAAACAAAGCTTTTTTTTTTTCTAAAGCATATGTATTTGTACTGAACACTTCCCCATAAGGAATAGTTCACTTAGAAGTGAACTATTATCGTGCATGCACACTATAATTGAACTGAACCAGGAAGGCGGGAATTTACGATGGCTCCTAAATTGATTGAAGAACAGGAGGTAAGGCTAGCTCCTTAAAGGATAGTATACGTAAAAATTGAACTATTCCTTTAATGCATTGATTGAAGATGGGAAGTAAAGGAGCTGTGCTTACCTCCCTTCTTCAATGTCTACCTGGAGCCAAGAACGAAGTGGAGTAATTTATCTGCGCACAATCCACGCTGGCCTCATTGGTAATTACGCCTTCTGCGTTTAGTTTAACTATAGTGCGCATTATAATGCATGCACGCTATAGTTAATAAAACACGTTAAACTAATTAATCCATACAAGGAATAGTTCACTTTTTCATCAAGCCATTTATAGCCTTTATAGACTTACTTCTAATTTGACCCCACTTAAGTCAGGGGGTTGCAATTAGAGATCTACACATGTTTGAATCACCTATCAGTCAATCAGCATTAGAACATTCCAAGCAAGTGAGCTCCTGAGAAGGACCATTTTAGCTCACAACAGACCCCATCAAGCCATTGCATAGAGAATGAAATCAATTGATTTTTTTAATAACAAAGCAGTATCATTAAATTATAATATCCTCCTTTACCTTGCTTGTAAATTACAGGTCATTGTCTATAATTTTTGGCCAGCAGACAGTATTTATCTAATTCAAATTCTGAAAACTACAGAAAGTATAGATAACACGCAGTAACAGCCCTTTAACTACTGCGTCGTTATTGTCAGCAGGGTCATAAAATACCAGTTGCAGCATTATTTTTACTGGGCACAGTGTAAAATAATGTCCACCGTAGCAATCAGAGTTTTAAGATATTGTTCCTTTATAAGTACAACCCAATACGTAGAATACCTAGGTATGTGTAGTGTAATAATTTATTTTATAAAAAAACTTTTTCCCCCCCACAGAACTTCCCCTTTTGTGTCTGGGATACCATTTTGTTTTGATACTTGCATTTATGTAGCACGTTTAGATGTTCGATAAGTTCCAGACACATTTTAGCATTTCTGGAGGTTATGCTACACATTTAAGTAAAAATAGACACAATAGGGCCCAGAGGAAATTAAATATGGAGCAAACCATCTACTACTTCTGCACTGCTTGTTTTACACAATCAAGGGCTGTGACCACACATTTTCTTAAACTGGGGTACAGCCAAACTACATGTATGAGCAGCATACTAAGAGAAAAATCAGTACTTTCTAAATATTTTATTAAAATGGCCTTTATAGTGAACCCACCCTGTCCCGTATCCTTTCAGCACCGTGTATATTATCACCATTGTGTTTCCCATTTTCACTAACTCAAAAAACTTACAGTGTTCTTGCTGTTCTGTGCACTTAGAACTTTGCATTTGTCCCTCATGCAGTGATAGCAATGCCATTCACTGTGGAAATACTACGAAACAAAGGAAAAATACAAACATAAAACCCTTTTCTGTGCACAAAGGAAGGGTAGGTGATAACTGCTCCAATTCTAGTTTTGCATCCCTGATAAAAAAAGGATAAAGTCTCTTACGTCAGTGTGCGATATAGCCAATGGAAAGTCAAGCTTCTTAACAGTATTTTTATCTGTTTCCTAAATTAAACCTCTTTTCTCCACTTTACCTGTGTTAATCAGTTGCTACCGTTGACACATAGAATCTCACCCGACGTAGATTAATTAACGCCAGCTATTATGGCGTTAAATACTTACGTCTTAAGAGCCGCGCAGCCTCTGGTAAATAGGTTTGCAACGCTGGCAAGTTCCTGTTCCGGATCTCGCACAGCCGCACACAAGCAAGCCTTAATGTTGCGCTAACTGAGCATAAATCAGTTAGCGCAACATTTGAAGGGGCAGGAGCGCTCCTCGGTAAATCCCCCTGCTAGTCTTACACCCTCAGGAAGTTGAACTCAGAAACAAAGAATTCCAGTTACAGCTAAACTGTGCAGGGTATCAGTGAAGTAATTTAATTTAAAGGGCCTAAACTCCATTTGACCTTTTAAAAGGCGCATGCTGTGACATGTAGCTGCATACACACTATATACTTACCCCCACGCTTTAGGGGTCACAATGTTACTTTGCACATGTTATCACAACGGAAGGACAACTTAAAGGAAAGACTTCTCTTGGGCATGACTTTAAATCCGATATTGGACTAAAAGAAAACTACCTGTTTTATGTAACAGTGAAGAAGTATCCAGTGTATGGTATTAGGAGGCATGTCTTTACAAGTTTGTCTCTGTACTCATACATGAGAGATAATTAAGTTCAAGATGTAATTATAAAAATATATGTAAGTACAATGGTGCTTCGCTGCAGACTTTAATGTTGGGAAGTAACTGATGTTTCCTCTAGGCCATTTCTTGCTCAGATATTTATGCTTTTTTTTTTAAAGCTTTCTTGTTTGGGGAGCTAAACTCTTTCTTTTCAGCCCAGACCAATAATGTCCCTGTTTTTATGTGAAAACAATGTTCTCTCTGCTCTTTGCAAAGGAGTGAAGAGAAACTTTTTGAATGAAAAATAAATCTGATGTTCAGATTTATTGTCGCAAGAGACAGGATTTAAGTGTATAACCAATAGAAACATATGAGTTTGTTAGTTCATTCCAATAGTCTGCCCACAGTGTTACAAATTGTCAAAAAGAAAAGAAATATTGAATCAATAGCTAGCTATTACCATTGCTGCATTAGATCAGCTGTAGCTATGTGTCAAAATGTCTAGGTGACACCCTCAGGTCTTGCAAGGTTTATCTAAAAAACCTGAAGTTTAAAATGTTCCTTGGAAAACACATCTTGTGAGGCTTGTGTTAACTTGAAACATATGAGAAGCATCTGTGCCCTTGGGGGAAATCTTCAGCCCTACCAGTGCCTGTTTCTCAAAAGCTTGTCTATTGCAGTAGAGCTGTATGCAGGTGTGATATGAACTGGGGGATGTAATTTTAAGGCTAGAGCGCCCTTAAAGTTCCAGGTAGCATGCATTTGATGTGGTGTGACTAACATTGTATGACGAGTGAAGCTGCATAAAATGTGTGTTTCTTTTAAAGTAAGTGAGCTAATGAATTAGTAACAGGAGCTGAACTACTTGAAAGGCAATTGTCAATAATGCTAACTTTCTTGCTCTTATAAGGCAGATCCATGAATACCTGCAGTAGGAGTGAAGCAGAGGGTAACAAAATTCCTGGAATTGTCATACCCTTGTCCTGACAGCCTGTTGGGACCGCTATAGGGTACAGTTTTTTAGTTATAGTCTTGGCTAGGCATAAATCCTTTAATTAAAGAAGATAAATACAACTAGAAACACAAATCAGACTATTTACTTTGGCAGCTTGATGGTGTGATTTGAGAAAGGGAATCTGAGCATTTAGTGTTAGTTTTGGTAGAACTTATTGGTACTGATAGCCCAAGATGAGAAGTGGAAAAAACAAAACATGTTAAGTGCTAATTTTATATTACATTATTGAAATATCAAGCCCTTACTCTTGTTGCATATACTTTATGCATAGGATTGAACTTTGGAGTCAGGAAGGAATTTTTTCCCCTTTATGCTGTTTTTATTTTTTGCCTTCCTCTGATCAACTGTTAAGCTTCATACACATGTGTGATTATATGGAGACGAACCACGACACACAATGTGCATAAACGCCAACTTAGGCAAAACTATTAGTAAGTGTATGGGCGCTAAGTGGGGCATTATTGATGACCTGCCCAGCGAATCATCAACGATTCCCAACCGAACGGGCAAACAGCTGTTTGTAGTCTTGTGCGATGCGGGTCAGACCCTCGCCTTGCATGAGTGTACAGACCTTTAGGTATTGTTCATAAGTAGGCTTAAGGTTGTACTAGATGGACTTACTATGTAACTATCAATATTTATACTGCCCCCTAGTGCTGAAAAAATTGCCTGTTACTGGCATTCTTTTATAAGTAGTCTTTACTTCATTTTTTAAAGCTAATTTTCCTATGCCACTACACACCCTTGTCTCGTTTAATAGTAAATAATGATCATTTATAACTACTGTGCAATATAAGAGTAACCAAAGATACGAGGAAGGTGCATATAAATACATAATGTAAGAGGAGAGCTTACCGTATATACAGGCATTCTTCTCAAAGGTGACTTATTTCACACTTAAAGATTAGACATCTCTTATATTTCAGGTTTGCTTTGTTTTTTTTCTTTTTTGTTTGTTGTTTGGCATTTAACAATGCCATTTGGATAGTTCTTGTACTTAGAGCTGCTGGGATTTTGCAGTGATTGTGGCATACCTGCATTTGGCTTAAGTAACGACGTGAAATATTCTAACAATGGTGTTGATTTTTTAAAATACTATTAGAAAATGCTGCATGCGGCAAAACATCTGGAAATGCAGGTGGCTTTTGTTGGTGTTGGTATTAATTTCAGTTATTTAAGTATCATTACATGTAAGTGATTATTACATGGATATAATCAAATTTTACTGGTATGGTAAATAATGCACCCACCATAGTAAAATATACAAAATTCACTGAGGATTTATTACCATGTAAACATAGGGATGAACTAAATTTTGGGTCAAAATACCGGTTCCACCATCAAAACCCCAGAAGAAATCTCAAAGCACAATCGACATTGTAAGATATACTGCCCTCTATGTTTAATTATGGAGTACGCAGATCTAGCAATTCTTTTAGCATAAATATTTGTCAGCTTAAATAATTAGCTTTTAAGCAGCATGAAATAGATTTTAATATTTTCACACATTCTATTATTCAGCATATTAGCACACAGCATATATAATATGCTAATTTAGCCCCAACCAGTCAGATCTTATTTAACATTTGAAAAGGTTAAGAATAACCCTGCATATTTACCATACAGAAATTAACACACATATTTAGCATCCAGATATTTAACATACCCATATTTAGCATACAGAATATTTAACACACCATATTTAGCATACAGAATATTTAACACACCCATATTTAGCATACAGAATATTTAACACATCATATTTAGCATACAAAATATTTACACACCATATTTAGCATACAGATATTTAACACACACCATATTTAGCATACAGAATATTTAACACCCATATTTAGCATACAGAATATAACACACCATCAGGGAGATTCAATAAAAGTTCTTATCGTTTAAAATGGTGCTAATTTAGCCCCAACCAGTCAGATCTTATTTAACATTTGAAAGCTAATATCTGATTGGTTGGGGCAAAATTAGCTTTTATTGAATACCCTGCATATTTAGCATACAGATATTTAACACACACCATATTAGCATACAGAATATTTAACACACCCATATTTAGCATACAGAATATTTAGCACACCCACATTTAGCATACAGACTAGCACCACCATTTAGCATACAGAATTTTTAACACACCATATTTAGCATACAGAGTATTTACACACACACCCTGGAGATTCAATAAAAGTTTCTTATCGTTTAAAATGGTGCTAATTTTGCCCCAACCAATCAGATCATATTTAACATTTGAAAGCTAACATCTGATTGGTTGGGGCAAAATTAGCACCATTTTAACGATAAGAACTTTATTGAATAACCCTGACCATATTTAGCATACAGAATATTTAACACACACCATATTTAGCATACAGAATATTTAACCACCATATTTAGCATATAGAATAACACACACACCATATTTAGCATACGAATATTAACACACACCATATTTAGCATACAGAATTTTACACACCACCATATTTAGCATAATATTATTTAACACACCATATTTAGCATACAGAATATTAACACACACCTTATTTAGCATAATTATTGGCAACTTTACAAGAACTGTTTTTTTTTGCAAATGCTATAAGCATTCAAATGGGAAACAATTCTATTCTTTTAGGCGTGACATTTCCTTCACTCCTATTTATACTCAATAATAATATTCTCATAAAAATTCATGAATCCGCATAATTTTTTCTATTTAGCTAGGAAATAAATTTTATACATATCCCAGATTCCATTTTTTTTATTGGTGTGCAAAACATGTATGTTCACATTCCAAATTAAAGCCAGCGTTGGTTGCAGTAATTGTCATTTTTGCCCTAAATACCTGAACATTTTCTTATTAATTTTCTAGCAGTATAGGTGCCTTAATGCTATAAAATAGTCCAGAGTGGAGGTTGGTAACAAAAAAAGGACAGACTCAATGGACCTCAAAGGGTCTTTCTCCCACTTTTTCTACCTCCACTTTGGACTTATTTTATGTATTAGGGCACGGCCACACTGCAAAGCAAACGCGTTTGCGCTGCGTTTTATATTGAAGTTGAAATAATAGTAGATTGGGTTACTTCCCGCCTATGGTGTGGTAGGGAATGTCTCCTTATTTGATCTTAACCTATTTATTTTTTATTTTTTACTTCTTGTTTTAACCCTTCCCCTACCCACCCCATACGCAAACATCTAGTTTTAAAGTTTTTATATTAAAAAACGCATGCGATTGTGATTAAAAATGCGGAACGCAATCGCAACGCACCCAAAAACGCGTGTTTTCGGTGCTTTGGCCCATTTTAATAATCTGAAAAACGCAAGCGCAATTGCATGCGCAAACGCAAGAAAAACGCGATAGGGATTTTGGGAGATTCTGTAACCGTAGCACTTCCTGGTCTAAGGGATCCCTGTTTGCGTCTATGAGGTGGCTAAATGCTATGTGTACCCTGGCTATTCAGTAGTTGGTTGTATAAATGGTTGTACTGTACTTCTTGTCCCATTGTGGGTTTTCATATCCATGGATTTACCCAAATGCTGATGCCAGCATTTCAGTTAGCTTTAAGGTTACAGAACTAATCATCTCATTCATGTACCACACCTCTTTATTCACATTGATTAGGTATTCAGGTCAGTACTGCTCATCAAATGTTACACAGCAAAATGCTTGTGAAGGTTCTCATTCATCCAGGTCATGGTATATCTGTATTCAGTTAGATCAACTGGAGTTAAAGTTTAGTTCTTGAAGACATTCCAGTCAAATGATTAGTGAAATGTCTCCAAGTAAACTTTAAGTCCAGTGGATCTAACTGAATACAACAGATGTTACACAGCAAAAGCTTTCAAATGAATGCTATCACGTTTAGTAAAAATACAGTATTTCCACATCGTTCTAAATCCTGAAGTTGTGATAGCATTTAGCATTATATTTGTAACACGGATTTTACTCTATCACGTGCAAAATAAAATAAACCATTAAAGTGTTGTCCAGCAAAAAAGTAAGTACCGTATATACTCGAGTATAAGCCGAGGTTTTTAGGTTTAAAAATCAACCTAAAAACCTTGCCTCAGCTTGTACTCAAGTCAATAGTAAACTTCCTTCAATCCAGAAGCAGAGCCGCGGTCAGCCAGCAGTTCCCAGTAGTTCTTCAAGGGTGCGCGATGATGACTTGGAAGGGGCCCAGAGAGTGAGAGGAAGGAAAAACAATAATGCAATACTGCATTCAACCACTAGTAACTCCTTCCTAGATAGAGAAGACAAACAGGCGTGGGTCTGCTGCATGGCCCATGACTCAGTCAGTAAGGGTGCTTTACTGTCTATGTGGCTCCGCCCCCTCCCACATCTTCCATGATCTTGTAGCTCTTCTGTGCTGTGATCTCCATAGAGAGCAGGAGGGAGTAACTGTAAGTTAACTGAACACATTTCTACTTGTGAGAGTCCATGGGGGACATGGTTTACCCTCTTCTCACTGCTGTGTACAGGGACTGCTCTGGGGGGCTGCTGGGGCCTGCTAGCAGTGATAGGAAGCCTTGTCACTTCACATGTTTAACTACAACTCCCGCAGCCTTGATTGCATTCTGCTCCAGGGCATGCACTGCACATGGGGTAGGTAATAGCATAATAGGGCTACTGGGATATTACCTACCCTATGGGGGCACAGGCAGTCTACACACCATCTCTATCCTGCCTATATACATATCTTCATATCTGTCACATAGCAGTATGGCATCTCCACACCATCTCTATCCTGCCTATATACATATCTCCATCTCTGTGTCACATAGCAGTATGGCAGCTCCACACCATACCTATCCTGCCTATATATATCTCCATCTCTGTCACATAGCAGTATGGCAACTTCACACCATGCTTATCCTGCCTATCCTGCCTATATCCATATCTCCATCTCTGTTTCACAGTATGACACGCTCCACCATCCTATAATCAGGATATAGACAGATAGAGATGGTGTGGGAGCTACAATCTGACACAGAGATAGAAATATGGAATTAGGCAGGACATAGTGTGGAGCTGCCAGGCTGTGTGGCATATTGGCAGCCTTTTTCCAAACTGCACAAATGGGTAGGTGTAAGGATTTGAGCTGGAACGGTTGATATATCAATAGTCAATACATTGACATACGTTTTTAAGCAACACTGATGCAGAATATAATATGGGTTCTAATATGGGATCCAGTCTGTGTGGGCTTGGCTGAAAGGTATGTTATATAAGGCTGAGGGCATCTTAAGTGTGTGTACTGGACACGGGTACATTTTATATTTACTGGTCTGTGTGTGCGTTGGGAGGTGGAGCATGTCTAGCGCCCGTTAAGTAACAGGCTAATGTCTAGTTTGATAAATAATATTGCAGGCACAATGTAAAATGGGAATAATAGTCTTTAAAATGGGTGTAACCTTAACAAAGTGGGCGTGGTCTTAACGAAGTGAGCGTGAAAAAAAATCTGCATTAATCGCTTCTCTTCTCCACGTGTGTCCCTCTTTTGCATTTTACAATGTTGGGAGGTATGCGTGATGCTGTCTGAGTTGGTTTGTGCTATTGGGGGCCCAGAAATGTACTCGTATGGGCCCAGAAATTCTGATGGCGGCCTGTCCGATCTGTCCTCCCCACTGCACTGTCAGTGACGTCCACGATCTAGCCAATGTGAAGACATGCCTCCTTTTAGAGTGTGTCTTCCCATTAGCTACACTGTGGACTGCGGAAGAGAGTCGGAATGCCGAGGAAAATTAGTGTAAGTGTATCAGCAGCCAGGTAAAGTACCACCCTCATGCTACTAAAGAAAGGAAGAGAGGAGCGAGGGGGAGGTGAGTATAAATTGTCCTTTAACTTGGTTTTGATTTGGAACTACCGGTTTTGAAAATCTGCAGATCCAACATATTTTTTTTTTTTTCTCAGCGGAAAATCGAATATTAGAAAATTGAAATGTAAAAAATTCCATTAATAATGAAAATTTCCTATCACAAAATTGAAAATTCAAAAAAACTATTGATACTCAAATTTACAAACAAAAATGAAAAAAAAATTGACTGAATTGGGTTTGAATCAGATTTTGCTGGAAGGAACCATTGTTGAACAAGTGCCATAGTTTTGTTCTCTCTCATGTTTGTTCCCACAGCATTGTGTCTCCCTTAGTATAATTGTTAATATTTGAATGTCATTTCTTCCTCAGGCTTGCCAAGGCTGCACGGTATCAAAATGTGATTGCAGTGGAGTTAAAGGAGAAAGGTAAGAACCCCTATCTTACTAAGCCCCTTCCTCATTCATTTGATACCTTCCATGTCTGTCACGTTATACAAAATATGTTTTGAGTCTTTAAAGATGTTTTTAAAAAGTTAACATGTTGGCTATGATATATGGAGTTGTTATATGTGTACTCTACAGCAGCCAGACCAAATAGGGAGAAAATTAAACAGTGGGGGTATCCAGAACTCTAATGCATAGAAGATGACAAGGGACTCTCTTTATGCTGAGCTGCTTTGTGATGTTTTATACAATACAAGCTTTCCGCTTGGCAGAGTTTTCATAAGTCACTCACTTTGCTTCACTGGATTTGAAAAGCCTGGCTATATTTTTTCAGAACTGCATTCCGCTTGCCATGCAAATTAAACCTATAGAATCACTGCTTATCATGTTGATGGAATGTATTTTAGTTACATGAATAGATAGATAAAAAAATGGTTTAAACCCCTTTAATCCAAACATTATTAGACGTCAATAGTTATGCAATGAGAAGCAAACTAAAATCTCTGTTTCTGGACTTAAGTCACCTTAAATTTATAGATATCAGGCTTAATTAATATGGGCTACAGAAGTTTGCTTGTTTGTGCTTTAAATCTGCAATACCAATTAGTGTTACTGATCTAGTGCAGTTAGATAACATTTGATTGGTCCCTGTAGCTTAACATCACAGGACACCTTTCACACCCTCTTATTAAAGTCTCATTCATGTTGTGTATAAAATGCTAGCTGTGCGCTGCAATTATAAAACCCATGTAAAATGATATTACATAGAACTGAGTATTCTCCCAGAGGAAAATCAAAATGACCTATGTGCTAGACTTAAAACATTTTCTCCATGGGCTTAAGGTTAATGAAGAGAGCTGGCAGATTTACATAAATTAAAATCAAAGAATTCTATAAAAGTTCAACTTTTACCCTGTCAGTTTACTGACTTCAAATTACATGTTTGCAAAATAGGATCCTAATTGTGCACCCCTAAAGCTGTCCTTAAACTGATTTTATGCAGATTTCAAGCAAGTTAACATTACACCAATAAATGAGAATGTTTTTATACAGATGTAATAATGCTCAGATGCTGAGCTACACCTGTTTGCATGCCTTAGGCGATAATATGTGTTGTGTAGTTTAGAACAGCTGGAGAGCACTATGATTACTTCCCATGCTTTTAATTCTAATTAGCGTGTAAGCATTGTTTATCTCAGTCATCTGAACTCTCATTCTGCAATGCAGATAACTTAGTACATTACGTAAAGGGGGAACCAATTCTGCTGCTGGCAGGATGATAAGTAAGAAGCAGCCTGATTTGAAACGGATGGTGATGTAATTACTCATAACAGGCTGGTACTTGTGATCATCTTGTAGAATCTCGAAGAAGATCTCCATTTGCTTCTCCAGCTGTTGCTGAATGATAGCCCAGATAGCCCAAAAAGTAAAGGACCAGTTTAGTCCAATGATGGCCATACACTACCTATGGATTATAGTATTTCAACATTCGATATGAGATGAATGTCGAACAATTTTAATATTGAGCGGAGCAGCAATTTGATCTGCAATGTTCCTGCATTGTTTGGCTGGCTGAATCATGTATATGATCGTAATATGTTTGTCTGAATGTTGGAGGTAATTTTTATTGTATAGTGTTAAAGTCTCACGGAAACAACTCACATTTTCTTAAACTACTTGAGACAAGTAAATGGTGGAACTCACATATTTATCTGTGCTTGCTTTGTCTTAAATTAAATGTTTAGTGAGTGCTCCTAATTGCTCCCACTCTCCTTTACTTACTGCCTTCTTGTAGTGTCTGCGACACTTAAAGGGTATGTCCACTCTTCTAAAAAAATTTTATATAATATTCCCCCTGTCCCCCCAGCCCCACCCGTATATTTTTATTATCAGAAAGTGCCCCAAACATTACTTACTTCCCTCTTTCCTTCGCCGCACTGCCAGGCCCTCTGCTTGCGAGAAAATGCAAGCAGAGGGGCGGGCCGGCAGTCGTGTCTGTGATTGCCTGAGGCGGAAACTCTCCTCCGCCACACTGAGAGGCAGCCAATCACGGACGCGGCTGCCAGCAGTTCAGAACGCCGAAGGAGAGAGGGAAGGTAAGGAGAGTTAGGGGGACTTTCTGAAGAATATATTATTGCGGTTGGGGCTGGGGGAGGAAGCCCTACTATGTGCCTAAGGGGATTTACACTAGGGGGAGGGAAACAAAACGGGTGGGAAGGGGGGGGGGGAGGTAGTGATGGGGCTGCTCTGAGCAAGCCAAACCTCTGAAGGACATCTCAGAGCGGAAACAATTTCCCTGGTGGCCAGCTCCTGGTGGACAGTTTTCTGAGGGACTACAGGAGAACCATTGGGAGCTGGGCTGTAAGGTAAGGATTTTTATGCACTACAGAGTGGGGCCAGTAGTGGGGGAAATATAGTTTTGGGGTGGACGTGCCCTTTAATGGGATAGAAATTTTGAGAATGAAAAGCAAACAGATGCTCAGTCTACCTGACAGCTTAATCTGCAAGATGACGGCATATTTACTCATGTTTTCTGTAAATTAATTTTTCCAGTTTTCACAGCAAAATCTTAAAGGACAACTATCTGCAATCTACTAGACCACTGTCTCTATTTTATTTGAGTTGATCCATTACTAAAAAAATTAAAGATCAAAATCACAAAGCACAAGGCAAAGCCACTGAAGTGACATAATCCTCCAGCTAGAAGAGGAGCCAATCTGTGCATGTGCCATCCCCCCTATGCTGATGCCAGCTACCAAGTTCCAGAGATGTTCTCCAGGCTGCGGGAAGCCATATGTCAACCAGAATGTAGCTCTTGTCTTTTATGCTGAGGCAACTAGAGACAAAAGAAGCAGTGGTGTCCTGCAGTTGTCTTTTAGGGCATTTTGCTGAATGATATAATCAATAGGAGAAAACCAGAGCTAGAATATTCTCCAAACTCCTTTTCAAGGAGTGTTGCTATTTAGGATTTATAGGTATCTTAATTTCATAATAGGGCACTGGCGGAAGAGTTTATAAAGTCGTTAATACCAACACTGATTGGTTTTTTAAAAGGGAAGTTCAGTGCAAATACATATGCTTTTAAGAAAAAATAGCAATATTTTTCCATCCTAATGACCTTAACCTGCCCATTCAGCATTGTGTCTGTGTATAAATTAATGCTTCCGATACTGATACTGGTTTGCAGGACCCCTAATAGACAGTTATGCCTTGCCCCTGACCCAGCACCTGGGTTGATTCAGTTGCTCAGTAGAGATCTGAGCATGTTTGACCCATCCAACAGCCATCAGTAGAAATTACTGTAGGAACATTCCAAGAGCGTGCATTCTGGGAAAGAATAGAACCGTTACAGAACCTGAAATGTCAGCTCACTGATTTTTCAAAATAGAAGAGAAGATGTAGAATAACTAGGTATGCATAATGTAAATTAATTAAAATATTAACATTTTCCACTGCACTTTCCCTTTAAAACGAAAACGTGAATAACAAAGCCAGTTTTTAAATACAATAACAAGCAGTATTTGGGTTGCCAGGTTGCCAGGGTACAGCATGGGCACAAACAAGATCCAAACAGATGTACCCTTAGGCAATCACAATAACCAGCCACCATGCTGTTTAACATATTTTAAGCTATTTTTTTAAGCAAATGGGGGAAATCTGCTTTCCTTTTCACAAAATAATAATCATTTTTAAAATTGATTTAAACCATGAATTTTTCTGTCTAAAGCTGGGTACACATAGTACGATAAAACCCCAATCCGATGGTATTGGCGCTACTGTGTGAACCTTCGTTTTCTCCGAACGAGCGCATGGCCGCCGAACGATCAGGTAGGCGCGAACGCTCTTCTGGAAAACCGAAAATTTCCATCGGCCTTGCTAGACTCCCTATAGAGGATCTGCCGCGGCCGAGGGAAACATACAGTCCCGAGCGTTCTCCCTATATGTGCATAGGAGAATGCTCGGTACTGTGTGTATGCAGATCTTTGAAAGATGACCAACAGGATCTTGAAGATCCTGTCTGTCATCTTTCAATGATCTGTACTGTGTGTACCCAGCTTTAAAGGGAAGTTCAGTGCAAATACAAATGCTTTTCAGAAAAAATTTTTTCATCCCAATGACCTTAATCTGCCAATTCAGCATTGTGTCTGTGTATAAATAACTGCAACCGAAATACTGACTTTCCTGTTTGCAGGACCCTAATAAGACCGTTTTGATAGACTAGATTCGGATTTCTATCACGCTTATATATTTGACTTACGCTAAGTAAGCTGTTACACTGAATATCTTTTAACACAGCTCAGTCTACCTGTCAGGCAGACTACTATTTGTTTAAATCAGTAAGATCAATGGAGACTAAACTAGTATTCATTTGAGTTGTCAGGATATCCGGATTTTGTATAAATGTTACTTAGCCCTCCCGCCACAGCCTCTGGGGCTTTTTTCCAAATGATTTCCAGATGTAATGAAACAGCATGTGTATTTATTTATTATGCCTTCCAATTCACACGTGTTATTGCATGCTATGAAAACACAACGTCAGAACTTTCAAGAGTCATATACGCTGTACTAATAAAAGTAGTTAATAACTCCCAGATGCCTAAAAATAAGTTGTGCTTAAGAGTTAAAGACTTCACTTGTCATCACTTGAGTGGTGAGCCTAAGGCAGCTGGGACCAGGAATGGACAAGACTTGTACAAGGACAGAGCAGAAATCACAATTATATTGATAATTTAATCATTTTTGAAGAATACTTAAATAACAGAATGATCCCTACTAAAGAAAAAAACAACCTTTTATGAATTATATGAACACTGACTATAACAATCACACTTTCAAACAAAAAATAATATAATAGAGACTATTTCCATTTTAAACTATTTTCCATTTAAATCTCATAAACATGTTCCACTGGCATTTGTACAATGTTTACAGTAAGTAACCAGTACCCACACATTGTCCGTTGTGCAAAAAGTACCACTTTAACTCTCAGCTCTAAAGTTCGTACACACCTGCAACCGCTGACCCGCGATGAACAATGTGTTGAACGTCCGTTTCAGCCGATAATCCTGGCGTGTATGGGCTCTTTATCGGGCAAAATGGCCATTCGGTCGGGACGTTGACCGACTGCCCTGGCAGATCTTTGAACGAGCGGCCTTTTCGGCAGAGTAAGTGCCCATACACACCCGGATTATCGTCTAAAACCGTGTTCATACACATTGTGCGTTGCGGGTCATCATCGCGATCGCACATGTGTACGAACCTTAAAGGATAACTATATGCCTCAATGCATTTTTTTTAAAATTACTTTAAAAAGAGTAAAGGTATGCAGCCCTCCCCATACATTTTGTTCCTGATTTAAAGCTCTCCTCTGCCTTCAATTAGCCATGCTGTGAAAGGGGCGTATGATTCTGTCTGCCACTAACTGTCACTCAGGACTAGCATGCGAGAAAACACTCCTCCCCCACCCTTAGCAGCTTGATTATGTAGGCTGTGTCCTAGAACCGGACATTTTAAGTTTGTTTAACTGGCAGAGGAGGAGGAGAGAGGTTGTAACAGGCTTCCCACCAGCCATTGACAGTGATATGTAATGATGGCCCTTGGCCGTCTAGGAGGTGGGCTTTTAGCACTCATCTTTGCTGTGTGATATCTAAGGGAGGGCAGCATGGCTGAAATATGAGTAAGTGATTTCAGCTGCTGGAAGTGTGGACATGTAATGGGGGTTATGTTATTTGTTTTTTATTTGTTGTCCTTTACACTAAGACTTGCCAGGGGCATCTCAAACTATATGTGAACCCCTGGGCAAATCAAGGAATGGTGCAGTCAAATGGGCATGGCTTAAGTGATGTAGTAAAGTGGGTTAGATCTAAGTGGATGATTTATATACCGGCACCTTGAAATTTCATTTAACCTGTTATGTCCCATCATCCTATATAGAGAATACTTTACATCTGACAATGTTACATAATGGGTTAATCCCGGAGTCATAGGGGCCTGGATCATATGCATTTTTAAAAATAACTGTATTGCCTCAATGCATTTTTTTTATATAATTTAAAAAGAGTAAAGGTATGCAGAAATCCCCAAACAATTTTTCCTGATTTCAAGCCTCTCTTTGCCTTCAATTAGCCATGTGTTGAGGTGTAAAGATTCTGTCTGCCACTAACTGTCACTAAGAGCTAGCATGCGAGAAAACACTCCTCCACTCACCCTTGATCAGCTGGATTATGTAGGCTGTATCCTAGCACAGGGCATTTCAATTTAGTTTTACTGTCGGAGGAGGAGAAAAGAGGTTTTAACAACATTCCCACCAGCCAATGACAATTGATATGTTAATCAGGGCCCTTGGCCATCTAGGAGTGGGCTTTTAGCACTCATCTTTGCTGTGTGATATCTAAGGCAGAAAAGCACGACTGTAAATGTGAGTAAGTGATTTCAGCTGCTGGAAGTGTGGACGTAATGGGGTGATGTTATTTTTTTTTATATTGTTGTCCTTTAAATAGTTAGATAGACAGACAGACAGACAAACTGAAAATTAGATAGAAAGGCAGAAAGACTGAAACTAAATATATACACATGATATATAATTAAATAGATAGACAGTTACAGGAAAGATTAATAGCTAAATAGACATATAACTAAAAATTGATAGTTATACAAGATAGTGCGAGAGCAATAATATGCAGTAAGAGAGACAAACAGAAATTTTATAGCTAGACAGACATTCTATTGATTATCAAAATATGAACCCATGTATGGTAATAATTCAATCTTTGACCGATTCATAGATTAATGATCAAATCTGTCTAATATTTAATAATTTACCTCCTGACATTTACGCCATTCTCCACGCCCCAGACTAAATTTGCGATTGAATGTCAATCTTAAAATGATCAGCCCGGGGTGGTTGTCAGAAGATCATGGAAACATTGGGAGGAAAGTCAACTAATGCATGTCTTGTATATATAAGTCCTTTAGTCCTATCATACTACAGCACCCTCAGCTTTATTTGGGCAATAGGCATTAAAAGAGGGTCTGCTGACTGGGCAAGTGGCTATGCTTTTGCAGGGCTGGGAAGCACCATCACTTCCCATCTCCCAGGAGAAGTCACTGCCCAGTGTGCTGAATTATTAATTTGCTTTTAAAGTTTTATATTTTTGTACAAAACACCCCATACAATATTAGGCACAGGCATGTGGCCCGACCCGTGAGGCATGACTACCCACAAACATTCTTTACGTCCAACAATTGGTTCGATATGGGGGTTCGGTCAGGCATCGCATGACCAAACGCCCATACATGAATTGATAGTTGGCCATAATGGCCATTTGCCGGGTATCGTGCATCGCGGCCGCACATCTCTACCTGCTTTAAGGTTCGTACACACGTGCGATCGCGGGTCCTGACCCACGATGTGTGCGAACATTAGTTTTGCCTGATAATCGGCCCGTGTATGGAGATCCGCCCGGTCAGTCAGGCAACGATCCCCGACCGAACGGCACAATCTCCTACACTTCAGTTCCCTGGACTTTCAGAAGGCACTGCAGGACAACCATAAGGCTGGGTAACTTTATCTTTCTATTTTGAAAAAAATAACTTTGATAAATATAACTTTTGCCAAATTTTCATTCTTACTTCATTGCCAAACTCCAGGAAGCAATCAAAACAGTTTTTCCCTATAAAATAATTTTAACTAAGGTCTATTTTGTATTATGCATCACAAAAATGAAGATGAATAAAAAGGCAATTTTCCCCCTCAAAATAAAGCTGATTCTTTGAAAATCTCATCCAAAGAAATGACTTCAGGAAAACTACACTAGAAAACCTCCCTATGTGAGAACAAACAGCTGAAGTCATTGCTTTAGGCAAGTTAATATTATCGTCAAAGATCGGACAAGTTTCAGCACATGTAAAATAAACGAGATCATGAAGCCAACTTTTACTATAGTATCCGCTGGAATTTTACAAACATTAGATGAAAACAGAGGCCCCACTTTTTCCCATCATAAAGAAAGACGAAATCACTTGCATTAACCAGGTTTATTCAGCAAGTTTTCCTCCCTTCTTGAAAATCTAGCTGTGCCTTTGCAGCTGGCAAAAATCAAAGGTATTGTTCAACAGTTTGATCTTGTGGCCAATGACAGGATCAACCAAGATTTACTTACAAAGCGTGTATTGAGTGGCTGTATAAGCCCCTATGGGAAGTACCGTATATACTCGAGTATAAACCGAGTTTTTCAGGCTGAAAAATCAGCCTGAAAACTCAGACTCGGTTTATACTCGAGTCACCACCTTACCTGAGCATTCCGGCAGCTGCCAATCTTTCTGTGTACTGGCGCGCCGGCCTGACTTCACTCCCGGCGCCAAGCCCCGCCCGGGCAGTGACGTCAGCCGGCGCGCCAGTGCACAGTGCACAGAAAGATCGCGCGGCTGCCGAATGCTCAGGATACCGCACAGTACCTGCCAGGAAGGATGGAGGAGAGCCCACAGGGAAAGAGACCGAGCCCATAGGGAGAAGAGACCACAGGGAGAAGAGACAGGTACAAACTGAACTGGGTGGGAGGGTGAGGGGGGCATTCAAGATGTTTGGGAACTACAACTCCCAGCAGGCTTTATTAGCTGGGAGTTGTAGTTTCCAAACATCTTGAATGCCAAGTGAGGTGGCATTCAAGATGTTTGGAAACTACAACTCCCAATAATAAAGCATGCTGGGAGTTGTAGTTCCCAAACATCTTGAATGCCACCCTCACTTGGCATTCAAGATGTTTGGAAACTACAACCCCTAGCTATAAAGCTGCTGGGAGTTGTTTCCCAAACATCTTGAATGCCAAGTGAGGGTGCATTCAAGATGTTTGGGAACTACAACTCCCAGCATGCTTTATGAGCTGGGAGTTGTAGTTTCCAACATCTTGAATGCCAAGTTTCTACCCTCGGTTTATACTCGAGTCAACAACTTTTTATTAGGATTTTAGCTGAAATGGGGTACCTCGGTTTATACTCGGTCGGTTTATACTCGAGTATATATATCTCTGGGGGCTTATAATGTTTTCTTTATACGTATGTGCCACATCAGAGCACACTTGTATCGTTTAGCGTGTGCTATCACTCACACTTAACCTCTTGTATTTATGGTTGTGCAACACCAATACATGGTTATTACAGATTTACTGACACTTCTGTTCAATTGGTCCTATTGATTCTGATGGTCAGAAGCAATTGGTCGAAATGTAAATTATGGATGATATTTTTATCAACTAAAATGTCTGTCCAGGTGATTAACTGACCGAAGTGTGTACCAAGCCCTTAGTCAACAAAGGTGGGTACATATACTAATCGCCCCTTTATTGTTAGTGTGTGTAGCGCATTTCCGAGCACACCCGAGGCCGATACCTTCACCATCGGCCCTGCGATCGTTCGTAAATGCCTGAAAATTTCCTATGCCCGCAGATGTCCCTCTTTAAATAAAGTAGAGGGAGTCGGCCCACAGCCGAGGGAAATTTGCAGTGTGTTTTCCCTATGTTTTACAAAGGGAGAACAGCGGTACTGTGTGTAGAGGGATTTTTAGAGAATCTTTAGAAATCTTGCAGATTCAGTCTGTCATTATTTAAAGATGTATACCCAGCTTAAAGGGCATGTCCATCCCTGTAAAAAATGTTTTGCCATACAGTAGTGTTCCTTTCCCCAGCCCCAACCGCTATAAAAGATTTTTCAGAAAGTCCCCCGATAAGTACTTACTTTACCTCTCTCATCCACCGCACTGCCGGCCTTCTGCTTGCATGAAACTGCAAGCAGGGGGCCGGACCAGCAGCGCGTCCCTGATTGGCTGAAGGCAGCCAATAATGGACGCGGCTACTGGCTGCTCAGAACGCCGGGGGAGAGAGGTAAGGTAAGTAGAGTTCGGGGACTTTCTTAAAAATCTTTTATAGTGGTTGGGGCTAGGGGAAATACCACCATATGGCCAGGGTTTTTATGGTAGGGGGAAGGATCGCAAAACGGGAGGGAGAGAGAGGGAGAAATGAGGGGGGAGGCCTGCAGTGTGCATGCCAAACTTATCCCGGTGGGAGACAGGAGGCAGAGTCCTATATGGACTCTGCTATCCTCTTGGTGGTCAGTTTTTGGGACTTTGGGGGGGGGGGGGATTACAGAGAACCATTTGGAGCTGGGATGTAAGGTAAGGATTAATTACACTACAGAGTGGGGCCAGTAGTGGGTTAACTTATAGTTTTGGGTGGGACATGCCCTTTAAGGCTTTGGTTTACCATACATTTAACGTTTAGGTTTAGAAGAAGTCAAGGCCTCCTGTCTGAACTCTGATTTTACCAAAACATCATCAGAGTTGCCGAGTTCTATAAGTGCTGTAAATGGAAATGTGAAATCTTTATTTATATCAGAAAAATAGACAGATCGCAAGTGAACTGACGGATTTACCAAGCTGTGTAGGTCGGGTCTGTGTTTAGAACTAGGAGAGCACACTGAATAGTCTGTGTCACAGCTCTTGTAAACCAGTGTTGCCAAGTAGCCACCGAACAAACCAAAAATCCAATAACCCACATTAAATTTATGTTACCACATGGTTACAGCTTTTTAACTCTGTGTGGGTTATTTATTTGGTTTATTCTTGATTTTATTGATACTTTCAGGATTTAACACACAGATTGATATCTTACAGAGTGTGCATATACAGGTAATCTATGTTCTGTTTCCCAGCACTGTCCCTTCTAATATCTTAAAAAGTGTTTCTCAAACAGTGTACAACTCCCAGCATTCCCTGCCTTTCCTCTGTAATTGAGGAATGCTGGGAGTTTTCAACATCTGGGTACACCATTTGAAAATTCCTGAAACTATTTCCAGTAAATGATACAATCCATGTATATTTTCTTGATCTGATGGTAAATAAGTATCAAGATAAAAACTAGTTTCAGCTCCCTATTATGTTGCAGTGTGTTGGTGTGACTAACTGTAACAATTTCCTTCAGTATCTTAAGGCTAACATGTGTAGAACATATGGTCAGTGACCACACTGTGTAATACTGGAATGTCGGGAAATAAAACTCCATCAGGGTTATTCAATAAAGTTCTATCGTTTAAATGGTGCAATTTTGCCCCAACCAATCAGATGTTAGCTTTCAAATGTTCAATAGACCTGATTGGTTGGGGCAAAATTAGCACCGTTTTAAACGATAAGAACTTTTATTGAATCTCCCTGCATGTTAGAAAATATAATTTCCCAACAACCAAATCAAAATTAGAGGTGAGGTACAAATTACTGCCTTATATTAAGGTGCTCTTCCTTCTGAAAGAGTGTTGTTCTGAACTTTAGTTGCCCTTTAAGGGCCAATACTGTCGACGGTACCCTAATCTTTAGCATGTGTACACATTTCCGAGCACTCCCAAGGCTGATAAACGTTCCCCAGAAATTTCCCTTGACCACGGTCCTCTCCCTGTTCTAAAGTATAGGGAGTCTGCCACGGCTGAAGGAAATCAGTATGTCCCCAGTGTTCTCCCTATGCTTTAGTACGATCGTTAGAAAATGACGGAAAGAATCTTGCAGGTTCTGTTTGTCATTTTTCAAAGATTGTGCAAGTGTTTATCCAGCTTAACTACTGACAACTGCCTGGTCCATCATTTTGCGGTTGTATTAGACTGTAATAGTGTTCTGGGTCTAACCTGATGGCCAGCAGAACCGTGAAAAAGATGGATGTCAATTAATATAATTATCAGGCTTTTGTCTAGTAAATATATATTGGGCCAGATAGCTCAGCATAGCCTTCACCATATAATATGTTTCTATATAAAATGCAGCTCAAATGCAATGAATTAAGTATGGAATGTTGCACAGTGATAACCATTTGTGCATTTGTCAATATAAAAACATTTTATCTTTAAAACAAGCACAGAAATAGTCTACTCTCCTCATTGTAGGTTATTAATTAAGTAGTTAGTTATTGCAGATAATTATTTTATGCTGCAGACTCCTTGGGCATACAGTTTAAATTAAATCTACATAAGCATGTAAAACACTGGTTTTAGATGTGCCTGTTTTTGAGTCCACCGCTGTGGTCATGTAGTATTTTCTTTTATTACTGAACTACCTTTAAACAACTTTGAAAACATATCCTGTATCCTTAACGGAAGATATATCTAATCCCATACCTATTATAGGTATGATTACATTCACGTTTCTAAAATTATTCAGGGTGAAGCTCCATGGTTCTCTGGTAAAGATATCTCACTCACTGGAGAGACCAATTATCCAGAAAAAGGAAATTTTCACTTTGTGCTAGGTCCACTTTCACGCACAGTGGCGCATGCAGGATTTGCGTTCCGGGCTAAATCATGTTATTGGCACGCATGCGATCCGCATGAAAGTTGGACCAGACCGCAGCGAACATAGTGGCAACTACCCGGTAGCATTGCATTGGCATGCGAACCCGAAGCGTGAACGGAGCGCAAATCGTGCTCTGAACCGCAGTAGTGGGGCCTAACTATGGTCCTGCAGGTTAACAGCAGGCAAATGCCAAAGGAAAACACAATCTTATTGTTGTATTGTTTACATTTTAGCTCTCTCTGTCCAGAGAAATTCCAATCACAGTCTTTAAGGCTGGGTACACACCAGCCGAGTTTTTGTCTCAACTGAACGATCACTGAACGCTCAGTCGGGACAAATGACTTTCGGTCGTGGAAATAGTGCCCGTGGCCGACAGTGCGCGTGACTGATTGTGCAGTCTTATAGGCAAACCGCACAATCGGCCATGATTTCCGACAGTCCCTATGCCTGTTTGTCCGTTACGGTTGTGGCTGGCTACCCCCACCATCAGATATCTCCACAAACCGACCAATATATGATGTGTACCCGCCTAAGATTCTGTCTTTCATATTTCAAAGATGTGGCTAAACACAATCCTAAAGGGTATCTCTTTATAAGTTAGGGAGATCATTCCGAACGAACATACACCCAGGCTGACCGCGACTGAGTGAAATCGTTCCGTAACAATTGCTTCTGATGCAGACGCTGAACATTCCTCTGAAATGGTCATTTTACAGGTAACAACAGTACCAGAAAAAGACAGATCCCGTCAGGTAATGACACTGTATACGCCTGCTTTGAGCTATTCATAAATAACAAAATGTTTGTTTAGAAAGTTTTATTTTTACATTTTAAATACTTTATGATGGGTTAGGGATTTCACATATACAGACATTATACATCCATTTTAAATTCTTCAAGATGCCAAATTTCCAGAACTATAGGACAGATGCACAGTTTGCCAGAATTGAGCATGGTGAGCAATGCTAATGCTTGTTTGTATTTGGAGGACAGATATTTAAAGGGTACCCATGGTCTCCATACAAGTGGCCTTATTATAAAGAACATATTCCTGCCTTTAAAAAGACTGCAGGTCATAGTCCAGATGCAATCTATTAAAAGTTTACAGCAGTACAAAGGGTGGTGTTTCCAGCTAACCCAGTGGGCTGTGACATCACCAGCAGGGGCGTCTTGAGTTTGGGCCACCTGACCAAACTTTTGAATACTGCCCCTATGTACCTCTAATTGCCATGAAGTGTGCCACCGCAACCAGGGCGTAGTGCCACCGCAATGGGCGTAGTTGAATGCAGCTGTTTTTTAACATACCCTGTTTTTAAACAGCTGATCGTGTGTATGAATGAAACATGCGCGTGATCAGCTGTTTAAAAGACTAGACCCAACTAGAAACATACGCGGGTTGTGGGCTTGTGGCGGGTCCTCCTACTCTCCTCCCCCCCGCGACAGACTCTCAGTTGCCCATTTGTATATGTATGACCTCCTCCATGATTGACACTTTCAGCTTAGCAAAAGAAGATGGAATCAATTTGAATGTATACTTCTTTTCTCAGAGGTTCTGGGTATTAATTAGGAGAAATGTGTTTAAAGCTGGGTTATCCTGTCACATTCAGCCATTCTTCTGGACTTTACGGCAAGAATGATAAATTAGCTCTCTAAACAGTTCACAGCCTGTGCATCAAAAAAATGAAACGCAAGTTCTGAAATATTAAGTAGCACAATCCAGAGTAACTACAATAAATATTTATTTTTGAAAGTCAGACTTCTGTAATCAGCACAGAAACGATTATTTTTTAGGGAACCATGCACCCCCTGCTAATCTGTGGCCCTTATATGATAATGCTTGAAATGAATCAGAAGTCAATCGATAGAAGGGTAAATGGGAATTGAATCTTTCTGATTTAAATAAGTCAAAAGATAATATATATATTATGTGTGGTGTGTGTTGTGTGTGTGTGTGTGTGTTATTGAGAGATTTACATCTGTTGTGAAAAAACAAAACATTGTATAATGAAAAAATACATGTTAGAATATGTGATATTTAGTATATACTGTATTATGCAATATATAACACACATTCACAAACAACAGTGTTTTCCAACCAATGTAAATGTCAATAAATGTTTGTGGTTTTATACCCATATACACATCTATTATACTCTATACATACATTACATCCATATATACAACATCACATTCATTGTACATATATACTTATATAACACCCATTGTACATATATACATACATTCCATCCATTGTACATAAAATAATCTATCCATTGCACATATATACATAATTCCATCCATTGCTCATGTATACATATATTCCATCCATTGCACATGTATACATATATTCCATCCATTGTACATGTATCCATATTACATCCATTTTCATACATACATATTACATCCTTGTACATACATACATACTTTCAATCCATTGTACATACATACATATATTACATCCATTGTACATACATACATATTTTAATCCATTGTACATACATCATACATACATACATACATGTTACATCCATGCATACATACATGTTACATCCATTGTACATAACATATATTACTATTGTACATACATGCATATATTACATCCATTGTACATACATATATTACATTCATTGTACATACATACATTACATCCATTGTACATATAACATATATTACATCCATTGTACATACATCCATTACATCCATTGTACATACATACATATATTACATCCATTGTACATACATACATATTACATCCATTGTACTACATACATACAATTTCATCCATTGATACATACATATATCTCCATTGTACATACATACATGTTACATCCTTGTACATATATACATATGTACATTTATGTAACATTCATACATTTTACACCCATTGTACATACATACATTATATTACTTCCATTGTACATACATGCTATATTACATCCATTGTATAGACATACATATATTACACCCACTGTACTACATACATATATTACATCCATTGTACATACATACTAAATTACATCCATTGTACATACTATATATATATTACATCCTTGTACATACATACATATATTACATCCATTGTACATACATACATATATTACATCCATTGTACATACATACTATATTACATCCATTGCACATACATACATATATACATCCATTGTACATACATACATATATTACATGAGCAGTAGTTTTACTAACCATCATAACCAACAAGCATAATTTGCAGGCATTGATGACCTTTGAGGATTGTTGAACCTACATACAAGTTTGTATTCATTTTAACAGATCATCGTAACCATAAGCATTTGGCATGTTACATTTTATCAATAATGCAAATCACACACAGACACAACCACACACAGACACACACACCACACACACACAGACACACGACCTGAGATAAGTTGCGATCGGGAAGAAAGAACTGAGAATCTACTCACCCTTCCACCAATTCTGCAGCGAAGCAAACAGCAGCGACCACAGGAAACTCTGTAACCAAAGTGACAATGAACACACATTAGCGATGATCCGGGGGGTGACAGTCACCGTCACTCGGTCTCCCCCACTGCCTGCGCTTTACTTACCGTGTTCACCATCTTATTAAACAAGGGAGAGTTTGTCGGACACCCTTCTGCCCGTTCTCCACTTTATTTCGCTCCGTCCAGGGGGCTCATTGAGATCTTCCCATCTGAGATTCGGAATGAACTGTTCGGGCGGGGGGGGGGGGGTTCTAAGTGAATCTACAAAAAACAAAGGCCACACTAGTTTGAAATAACTGTAAAGTGGCCCAGAGGGTGCAGAGCGGGAGCTGAGGGCAGGTACCTGCTTACACTAAACTCCTCCGCCTGCACAGCGGCACCTCGGCTCCATGCAATGTACAAGGAGCTGAAAGTAGGCATGGAGGGGGACGGGGGCGGGGCCTCGGCCTTGACTGTCAATCAGAACCCTACTCTACAGTGGGCTATAGGGAGAGTGGACAGTGGAGGGAGTGTTATATATAAAGACTATTGATCAATTATTTCACAATCGACAGTACATACACAACATAATAACATCCACTGTCTATCACCTCCATGTATAATAAGTATCCGTCATTTTAAAGGGCATGCCCACCCCCAAAACATATTCCCCCCCACTACTGGCCCCATCATGTAGTGTAGTTTAATCCTCCCTCACATCCCAGCTCCATAAGGTTCTCCTATAGTCCCCCCCCCCCAAATCTAACATCTAAGGCTGGTACACACCACGCAATTTTTCAGGATGATTGAACAAGATTCTGGAAGTGTTTTTTGAGCCTGGCGCGACCAATGCCGCTCGCTCGTCCGGGTCGTATGAAGAAGACGATTGTCTTGCTGGTAAAGCTAGGTACACACTATACCTGACCGACCGTTCAATGCTTGCGACCAGTCGGCCAGGAGGAAGGACTATCGGTCACCAAAAGTAGCCACGTCTGACAGTTAGGCGCAACCGGTTGTGATTTTCCGAACTGTCTGATCGTTCGTCCGATTTGGATGACGGTCGTCGATCGGTCGCGGCCGCAAAAGCCGCCATACAATCATTCCCCCGACCGTCCAAAACACTGAAATGTCGGTCAGTCGGGCAGAATTATGTATCGTGTGTACCCAGCTTAATCACGGATGATCGTGCGATCACCTATGGGTGACTTTTGCTGTAACCATCAGGATTCGCCCCAGACAACTGCTCACTAGTGGCATATGAATTGGACATTTTTTATTCCATCTCTAATTACTAAAAACTTCCCAAATAACTTGAGGTGCAAAAGTTTGCTTTTCTCTTTAATTTGCAGCAACCAGATGATACCTCTTTGCATCCTTATTACCCAAGCCCTATATAATATCGCCCCCTATATAATATCGCCTATCAGCATTTGGACTGCGTTGACCAGAACCCGAATATGTTCTTTATAGATTTCTATTTCCCCTAAACACCAACCGATCATGTATCATAAAACCAATCGGCACCAAGCATGGAGTTTAGAACAGTAGAGGACGATAGGAGCAGTGAACAGCAGCGTACTGTCCGCACGGACTTCACTTAGCGAATGGCTCTAATTGGGAAATATTAGTTTTCAATTTGCCCACACAACAGGTCACACGATTATCCTTCCGCAGAGAAATAGTTCCCGGATGAAAATGGAATGCGGTCTCTTACCAAAATAGACCTGTCACAGAGGGATGGGCAATAGGGTGGGCACTAGAAGGAACATGTTAAAAATAAATTAAAGCAAATGTGGGAGAAAAGGGAGAGATTCTGATACCTATTGTAGGGATAAAGATTGTCTACAGGCTTGGGAGAAGTCATCTGTGCGGAAGGATCTTCATACCCCCCCCCTTTTTTTTTTTGAGAAGAAAAAGAAATATCCCGCCCGCTAAGTTGACGAGTAAGTTATCAGTCTCTCGCATAAGTTGGAGCCCAGGGTGCAGGGTGGGCGGTTGTAGTGTGAGAACGGGATTTCTTTAACCTCCTCTCGGCGAATAGTCACGTCCCCCCCACTTTGCCCTGTAAACTGGACCGTTTGGACGAGGCCGGGGCACTGGAAGAAGAATGAGGCTGATAGGTTCCGACGAGTGCCCGGCGTGCTGTGCTGCTCCGGTGCTGGGACACTGGGCACAGAACGCAGAGAGTGCGGTGAGTGCCCTGGACTGCACCATTGTGGAAGGGGTGTTAGAGATATTATTAGAGAGATCTTGTAATGCATAAATGGACAGTGACCGTGTTAGTGTCTATGTCATTGCACTTGTACAGTTAGCCTTGTAATAAGTTTCTAGGGCTCTTAGTCATACAGCTTCCCAGATATTGCTGAACTGTTCTCCCTGTAACTGCAGGGTTTATCAGGCTAGATTTGTCACTTTCCTATAGCACACTGTCCATTCACAGAACATTACTACTGTGCTGTTGGTTTATATGGAGTGTATTTACAGATATGGACACTGGGTTGAGAAGTCTCAATGTTCTATCACTGAATCAGCAACCCTACACAGACAATTTGTGTCCTATCTTTAATTTGGATCCACCCTTTCAGTAAAACTCTCACTGATCATGGAAATGAATCGATTGTAGGACCGCCCACACGCTATTCGATTTTTTTTTTTACTCTTTGGGTTTGATTCTTTACCAATTATAGAGCATGCTTCCTCAAGCAAATCGCAATCTATCCATATGTTGCAAAAAAAATCAGAGACTGATCACTTTTTGCATTAGGATGCAAAAGAAGTTAAACATTTTTAACAATTTGATTTAAAGAATCAGATTGACTGATCATTGAACTGAAAAATTGCCTGTGTTGTATTTAAGATAGCCATACATTGCCCTGGTTTTCCGATCGGATTTTTGATCAGCCAAAGAAATTGAAAATCCAATCAAAATTTCGCCGTGACTCTTTTGTAGATTTCAGCTTGATTTTGCGAACATAAGTTCTGGAAGATGTGGTCTTCGGAAAGATTTCTGCTAGTCTATCCGAAACAGGAAACTAATTTATATTTGGCTGAATTTATCAAATTCGCCGAATCAATCAGAATATCGATGTGTTGTTATTAGGTGCTTAAGTCATTGGTTTTACTTCTTGAATTAAATCATTGTCCCCAACAGGTTTAAGTTAGCTTTGCCCTACTGTCCAAGCAGTATCTGTAATTTTCATCCACAGGAAAGGGGAAGATCTATACTGCTAGGAAAGATCCTTTGATGCAATTTTTCTTTAGTACACATACATTTTTAACACTGGGGAGTAGACATGGGTCCAAATGTGTTGTCATAGGTGGTGTGTTGTGCACCTATATACAGATCTAGATATACGCACATGCACATACATAGAAGAAGTGACGTTTGCCTCCCACGTGCTGTGTTCATTTTGCATGGAATTGTGACAGCAATGTGTAAGATGCAGGATAAAAAGAGACACTGTAGTATTAGATCAGTGCTGTACCTGGCTAGGCCTCTGCATTCCACAGGATCACAGGCTGCAGTAGCACTAAAATGCCAAAGGTATGTTGGTGTTTTAAAGGTGACAAACGAGTCCTTAGCCAAGCTTTTCTGTCGATACCAATATTAAAGCATATTAGCAGAGATATTATAACATGTGCAGTTATTAGTCATTTTAACACATGCGGAAATGCACATAGTGGGTCTGGGTCAAAGTGACTACCCTCAACAGAATAAAATGATTCCACTGATTTTTATTGACACTGTTCTTTTGCATTCATTGGAGAATCAGTTAATTATTGTTATTAGTAATAGTGTACAACACAGAAGCATGGAATGTAGAAATAAAATGAACCATATTAATTAAGAAATTGAAATTTAGGTAAGGTGGCAACAATAAAATACAACTACAGTCATCACATAACCCTTGGGGGGGAGTTCCTTGTCTTCTGCCAGCCAGGAGGCTGATGCTCAGCAGAAGGATGTCCAACCTGTGGTCCTTTACCTGAAATTGAGTACACCCAAACCTCTGTCGCTGATGCAGCCATTGACTGATTTAATATTAGTCAATGGCTGAATATCATGCTGTTCATAGGGAACTGCTCAATCGGCCATTTTTTTTTCAATATAACTGATCCAGACGAACGCAACTGTAATCAGTTTGTGGCGGGCCACAAATACACCATCCCCAGAAAGTTCTTACAGACCTTCGCTCCCCCAGTGCTTTATTCCCGGCTCTCTGGTAGCTGGAAACAGCAGAGTGGCGGGGACGGGTACCCGCGTCTGTTGATTGGCTAGCCAGCAGCTAGCTTTAGTTTGGGGTGGAAATGCCTTTTAAAACACTTTAAATAACTGGTATTTCTAATCTAGTCCAAGTCTAGGGTGCATACTTAGTGTGATCGCAGGGCCATCCCATGACGCACATGTGTATCACGGCTGTTGTCAGCTGCATGGCTGTTCGTCAGGGCTCATTGGCCAAACTGCCAAGAGATCATAAATGTACATGTTGCGTTTGCATTGCCTACATACACTTTTATTCAGTGTTTTTCCAACAATGAATGCATATGCGTGGCAGATTTTGAAATCGGATAAAATGCAGTGTTTACGAAACTGCATACAAACCCACGAAGCACGTCTTAGTGAACAAATCCTTAGTATTGCATTTGTGTTTGCTTAACCACACTTTGTTTTCAGCATCCCATAGACTTGAATTGAAGAGCGAAAGGACAGGACCATAAGTCTTGAAAACGCGTTTGAACTAACCACAGTGGCAACTGTTTGCTGCGATTTCCAGACTTGTTGATGATCCGCCTGGCGGATCGTCAAGAGCCTGCATGACGCCAGTTATCAGTGAAATAACAGTGCAATTACAGCAGATTCTGATGATGAAATTCCTAAGCCACCCAAAGACTGTTAAATCTTAGAATAAAAGTAGATTCTTTCATATGGTTTACATGAGACTTTCAGGGTTATACAATAAAGTTCTTATCATTAAAAATGGTGCTAACATTGCCTCCAACCAATCAGATGTTATTTACCATTTGAAAGCTAACATCTGACGGTTGGGCAAAATTAGCACCATTTTTAAAGGGAACTGTGGTCTCCAAACAAGTTAAGTTTAAATGAGCCAGTTTCCTACCTTTAAAACGAGCCATCAACCACATATCTACGTGCTCCACAGCCCAAGATATAAGAAATGACTGACCAGAAAGTTTAATGGGTGGGAGCTGACATGTGACATTCCTAAGGCTTCTCTCTGTACAGTGCCCGGCAAGCACAGCCTCAGACTCCCTCAGTGTGTGGGGAGACAAGAAGTCCCTCCTACTCTCTGCTCTGTGTGAAGTCCTGACAGAGAAGGTAAGGGAATCTAATGCCCTTCTCTTTCACTGTGTGAAAACAGCCTTTTCAGGCAGAGTTCTCACTCTGCCTAAAAAGCTGTTTTCCACAGTTTTCTGTAGGGGGGGGGTCTGAGTAACCAATGGCACCCCCGAGTGGGCGGGGCTTATGTACCCATGACTGGGCGGGGGCTTGGGTTCCATGGGTGGGCGGGGCTTAGGAACCTAGTGGGCGGGGCCATGGCACCACGAGTCGGCGGGGTCACTGGAGCTGTAAATCTGGGCCATGGGGCCTGCACTGGAGGACATGGGTCCATTATGGAGGGACCATGGGGGGGGCTGCTAAAGGGGAGGAGAAGACACGGGATATTATGACTGACAGTTCTAGCGGAGGGAAGGGGGGACCTGCACCAAATGTAAATCTCTCAAAACTATGCAAAAATAAACATGGAAATAAATAGCAATTCCTATCATTTACTCAATTTACCTAAAGTCTTTTTTGGACCACAAAAAAATAATCACTCATTAGTTAATTATTTTTTTTTCTCTTAGTTTTTAGGAGATAGCAGATGAAATTCTACTAGGAAGCTACAGAAAAATAAGGGCTGTCCACCTTTAAAATAAAACTTGTCAGTTATCTGCCCACAATTCAAACTGCTATTTACCAGTTTTGCATGAATTTGTAACCAGATATTTAATGATATTTAAAGGGTAAATTCTGACATATGATTGCCCCTGTCCCCCCAGCCCCAACCCTATATTTATACTTTTAGAAAGCTCCCCAAACTCTACTTAACCTCCCCTCTTTCCTCCGCAGCGCTGCCGGCCCTCTGCTTGCAGAAATGCAAGCAGAGGGGTGGGACCGGCAGTCGCGTCTGGGATTGGCTGACAGCAGCCAATCACGGACGCGGCTGCCGGGAGTTCATTTCGGTGGGGGAAAGATGGGAGGTAAGTAAAGTTTGGGAACTTTCAAGAATATAAATAGAGCGGTTGGGGCTGGGGGACAGGGGGATTATTATAGCTAAAGGGTTTTACGCTAGGGGAGGGAATCCGGAGAGGGAGGGGGAGAAGGCTGCAGTACGCATGTCAAACTTCTCCCGAGGCCAGTAGGAGGCAGGTCCTATATGGACTCGCTATCCCCTGGTGGGCAGTTTTTGGGACTTTGGGGGGGACTACAGGAGAACCTTATGGAGCTGGGTAAGGATTAACTACACTACATGATGGGGCCTTAGTGGGGGGGTTATAGTTTTGGGGGTGGACATGCCCTTTAAATATCCACCTCCTCCCTCTGTTTGATTTTTTTATAAGCTTGACTTAAAAAAAAAAAAAGGGATAGGTTGGACTTGATGGACGAATGTCTTATTCAACCTTAATTACTATGTTACTATGTTACTATGTGTAGATAAGACAGAAGGGTCACACAGCGTCAATCATTGGCTGTGATGTCATTGGCTGCGATGGACAGATAGTGTGGTGTGCCTTGACACATGAGGAATTAAATCCCTGCCTGAAGAGCTTACTAGTGGGGGACAACATACACTTACAAGTGGGGGAGAGATACAAAGCGCTCTTTTGAGCACAGATTGATTTGTTTAAACTTTGCCCCTTTTTCTTACCTCCCAAATCGCTGGGCAAATGCAGAAATCTCATTGTAAAGACTGCCACAAGCACATGCCTCTCTTGGCATCCATTTCAACCTTACCTCCTTTCAATGTATGTGCATCACATGCACAATATAAGGAGAAAGTCAGGTAGAAGAATGGAGAGGTGATCAAGACAGGCAGAATGGAGAGGTGAAAGTCACAGGGATCAGATATAAAAATACTTTTTTACCTCTCATGTAAAATAAGATGGAAGTTCAAAAATAATTCAAAGGGCAAGTATACTGTCCTCTCTTCCCTTTTGTAAAGTACTCAAGTGATTAAATAAACTGCTAGGTATTTTTTATAGATTGTCTTTTTTTCTGTGTACAAGAATCATAGAACAAAAGCCTAGATGTAAAAGACAGGAGCATTTCTGTGTTCACATAGAAATATATCCTGACAGACCTGATCTCACCCATTGGGCAAAGTTCTGCCCAAGATTTACCAGAATAGAGAAGAGACATCATTTAGTTAGGACAGGGCATATCACTTTTAAAGGAGAGTTAGAAGATTCAGGTTAGTTTAGTTGCAGAACTAGAAATAATTGCATTTCTCCATACAACCGAAAAATACCCAGATCATTAATCCATTTTCCATGATCTATTATCATAGTTCCGGGAAACCCTTTACACATCGCAGGGATTTACCAATAGCTTGTAATTAAGACCCAGTGCCAGTGAATATTTTGATTGGTAAAGCATGACTAAAATAACTAAGGATTAAGTGTCAAAACTAAAACCCTTTGTAAATTTTTTCGTGAGGGGGTTCATTGCTTTCAGATTATTATTTAATAATACAAATAGAACTTATCTTTGCTATTTTGAAAAAAAATAACTTTGATAAATATAACTTTTGCCAAATTTTCATTCTTACTTCATGCCAAAGCTCCAGGAAGCAATCAAAACAGTTTCCCTATAAAATAATTTTAACTAAGGTCTATTTTGTATTATGCATCACAAAAATGAAGATGAATAAAAAGGCAATTTTCCCCCTCAAAATAAAGCTGATTCTTTGAAAAATCTCATCCAAAGAAATGATTCAGGAAACTACACTAGAAAACCTCCCTATGTGAGAACAAACAGCTGAAGTCATTGCTTTAGGCAAGTTAATATTATCGTCAAAGATCGGGACAAGTTTCAGCACATGTAAAATAAACGAGATCATGAAGCCAACTTTTACTATAGTATCCGCTGGGAATTTTACAAACATTAGATGAAAACAGAGGCCCCACTTTTTCCCATCATAAAGAAAGACGAAATCACTTGCATTAACCAGGTTTATTCAGAAGTTTTCCTCCCTTCTTGAAAAATCTAGCTGTGCCATTTGCACTGGCAAAAATCAAAGGTATTGTTCAACAGTTTGATCTTGTGGCCCAATGCACAGGATCAACCAAGATTTACTTACAAAGCGTGTATTGAGTGGCTGTATAAGCCCCTATGGGAAGTACCGTATATACTCGAGTATAAACCGAGTTTTTCAGGCTGAAAAATCAGCCTGAAAACTCAGACTCGGTTTATACTCGAGTCACCACCTTACCTGAGCATTCCGGCAGCTGCCAATCTTTCTGTGTACTGGCGCGCCGGCCTGACTTCACTCCCGGCGCCAAGCCCCGCCCGGGCAGGTGACGTCAGCCGGCGCGCCAGTGCACAGTGCACAGAAAGATCGCGCGGCTGCCGAATGCTCAGGATACCGCACAGTACCTGCCAGGAAGATGGAGGAGAGCCCACAGGGAAAGAGACCGAGCCCAATAGGGAGAAGAGACCACAGGGAGAAGAGACAGGTACAAACTGAACTGGGTGGGAGGGTGAGGGGGGCATTCAAGATGTTTGGGAACTACAACTCCCAGCAGGCTTTATTAGCTGGGAGTTGTAGTTTCCAAACATCTTGAATGCCAAGTGAGGTGGCATTCAAGATGTTTGGAAACTACAACTCCCAATAATAAAGCATGCTGGGAGTTGTAGTTCCCAAACATCTTGAATGCCACCCTCACTTGGCATTCAAGATGTTTGGAAACTACAACCCCTAGCTATAAAGCTGCTGGGAGTTGTTTCCCAAACATCTTGAATGCCAAGTGAGGGTGCATTCAAGATGTTTGGGAACTACAACTCCCAGCATGCTTTATGAGCTGGGAGTTGTAGTTTCCAACATCTTGAATGCCAAGTTTCACCCTCGGTTTATACTCGAGTCAACAACTTTTTATTAGGATTTTAGCTGAAATGGGGTACCTCGGTTTATACTCGGTCGGTTTATACTCGAGTATATATATCTCTGGGGGCTTATAATGTTTTCTTTATACGTATGTGCCACATCAGAGCACACTTGTATCGTTTAGCGTGTGCTATCACTCACACTTAACCTCTTGTATTTATGGTTGTGCAACACCAATACATGGTTATTACAGATTTACTGACACTTCTGTTCAATTGGTCCTATTGATTCTGATGGTCAGAAGCAATTGGTCGAAATGTAAATTATGGATGATATTTTTATCAACTAAAATGTCTGTCCAGGTGATTAACTGACCGAAGTGTGTACCAAGCCCTTAGTCAACAAAGGTGGGTACATATACTAATCGCCCCTTTATTGTTAGTGTGTGTAGCGCATTTCCGAGCACACCCGAGGCCGATACCTTCACCATCGGCCCTGCGATCGTTCGTAAATGCCTGAAAATTTCCTATGCCCGCAGATGTCCCTCTTTAAATAAAGTAGAGGGAGTCGGCCCACAGCCGAGGGAAATTTGCAGTGTGTTTTCCCTATGTTTTACAAAGGGAGAACAGCGGTACTGTGTGTAGAGGGATTTTTAGAGAATCTTTAGAAATCTTGCAGATTCAGTCTGTCATTATTTAAAGATGTATACCCAGCTTAAAGGGCATGTCCATCCCTGTAAAAAATGTTTTGCCATACAGTAGTGTTCCTTTCCCCAGCCCCAACCGCTATAAAAGATTTTTCAGAAAGTCCCCCGATAAGTACTTACTTTACCTCTCTCATCCACCGCACTGCCGGCCTTCTGCTTGCATGAAACTGCAAGCAGGGGGCCGGACCAGCAGCGCGTCCCTGATTGGCTGAAGGCAGCCAATAATGGACGCGGCTACTGGCTGCTCAGAACGCCGGGGGAGAGAGGTAAGGTAAGTAGAGTTCGGGGAACTTTCTTAAAAATCTTTTATAGTGGTTGGGGCTAGGGGAAATACCACCATATGGCCAGGGTTTTTATGGTAGGGGGAAGGATCGCAAAACGGGAGGGAGAGAGAGGGAGAAATGAGGGGGAGGCCTGCAGTGTGCATGCCAAACTTATCCCGGTGGGAGACAGGAGGCAGAGTCCTATATGGACTCTGCTATCCTCTTGGTGGTCAGTTTTTGGGACTTTGGGGGGGGGGGGGATTACAGAGAACCATTTGGAGCTGGGATGTAAGGTAAGGATTAATTACACTACAGAGTGGGGCCAGTAGTGGGTTAACTTATAGTTTTGGGTGGGACATGCCCTTTAAGGCTTTGGTTTACCATACATTTAACGTTTAGGTTTAGAAGAAGTCAAGGCCTCCTGTCTGAACTCTGATTTTACCAAAACATCATCAGAGTTGCCGAGTTCTATAAGTGCTGTAAATGGAAATGTGAAATCTTTATTTATATCAGAAAAATAGACAGATCGCAAGTGAACTGACGGATTTACCAAGCTGTGTAGGTCGGGTCTGTGTTTAGAACTAGGAGAGCACACTGAATAGTCTGTGTCACAGCTCTTGTAAACTCAGTGTTGCCAAGTAGCCACCGAACAAACCAAAAATCCAATAACCCACATTAAATTTATGTTACCACATGGTTACAGCTTTTTAACTCTGTGTGGGTTATTTATTTGGTTTATTCTTGATTTTATTGATACTTTCAGGATTTAACACACAGATTGAATCTTACAGAGTGTGCATATACAGGTAATCTATGTTCTGTTTCCCAGCACTGTCCCTTCTAATATCTTAAAAAGTGTTTCTCAAACAGTGTACAACTCCCAGCATTCCCTGCCTTTCCTCTGTAATTGAGGAATGCTGGGAGTTTTCAACATCTGGGTACACCATTTGAAAATTCCTGAAACTATTTCCAGTAAATGATACAATCCATGTATATTTTCTTGATCTGATGGTAAATAAGTATCAAGATAAAAACTAGTTTCAGCTCCCTATTATGTTGCAGTGTGTTGGTGTGACTAACTGTAACAATTTCCTTCAGTATCTTAAGGCTAACATGTGTAGAACATATGGTCAGTGACCACACTGTGTAATACTGGAATGTCGGGAAATAAAACTCCATCAGGGTTATTCAATAAAGTTCTATCGTTTAAATGGTGCAATTTTGCCCCAACCAATCAGATGTTAGCTTTCAAATGTTCAATAGACCTGATTGGTTGGGGCAAAATTAGCACCGTTTTAAACGATAAGAACTTTTATTGAATCTCCCTGCATGTTAGAAAATATAATTTCCCAACAACCAAATCAAAATTAGAGGTGAGGTACAAATTACTGCCTTATATTAAGGTGCTCTTCCTTCTGAAAGAGTGTTGTTCTGAACTTTAGTTGCCCTTTAAGGGCCAATACTGTCGACGGTACCCTAATCTTTAGCATGTGTACACATTTCCGAGCACTCCCAAGGCTGATAAACGTTCCCCAGAAATTTCCCTTGACCACGGTCCTCTCCCTGTTCTAAAGTATAGGAGTCTGCCACGGCTGAAGGAAATCAGTATTCCCCAGTGTTCTCCCTATGCTTTAGTACGATCGTTAGAAAATGACGGAAAGAATCTTGCAGGTTCTGTTTGTCATTTTTCAAAGATTGTGCAAGTGTTTATCCAGCTTAACTACTGACAACTGCCTGGTCCATCATTTTGCGGTTGTATTAGACTGTAATAGTGTTCTGGGTCTAACCTGATGGCCAGCAGAACCGTGAAAAAGATGGATGTCAATTAATATAATTATCAGGCTTTTGTCTAGTAAATATATATTGGGCCAGATAGCTCAGCATAGCCTTCACCATATAATATGTTTCTATATAAAATGCAGCTCAAATGCAATGAATTAAGTATGGAATGTTGCACAGTGATAACCATTTGTGCATTTGTCAATATAAAAACATTTTATCTTTAAAACAAGCACAGAAATAGTCTACTCTCCTCATTGTAGGTTATTAATTAAGTAGTTAGTTATTGCAGATAATTATTTTATGCTGCAGACTCCTTGGGCATACAGTTTAAATTAAATCTACATAAGCATGTAAAACACTGGTTTTAGATGTGCCTGTTTTTGAGTCCACCGCTGTGGTCATGTAGTATTTTCTTTTATTACTGAACTACCTTTAAACAACTTTGAAAACATATCCTGTATCCTTAACGGAAGATATATCTAATCCCATACCTATTATAGGTATGATTACATTCACGTTTCTAAAATTATTCAGGGTGAAGCTCCATGGTTCTCTGGTAAAGATATCTCACTCACTGGAGAGACCAATTATCCAGAAAAAGGAAATTTTCACTTTGTGCTAGGTCCACTTTCACGCACAGTGGCGCATGCAGGATTTGCGTTCCGGGCTAAATCATGTTATTGGCACGCATGCGATCCGCATGAAAGTTGGACCAGACCGCAGCGAACATAGTGGCAACTACCCGGTAGCATTGCATTGGCATGCGAACCCGAAGCGTGAACGGAGCGCAAATCGTGCTCTGAACCGCAGTAGTGGGGCCTAACTATGGTCCTGCAGGTTAACAGCAGGCAAATGCCAAAGGAAAACACAATCTTATTGTTGTATTGTTTACATTTTAGCTCTCTCTGTCCAGAGAAATTCCAATCACAGTCTTTAAGGCTGGGTACACACCAGCCGAGTTTTTGTCTCAACTGAACGATCACTGAACGCTCAGTCGGGACAAATGACTTTCGGTCGTGGAAATAGTGCCCGTGGCCGACAGTGCGCGTGACTGATTGTGCAGTCTTATAGGCAAACCGCACAATCGGCCATGATTTCCGACAGTCCCTATGCCTGTTTGTCCGTTACGGTTGTGGCTGGCTACCCCCACCATCAGATATCTCCACAAACCGACCAATATATGATGTGTACCCGCCTAAGATTCTGTCTTTCATATTTCAAAGATGTGGCTAAACACAATCCTAAAGGGTATCTCTTTATAAGTTAGGGAGATCATTCCGAACGAACATACACCCAGGCTGACCGCGACTGAGTGAAATCGTTCCGTAACAATTGCTTCTGATGCAGACGCTGAACATTCCTCTGAAATGGTCATTTTACAGGTAACAACAGTACCAGAAAAAGACAGATCCCGTCAGGTAATGACACTGTATACGCCTGCTTTGAGCTATTCATAAATAACAAAATGTTTGTTTAGAAAGTTTTATTTTTACATTTTAAATACTTTATGATGGGTTAGGGATTTCACATATACAGACATTATACATCCATTTTAAATTCTTCAAGATGCCAAATTTCCAGAACTATAGGACAGATGCACAGTTTGCCAGAATTGAGCATGGTGAGCAATGCTAATGCTTGTTTGTATTTGGAGGACAGATATTTAAAGGGTACCCATGGTCTCCATACAAGTGGCCTTATTATAAAGAACATATTCCTGCCTTTAAAAAGACTGCAGGTCATAGGTCCAGATGCAATCTATTAAAAGTTTACAGCAGTACAAAGGGTGGTGTTTCCAGCTAACCCAGTGGGCTGTGACATCACCAGCAGGGGCGTCTTGAGTTTGGGCCACCTGACCAAACTTTTGAATACTGCCCCTATGTACCTCTAATTGCCATGAAGTGTGCCACCGCAACCAGGGCGTAGTGCCACCGCAATGGGCGTAGTTGAATGCAGCTGTTTTTTAACATACCCTGTTTTTAAACAGCTGATCGTGTGTATGAATGAAACATGCGCGTGATCAGCTGTTTAAAAGACTAGACCCAACTAGGAAACATACGCGGGTTGTGGGCTTGTGGCGGGTCCTCCTACTCTCCTCCCCCCCGCGACAGACTCTCAGTTGCCCATTTGTATATGTATGACCTCCTCCATTTGACACTTTCAGCTTAGCAAAAGAAGATGGAATCAATTTGAATGTATACTTCTTTTCTCAGAGGTTCTGGGTATTAATTAGGAGAAATGTGTTTAAAGCTGGGTTATCCTGTCACATTCAGCCATTCTTCTGGACTTTACGGCAAGAATGATAAATTAGCTCTCTAAACAGTTCACAGCCTGTGCATCAAAAAAATGAAACGCAAGTTCTGAAATATTAAGTAGCACAATCCAGAGTAACTACAATAAATATTTATTTTTGAAAGTCAGACTTCTGTAATCAGCACAGAAACGATTATTTTTTAGGGAACCATGCACCCCCTGCTAATCTGTGGCCCTTATATGATAATGCTTGAAATGAATCAGAAGTCAATCGATAGAAGGGTAAATGGGAATTGAATCTTTCTGATTTAAATAAGTCAAAAGATAATATATATATTATGTGTGGTGTGTGTTGTGTGTGTGTGTGTGTGTTATTGAGAGATTTACATCTGTTGTGAAAAAACAAAACATTGTATAATGAAAAAATACATGTTAGAATATGTGATATTTAGTATATACTGTATTATGCAATATATAACACACATTCACAAACAACAGTGTTTTCCAACCAATGTAAATGTCAATAAATGTTTGTGGTTTTATACCCATATACACATCTATTATACTCTATACATACATTACATCCATATATACAACATCACATTCATTGTACATATATACTTATATAACACCCATTGTACATATATACATACATTCCATCCATTGTACATAAAATAATCTATCCATTGCACATATATACATAATTCCATCCATTGCTCATGTATACATATATTCCATCCATTGCACATGTATACATATATTCCATCCATTGTACATGTATCCATATTACATCCATTTTCATACATACATATTACATCCTTGTACATACATACATACTTTCAATCCATTGTACATACATACATATATTACATCCATTGTACATACATACATATTTTAATCCATTGTACATACATCATACATACATACATACATGTTACATCCATGCATACATACATGTTACATCCATTGTACATAACATATATTACTATTGTACATACATGCATATATTACATCCATTGTACATACATATATTACATTCATTGTACATACATACATTACATCCATTGTACATATAACATATATTACATCCATTGTACATACATCCATTACATCCATTGTACATACATACATATATTACATCCATTGTACATACATACATATTACATCCATTGTACTACATACATACAATTTCATCCATTGATACATACATATATCTCCATTGTACATACATACATGTTACATCCTTGTACATATATACATATGTACATTTATGTACATTCATACATTTACACCCATTGTACATACATACATTATATTACTTCCATTGTACATACATGCTATATTACATCCATTGTATAGACATACATATATTACACCCACTGTACTACATACATATATTACATCCATTGTACATACATACTAAATTACATCCATTGTACATACTATATATATATTACATCCTTGTACATACATACATATATACATCCATTGTACATACATACATATATTACATCCATTGTACATACATACTATATTACATCCATTGCACATACATACATATATACATCCATTTACATACATACATATATTACATGAGCGTAGTTTTACTAACCATCATAACCACACAAGCATAATTTGCAGGCATTGATGACCTTTGAGGATTGTTGAACCTACATACAAGTTTGTATTCATTTTAACAGATCATCGTAACCATAAGCATTTGGCATGTTACATTTTATCAATATGCAAATCACACACAGACACAACCACACACAGACACACACACCACACACACACAGACACACGACCTGAGATAAGTTGCGATCGGGAAGAAAGAACTGAGAATCTACTCACCCTTCCACCAATTCTGCAGCGAAGCAAACAGCAGCGACCACAGGAAACTCTGTAACCAAAGTGACAATGAACACACATTAGCGATGATCCGGGGGGTGACAGTCACCGTCACTCGGTCTCCCCCACTGCCTGCGCTTTACTTACCGTTTCACCATCTTATTAAACAAGGGAGAGTTTGTCGGACACCCTTCTGCCCGTTCTCCACTTTATTTCGCTCCGTCCAGGGGGCTCATTGAGATCTTCCCATCTGAGATTCGGAATGAACTGTTCGGGCGGGGGGGGGGGGGTTCTAAGTGAATCTACAAAAAACAAAGGCCACACTAGTTTGAAATAACTGTAAAGTGGCCCAGAGGGTGCAGAGCGGGAGCTGAGGGCAGGTACCTGCTTACACTAAACTCCTCCGCCTGCACAGCGGCACCTCGGCTCCATGCAATGTACAAGGAGCTGAAAGTAGGCATGGAGGGGGACGGGGGCGGGGCCTCGGCCTTGACTGTCAATCAGAACCCTACTCTACAGTGGGCTATAGGGAGAGTGGACAGTGGAGGGAGTGTTATATATAAAGACTATTGATCAATTATTTCACAATCGACAGTACATACACAACATAATAACATCCACTGTCTATCACCTCCATGTATAATAAGTATCCGTCATTTTAAAGGGCATGCCCACCCCCAAAACTATAGTTCCCCCCCACTACTGGCCCCATCATGTAGTGTAGTTTAATCCTCCCTCACATCCCAGCTCCATAAGGTTCTCCTATAGTCCCCCCCCCCCAAATCTAACATCTAAGGCTGGTACACACCACGCAATTTTTCAGGATGATTGAACAAGATTCTGGAAGTGTTTTTTGAGCCTGGCGCGACCAATGCCGCTCGCTCGTCCGGGTCGTATGAAGAAGACGATTGTCTTGCTGGTAAAGCTAGGTACACACTATACCTGACCGACCGTTCAATGCTTGCGACCAGTCGGCCAGGAGGAAGGACTATCGGTCACCAAAAGTAGCCACGTCTGACAGTTAGGCGCAACCGGTTGTGATTTTCCGAACTGTCTGATCGTTCGTCCGATTTGGATGACGGTCGTCGATCGGTCGCGGCCGCAAAAGCCGCCATACAATCATTCCCCCGACCGTCCAAAACACTGAAATGTCGGTCAGTCGGGCAGAATTATGTATCGTGTGTACCCAGCTTAATCACGGATGATCGTGCGATCACCTATGGGTGACTTTTGCTGTAACCATCAGGATTCGCCCCAGACAACTGCTCACTAGTGGCATATGAATTGGACATTTTTTATTCCATCTCTAATTACTAAAAACTTCCCAAATAACTTGAGGTGCAAAAGTTTGCTTTTCTCTTTAATTTGCAGCAACCAGATGATACCTCTTTGCATCCTTATTACCCAAGCCCTATATAATATCGCCCCCTATATAATATCGCCTATCAGCATTTGGACTGCGTTGACCAGAACCCGAATATGTTCTTTATAGATTTCTATTTCCCCTAAACACCAACCGATCATGTATCATAAAACCAATCGGCACCAAGCATGGAGTTTAGAACAGTAGAGGACGATAGGAGCAGTGAACAGCAGCGTACTGTCCGCACGGACTTCACTTAGCGAATGGCTCTAATTGGGAAATATTAGTTTTCAATTTGCCCACACAACAGGTCACACGATTATCCTTCCGCAGAGAAATAGTTCCCGGATGAAAATGGAATGCGGTCTCTTACCAAAATAGACCTGTCACAGAGGGATGGGCAATAGGGTGGGCACTAGAAGGAACATGTTAAAAATAAATTAAAGCAAATGTGGGAGAAAGGGAGAGATTCTGATACCTATTGTAGGGATAAAGATTGTCTACAGGCTTGGGAGAAGTCATCTGTGCGGAAGGATCTTCATACCCCCCCCCTTTTTTTTTTTGAGAAGAAAAAGAAATATCCCGCCCGCTAAGTTGACGAGTAAGTTATCAGTCTCTCGCATAAGTTGGAGCCCAGGGTGCAGGGTGGGCGGTTGTAGTGTGAGAACGGGATTTCTTTAACCTCCTCTCGGCGAATAGTCACGTCCCCCCCACTTTGCCCTGTAAACTGGACCGTTTGGACGAGGCCGGGGCACTGGAAGAAGAATGAGGCTGATAGGTTCCGACGAGTGCCCGGCGTGCTGTGCTGCTCCTGGTGCTGGGACACTGGGCACAGAACGCAGAGAGTGCGGTGAGTGCCCTGGACTGCACCATTGTGGAAGGGGTGTTAGAGATATTATTAGAGAGATCTTGTAATGCATAAATGGACAGTGACCGTGTTAGTGTCTATGTCATTGCACTTGTACAGTTAGCCTTGTAATAAGTTTCTAGGGCTCTTAGTCATACAGCTTCCCAGATATTGCTGAACTGTTCTCCCTGTAACTGCAGGGTTTATCAGGCTAGATTTGTCACTTTCCTATAGCACACTGTCCTTCACAGAACATTACTACTGTGCTGTTGGTTTATATGGAGTGTATTTACAGATATGGACACTGGGTTGAGAAGTCTCAATGTTCTATCACTGAATCAGCAACCCTACACAGACAATTTGTGTCCTATCTTTAATTTGGATCCACCCTTTCAGTAAAACTCTCACTGATCATGGAAATGAATCGATTGTAGGACCGCCCACACGCTATTCGATTTTTTTTTTTACTCTTTGGGTTTGATTCTTTACCAATTATAGAGCATGCTTCCTCAAGCAAATCGCAATCTATCCATATGTTGCAAAAAAAATCAGAGACTGATCACTTTTTGCATTAGGATGCAAAAGAAGTTAAACATTTTTAACAATTTGATTTAAAGAATCAGATTGACTGATCATTGAACCTGAAAAATTGCCCTGTGTTAGTATTTTAAGATAGCCATACATTGCCCTGGTTTTCCGATCGGATTTTTGATCAGCCAAAGAATTGAAAATCCAATCAAAATTTCGCCGTGACTCTTTTGTAGATTTCAGCTTGATTTTGCGAACATAAGTTCTGGAAGATGTGGTCTTTCGGAAAGATTTCTGCTAGTCTATCCGAAACAGGAAACTAATTTATATTTGGCTGAATTTATCAAATTCGCCGAATCAATCAGAATATCGATGTGTTGTTATTAGGTGCTTAAGTCATTGGTTTTACTTCTTGAATTAAATCATTGTCCCCAACAGGTTTAAGTTAGCTTTGCCCTACTGTCCAAGCAGTATCTGTAATTTTCATCCACAGGAAAGGGGAAGATCTATACTGCTAGGAAAGATCCTTTGATGCAATTTTTCTTTAGTACACATACATTTTTAACACTGCGGGAGTAGACATGGGTCCAAATGTGTTGTCATAGTGGTGTGTTGTGCACCTATATACAGATCTAGATATACGCACATGCACATACTAGAAGAAGTGACGTTTGCCTCCCACGTGCTGTGTTCATTTTGCATGGAATTGTGACAGCAATGTGTAAGATGCAGGATAAAAAGAGACACTGTAGTATTAGATCAGTGCTGTAACTGGCTAGGCCTCTGCATTCCACAGGATCACAGGCTGCAGTAGCACTAAAATGCCAAAGGTATGTTGGTGTTTTAAAGGTGACAAACGAGTCCTTAGCCAAGCTTTTCTGTCGATACCAATATTAAAGCATATTAGCAGAGATATTATAACATGTGCAGTTATTAGTCATTTTAACACATGCGGAAATGCACAATAGTGGGTCTGGGTCAAAGTGACTACCCTCAACAGAATAAAATGATTCCACTGATTTTTATTGACACTGTTCTTTTGCATTCATTGGAGAATCAGTTAATTATTGTTATTAGTAATAGTGTACAACACAGAAGCATGGAATGTAGAAATAAAATGAACCATATTAATTAAGAAATTGAAATTTAGGTAAGGTGGCAACAATAAAATACAACTACAGTCATCACATAACCCTTGGGGGGGAGTTCCTTGTCTTCTGCCAGCCAGGAGGCTGATGCTCAGCAGAAGGATGTCCAACCTGTGGTCCTTTACCTGAAATTGAGTACACCCAAACCTCTGTCGCTGATGCAGCCATTGACTGATTTAATATTAGTCAATGGCTGAATATCATGCTGTTCATAGGGAACTGCTCAATCGGCCAGTTTTTTTTTCAATATAACTGATCCAGACGAACGCAACTGTAATCAGTTTGTGGCGGGCCACAAATACACCATCCCCAGAAAGCTTACAGACCTTCGCTCCCCCAGTGCTTTATTCCCGGCTCTCTGGTGCTGGAAACAGCAGAGTGGCGGGGACGGGTACCCGCGTCGTGATTGGCTAGCCAGCAGCTAGCTTTAGTTTGGGGTGGAAATGCCTTTTAAAACACTTTAAATAACTGGTATTTCTAATCTAGTCCAAGTCTAGGGTGCATACTTAGTGTGATCGCAGGGCCATCCCATGACGCACAATGTGTATGCACGGCTGTTGTCAGCTGCATGGCTGTTCGTCAGGGCTCATTGGCCAAACTGCCAAGAGATCATAAATGTACATGTTGCGTTTGCATTGCCTACATACACTTTTATTCAGTGTTTTTCCAACAATGAATGCATATGCGTGAGCAGATTTTGAAATCGGATAAAATGCAGTGTTTACGAAACTGCATACAAACACCACGAAGCACGTCTTAGTGAACAAATCCTTAGTATTGCATTTGTGTTTGCTTAACCACACTTTGTTTTCAGCATCCCATAGACTTGAATTGAAGAGCGAAAGGACAGGACCATAAGTCTTGAAAACGCGTTTGAACTAACCACAGTGGCAACTGTTTGCTGCGATTTCCAGGACTTGTTGATGATCCGCCTGGCGGATCGTCAAGAGCCTGCATGACGCCAGTTATCAGTGAATATAACAGTGCAATTACAGCAGATTCTGATGATGAAATTCCTAAGCCACCCAAAGACTGTTAAATCTTAGAATAAAAGTAGATTCTTTCATATGGTTTACATGAGACTTTCAGGGTTATACAATAAAGTTCTTATCATTAAAAATGGTGCTAACATTGCCTCCCAACCAATCAGATGTTATTTAATTTGAAAGCTAACATCTGACTGGTTGGGCAAAATTAGCACCATTTTTAAAGGGAACTGTGGTCTCCAAACAAGTTTAAGTTTAAATGAGCCAGTTTCCTACCTTTAAAACGAGCCATCAACCACATATCTACGTGCTCCACAGCCCAAGATATAAGAAATGACTGACCAGAAAGTTTAATGGGTGGGAGGCTGACATGTGACATTCCTAAGGCTTCTCTCTGTACAGTGCCCGGCAAGCACAGCCTCAGACTCCCTCAGTGTGTGGGGAGACAAGAAGTCCCTCCTACTCTCTGCTCTGTGTGAAGTCCTGACAGAGAAGGTAAGGGAATCTAATGCCCTTCTCTTTCACTGTGTGAAAACAGCCTTTTCAGGCAGAGTTCTCACTCTGCCTAAAAAGCTGTTTTCCACAGTTTTCTGTAGGGGGGGGGTCTGAGTAACCAATGGCACCCCCGAGTGGGCGGGGCTTATGTACCCATGACTGGGCGGGGGCTTGGGTTCCATGGGTGGGCGGGGCTTAGGAACCTAGTGGGCGGGGCCATGGCACCACGAGTCGGCGGGGTCACTGGAGCTGTAAATCTGGGCCATGGGGCCTGCACTGGAGGACATGGGTCCATTATGGAGGGACCATGGGGGGGGCTGCTAAAGGGGAGGAGAAGACACGGGATATTATGACTGACAGTTCTAGCGGAGGGAAGGGGGGACCTGCACCAAATGTAAATCTCTCAAAACTATGCAAAAATAAACATGGAAATAAATAGCAATTCCTATCATTTACTCAATTTACCTAAAGTCTTTTTTGGACCACAAAAAAATAATCACTCATTGTTAATTATTTTTTTTTCTCTTAGTTTTTAGGAGATAGCAGATGAAATTCTACTAGGAAGCTACAGAAAAATAAGGGCTGTCCACCTTTAAAATAAAACTTGTCAGTTATCTGCCCACAATTCAAACTGCTATTTACCAGTTTTGCATGAATTTGTAACCAGATATTTAATGATATTTAAAGGGTAAATTCTGACATATGATTGCCCCTGTCCCCCCAGCCCCAACCCTATATTTATACTTTTAGAAAGCTCCCCAAACTCTACTTAACCTCCCCTCTTTCCTCCGCAGCGCTGCCGGCCCTCTGCTTGCAGAAATGCAAGCAGAGGGGTGGACCGGCAGTCGCGTCTGGGATTGGCTGACAGCAGCCAATCACGGACGCGGCTGCCGGGAGTTCATTTCGGTGGGGGAAAGATGGGAGGTAAGTAAAGTTTGGGAACTTTCAAGAATATAAATAGAGCGGTTGGGGCTGGGGGACAGGGGGATTATTATAGCTAAAGGGTTTTACGCTAGGGGAGGGAATCCGGAGAGGGAGGGGGAGAAGGCTGCAGTACGCATGTCAAACTTCTCCCGAGGCCAGTAGGAGGCAGGTCCTATATGGACTCGCTATCCCCTGGTGGGCAGTTTTTGGGACTTTGGGGGGGACTACAGGAGAACCTTATGGAGCTGGGTAAGGATTAACTACACTACATGATGGGGCCTTAGTGGGGGGGTTATAGTTTTGGGGGTGGACATGCCCTTTAAATATCCACCTCCTCCCTCTGTTTGATTTTTTTATAAGCTTGACTTAAAAAAAAAAAAAGGGATAGGTTGGACTTGATGGACGAATGTCTTATTCAACCTTAATTACTATGTTACTATGTTACTATGTGTAGATAAGACAGAAGGGTCACACAGCGTCAATCATTGGCTGTGATGTCATTGGCTGCGATGGACAGATAGTGTGGTGTGCCTTGACACATGAGGAATTAAATCCCTGCCTGAAGAGCTTACTAGTGGGGGACAACATACACTTACAAGTGGGGGAGAGATACAAAGCGCTCTTTTGAGCACTAGATTGATTTGTTTAAACTTTGCCCCTTTTTCTTACCTCCCAAATCGCTGGGCAAATGCAGAAATCTCATTGTAAAGACTGCCACAAGCACATGCCTCTCTTGGCATCCATTTCAACCTTACCTCCTTTCAATGTATGTGCATCACATGCACAATATAAGGAGAAAGTCAGGTAGAAGAATGGAGAGGTGATCAAGACAGGCAGAATGGAGAGGTGAAAGTCACAGGGATCAGATATAAAAATACTTTTTTACCTCTCATGTAAAATAAGATGGAAGTTCAAAAATAATTCAAAGGGCAAGTATACTGTCCTCTCTTCCCTTTTGTAAAGTACTCAAGTGATTAAATAAACTGCTAGGTATTTTTTATAGATTGTCTTTTTTTCTGTGTACAAGAATCATAGAACAAAAGCCTAGATGTAAAAGACAGGAGCATTTCTGTGTTCACATAGAAATATATCCTGACAGACCTGATCTCACCCATTGGGCAAAGTTCTGCCCAAGATTTACCAGAATAGAGAAGAGACATCATTTAGTTAGGACAGGGCATATCACTTTTAAAGGAGAGTTAGAAGATTCAGGTTAGTTTAGTTGCAGAACTAGAAATAATTGCATTTCTCCATACAACCGAAAAATACCCAGATCATTAATCCATTTTCCATGATCTATTATCATAGTTCCGGGAAACCCTTTACACATCGCAGGGATTTACCAATAGCTTGTAATTAAGACCACAGTGCCAGTGAATATTTTGATTGGTAAAGCATGACTAAAATAACTAAGGATTAAGTGTCAAAACTAAAACCCTTTGTAAATTTTTTCGCCCCCTCAAAATAAAGCTGATTCTTTGAAAAATCTCATCCAAAGAAATGACTTCAGGAAAACTACACTAGAAAACCTCCCTATGTGAGAACAAACAGCTGAAGTCATTGCTTTAGGCAAGTTAATATTATCAGTACAAGATCGGGACAAGTTTCAGCACATGTAAAATAAACGAGATCATGAAGCCAACATTTATCTATAGTATCCGCTGGGAATTTGTACAAACATTAGATGAAAACAGAGGCCCCACTTTTTCCCATCATAAAGAAAAGACGAAATCACTTGCATTAACCAGGTTTATTAGCAGAAGTTTTCCTCCCTTCTTGAAAAATCTAGCTGTGCCATTTGCAGCTGGCAAAAATCAAAGGTATTGTTCAGACAGTTTGATCTTGTGGCCCAATGACAGCAGGATCAACCAAGATTTACTTACAAAGCGTGTATTGAGTGGCTGTATAGCCACTATGGAAGTTGACCGTATATACTCGAGTATAAAAACGAGTTTTTCAGGCTGAAAAATCAGCCTGAAAACTCAGACTCGGTTTATACTCGAGTCACCACCTTACCTGAGCATTCCGGCAGCTGACACATCTTTCTGTGTACTGGCGCGCCGGCCTGACTCACTGCCCGGCGCCAAGCCCGGCGCCGGGCAGTGACGTCAGCGGCGCGCCAGTGCACAGTGCACAGAAAGTCGCGCGGCTGCCGGAATGCTCAGGATACCGCACAGTACCTGCCAGGAAGGATGGAGGAGAGCCACAGGGAGAAGAGACCGAGCCCAAGGGAGAAGAGACCACAGGGGAGAGAGACAGGTACAAACTGAACTGGGTGGGAGGGTGAGGGGGGCATTCAAGATGTTTGGGAACTACAACTCCCAGCATGCTTTATTAGTGGGAGTTGTAGTTTCCAAACATCTTGAATGCCAAGTGAGGGTGGCATTCAAGATGTTTGGAAACTACAACTCCAAATAATAAAGCATGCTGGGAGTTGTAGTTCCCAAACATCTTGAATGCCACCCTCATTGGCATTCAAGATGTTTGGAAACTACAACCCCTAGCTAATAAAGCATGCTGGGAGTTGTAGTTCCCAAAACATCTTGAATGCCAAGTGAGGGTGGCATTCAAGATGTTTGGGAACTACAACTCCCAGCATGCTTTATGAGCTGGGAGTTTCGTCAAAACAATCATGAATGCCAAGTTTCTACCCTCGGTTTATACTCGAGTCAACAACTTTTATTAGGATTTTAGCTGAAATTGGGTACCTCGGTTTATACTCGGGTCGGTTTATACTCGAGTATATATTCTCTTGGGGGCTTATAATGTTTTCTTTATACGTATGTGCACAATCAGAGCACCACTTGTATCGTTTAGCGTGTGCTATCACCACTTAAACCTCTTGTATTTATGGTTGTGCAACACCAATACATGGTTATTACAAGATTTACTGACACTTCTGTTCAATTGGTCCTATTGATTCTGATGGTCAGAAGCAATTGGTCGAAATGTAAATTATGGATGATATTTTTATCAACTAAAATGTCTGTCCAGGTGATTAACTGGACCGAAGTGTGTACCAAGCCCTTAGTCAACTAAAGGTGGGTACATATACTAATCGTCCCTTTATTGTTAGTGTGTGTAGCGCATTTCCGAGCACACCCGAGGCCGATGAACCTTCACCATCGGCCCTGCGATCGTTCGTAAATGCCTGAAAATTTCCCTAGCCCGCAGATGTCTCTCTTTAAATAAAGTAGAGGGAGTCGGCCCACAGCCGAGGGAAATTTGCAGTGTGTTTTCCCTATGTTTTACAAAGGGAGAACAGTCGGTACTGTGTGTAGAGGGATTTTTAGAGAATCTTTAGAAATCTTGCAGATTCAGTCTGTCATTATTTAAAGATGTATACCCAGCTTAAAGGGCATGTCCATCCCTGTAAAAAATGTTTTGCCATACAGTAGTGTTCCTTTCCCCAGCCCCAACCGCTATAAAAGATTTTTCAGAAAGTCCCCCGATAAGTACTTACTTTACCTCTCTCATCCACCGCACTGCCGGCCTTCTGCTTGCATGAAACTGCAAGCAGGGGGCCGGACCAGCAGCCGCGTCCCTGATTGGCTGAGAGGCAGCCAATAACGGACGCGGCTACTGGCTGCTCAGAACGCCGCGGGAGAGAGGTAAGGTAAGTAGAGTTCGGGGGACTTTCTTAAAAATCTTTTATAGTGGTTGGGGCTAGGGGAAGGAATACCACCATATGGCCAAGGGTTTTTATGGTAGGGGGAAGGATCGCAAAACGGGAGGGAGAGAGAGGGAGAATGAGGGGGGGAGGCCTGCAGTGTGCTACCAAACTTATCCCGGAGGGGAGACAGGAGGCAGAGTCCTATATGGACTCTGCTATCCTCTTGGTGGTCAGTTTTTGGGACTTTGGGGGGGGGGGATTACAGGAGAACCATTTGGAGCTGGGATGTAAGGTAAGGATTATATTACACTACAGAGTGGGGCCAGTAGTGGGTTAACTTATAGTTTTGAGGGTGGACATGCCCTTTAAGGCTTTGGTTTACCATACATTTAACGTTTAGGTTTAGAAGAAGTCAAGGCCTCCTGTCTGAACTCTGATTTTACCAAAACATCATCAGAGTTGCCGAGTTCTATAAGTGCTGTAAATGGAAATGTGAAATCTTTATTAATATTCAGAAAAATAGACAGATCGCAAGTGAACTGACGGATTTACCAAGCTGTGTAGGTCGGGTCTGTGTTTAGAACTAGGAGAGCACACTGGAATAGTCTGTGTCACAGCTCTTGTAAACTCAGTGTTGCCAAGTAGCCACCGAACAAACCAAAAATCCAATAAACCACATTAAATTGTATGTTACCACATGGTTACAGCTTTTTAACTCTGTGTGGGTTATTTATTTGGTTTATTCTTGAGTTTATTGATACTTTCAGGATTTAACACACAGATTGATATCTTACAGAGTGTGCATATAGCAGGTAATCTATGTTCTGTTTCCCAGCACTGTCCCTTCTAATATCTTAAAAAGTGTTTCTCAAACAGTGTACAACTCCCAGCATTCCCTGCCTTTCCTCTGTAATTGAGGAATGCTGGGAGTTTTCAAACATCTGGAGGTACACCATTTGAAAATTCCTGAAACTAATTTCCAGTAAATGATACAATCCATGTATATTTTCTTGATCTGATGGTAAATAAGTATCAAGATAAAAACTAGTTTCAGCTCCCTATTATGTTGCAGTGTGTTGGTGTGACTAACTGTAACAATTTCCTTCAGTATCTTAAGGCTAAGCATGTGTAAAGAACATAATGGTCAGTGACCACACTGTGTAATACTGGAATGTCGGGAAATAAAACTCCATCAGGGTTATTCAATAAAAGTTCTTAACGTTTAAAATGGTGCAATTTTGCCCCAACCAATCAGATGTTAGCTTTCAAATGTTCAATAAGACCTGATTGGTTGGGGCAAAATTAGCACCGTTTTAAACGATAAGAACTTTTATTGAATCTCCCTGCATGTTAGAAAAGTAAATTTCCCAACAACCAAATCAAAATTAGAGGTGAGGTACAAATTACTGCCTTTATATTAAGGTGCTCTTCCTTCTGAAAGAGTGTTGTTCTGAACTTTAGTTGCCCTTTAAGGGCCAATACTGTCGACGGTACCCTTAATCTTTAGCATGTGTAGCACATTTCCGAGCACTCCCAAGGCTGATAAACGTTCCCCCAGAAATTTCCCTTGACCACGGTCCTCTCCCTGTTCTAAAGTATAGGGAGTCTGCCACGGCTGAAGGAAATCAGTAGTCCCCAGTGTTCTCCCTATGCTTTAGTACGATCGTTAGAAAATGACGGAAAGAATCTTGCAGGTTCTGTTTGTCATTTTTCAAAGATTGTGCAAGTGTTTATCCAGCTTAACTACTGACAACTGCCTGGTCCAATCATTTTGCGGTTGATATTATGACTGTAATAGTGTTCTGGGTCATAACCTGATGGCCAGCAGAACCGTGAAAAAGATGGATGTCAAATTAATATAAATATCAGGCTGTTGTCTAGTAAATATAATATTGGGCCAGATATGCTCAGCATAGCCTTCACCATATAATATGTTTCTATATAAAATGCTAAGCTCAAATGCAATGAATTAAGTATGGAATGTTGCACAGTGATAACCATTTGTGCATTTGTCAATATAAAAACATTTTATCTTTAAAACAAGCACAGAAATAGTCTACTTCCCTCATTGTAGGTTATTAATTAAGTAGTTAGTTAATTGCAGATAATTATTTATATGCTGCAGACTCCTTGTGGCATACAGTTTAAATTAAATCTACATAAGCATGTAAAACACTGGTTTTAGATGTGCCTGTTTTTGAGTCCACCGCTGTGGTCATGTAGTATTTTCTTTTTATTACTGAACTACCTTTAAACAACTTTGAAAACATATCCTGTATCCTTAACGGAAGATATATCTAATCCCATACCTATTTATAGGTATGATTACATTCACGTTTCTAAAATTATTCAGGGTGGAAGCTCTCATGGTTTTCTCTGGTAAAGATATCTCACTCACTGGAGAGACCAATTATTCAGAAAAAGGAAATTTTCACTTTGGGCTAGGTCCCACTTTCACGCACAGTGGCGCATGCAGGATTTGCGTTCCGGGCTAAATCATGTTATTGGCACGCATGCGATCCGCATGAAAAGTTGGACCGGACCGCAGCGAACATAGTGGCAACTACCCGGTAGCATTGCATTGGCAATGCGAACCCGAAGCGTGAACGGAGCGCAAATCGTGCTCTGAAACGCAGTAGTGGGGCCTAACTATGGTCCTGCAGGTTAACAGCAGGGCAAATGCCAAAGGAAAACACAATCTTATTGTTGTATTGTTTACATTTTAGCTCTCTCTGTCCAGAGAAATTCCAATCACAGTCTTTAAGGCTGGGTACACACCAGCCGAGTTTTTGTCTCAACTGAACGATCACTGAACGCTCAGTCGGGACAAATGACTTTCGGTCGTGGAAATAGTGCCCGTGGCCGACAGTGCGCGTGACTGATTGTGCAGTCTTATAGGCAACCGCACAATCGGCCATGATTTACCGACAGTCCCTATTGCCTGTTTGTCCGTTACGGTTGTGGCTGGCTACCCCACACCATCAGATATCTCCAGCCAACCGACCAATATATGATGTGTACCCAGCCTAAGATTCTGTCTTTCATATTTCAAAGATGTGGCTAAACACAATCCTAAAGGGTATCTCTTTATAAAGTATAGGGAGATCATTCCGAACGAACATACACCCAAGGCTGACCGCGACTGAGTGAAATCGTTCCGTAACAATTGCTTCTGATGCAGACGCTGAACATTCCTCTGAAATGGTCATTTTACAGGTACAAACAGTACCAGAAAAAGACAGATCCCGTCAGGTAAATGACACTGTATACGGCCTGCTTTGAGCTATTTCATAAATACAAAAATGTTTTGTTTAGAAAGTTTTATTTTTACATTTTAAATACTTTATGATGGGTTAGGGATTTCACATATACAGACATGTATACATCCATTTTAAATTCTTCAAGATGCCAAATGTCCAGAACTATAGGACAGATGCACAGTTTGGCCAGAATTGAGCATGGTGAGCAATGCTAATGCTTGTTTGTATTTGGAGGACAGATATTTAAAGGGTAACCATGGTCTCCATACAAGTGGCCTTTATTATAAAGAACATATTCCTGCCTTTAAAAAGACTGCAGGATCATAGGTCCAGATGCAATCTATTAAAAGTTACAGCAGTACAAAGGGTGGTGTTTCCAGCTAACACAGTGGGCTGTGACATCACCAGCAGGGGCGTCTCTTGAGTTTGGGCCACCTGAGCCAAACTTTTGAATACTGCCCCTATGTACCTCTAATTGCCATGAAGTGTGCCACCGCAACCAGGGCGTAGTGCCACCGCAATGGGCGTAGTTGAATGCAGCTGTTTTTTAACATACCCTGTTTTTAAACAGCTGATCGTGTGTATGAATGAAACATGCGCGTGATCAGCTGTTTAAAAGACTAGACCCAAACTAGGAAACATACGCGGGGGTTGTGGGCTTGTGGCGGGTCCTCCTACTCTCCTCCCCCCCGCGACAGAGCTCAGTTGCCCATTTGTATATGTATGACCTCCTCCATTGATGACACTTTCAGCTTAGCCAAAAGAAGATGGAATCAATTTGAATGTATACTTCATTTTCATCAGAGGTTTCTGGGTATTAAATTAGGAGAAATGTGTTTAAAGCTGGAGTTATCCTGTCACATTCAGCCATTCTTCTGGACTTTACGGCAAGAATGATAAATTAGCTCTCTAAACAGTTCACAGCCTGTGCATCAATAAAATGAAACAGCAAGTTCTGAAATATTAAGTAGCACAATCCAGAGTAACTACAATAAATATTTATTTTTGAAAGTCAGACTTCTGTAATCAGCACAGAAACGATTATTTTTTAGGGAACCATGCACCCCCTGCTAATCTGTGGCCTCTATATTGATAAACTGCTTGAAATGAATCAGAAGTCAATCGATAGAAAGGGTAAATGGGAATTGAATCTTTACTGATTTAAATAAAGTGATCAAAATGATAAATATATATATATATGTGTGTGTGTGTGTGTGTGTGTGTGTGTGTGTGTGTGTGTGTATTGAGAGATTTACATCTGTTGTGAAAAAACAAAACATTGTATAATGAAAAAATACATGTTAGAATATGTGATATTTAGTATATACTGTATTATGCAATATATAACAACACATTCACAAACAACAGTGTTTTCCAACCAATGGTAAATGTCAATAAATGTTTGTGTGTTTTATACCCATATACACATCTATTATACTCATATATACATACATTACATCCATATATACATACATCACATTCATTGTACATATATACTTATATAACACCCATTGTACATATATACATACATTCCATCCATTGTACATAAATATATTCTATCCATTGCACATATATACATATATTCCATCCATTGCTCATGTATACATATATTCCATCCATTGCACATGTATACATATATTCCATCCATTGTACATGTATACATATATTACATCCATTTTACATACATACATATTACATCCATTGTACATACATACATACATTTCATCCATTGTACATACATACATATATTACATCCATTGTACATACATACATATTTTACATCCATTGTACATACATACATACATGTTACATCCATTGCACATACATACATGTTACATCCATTGTACATACATACATATATTACTTCCATTGTACATACATGCATATATTACATCCATTGTACATACATATATTACATTCATTGTACATACATACATTACATCCATTGTACATATATACATATATTACATCCATTGTACATACATCCATTACATCCATTGTACATACATACATATATTACATCCATTGTACATACATACATATTACATCCATTGTACATACATACATACATACATTTCATCCATTGTACATACATACATATATTAGATCCATTGTACATACATACATGTTACATCCATTGTACATATATACATATGTTACATTTATTGTACATTCATACATGTTACACCCATTGTACATACATACATATATTACTTCCATTGTACATACATGCATATATTACATCCATTGTATAGACATACATATATTACACCCACTGTACATACATACATATATTACATCCATTGTACATACATACATACATTACATCCATTGTACATACATATATATATATTACATCCATTGTACATACATACATATATTACATCCATTGTACATACATACATATATTACATCCATTGTACATACATACATATATTACATCCATTGCACATACATACATATAATACATCCATTGTACATACATACATATATTACATGAGCAGGTAAGTTTTACTAACCATCATAAACCAACAAGCATAATTTGCAGGCATTGATGACCTATTGAGGATTGTTGAAACCTACATACAAGTTTGTATTCATTTTAACAGATCATGCGTAACCATAAGCATTTGGCATGTTACATTTTATCAATAATGCAAATCACACACAGACACACCACACACACAGACACACACACCACACACACACAGACACACGACCTGAGATAAGTTGCGATCGGGAGAAGAGAACTGAGAATCTACTCACCCCTTCCACCAATTCTGCAGCGAAGCAAACAGCAGCGACCAGCAGGAGAACTCTGTAACCAAAGTGACAATGAACACACATTAGCGATGATCCGGGGGTGACAGTCACCGTCACTCGGTCTCCCCGCACTGCCTGCGCTTTACTTACCGTGTCACCATCTTATTAAACAAGCGGAGAGTTTGTCCGGACACCCTTCTGCCGTTCTCACTTTAGTTCGCTCCGTCCAGGGGGCTCATTGAGATCTTCCCATCTGAGATTCGGAATGAACTGTTCGGGGGGGGGGGGGTTCTAAGTGAATCTACAAAAAACAAAGGCCACACTAGTTTGAAATAACTGTAAAGTGGCCCAGAGGGTGCAGAGCGGGAGCTGAGGGCAGGTACCTGCTTACACTAAACTCCTCCGCCTGCACAGCGGCACCTCGGCTCCATGCAATGTACAAGGAGCTGAAAGTAGGCATGGAGGGGGACGGGGCGGGGCCTCGGCTCTTGACTGTCAATCAGAACCCTACTCTACAGTGAGGGCTATAGGGAGAGTGGACAGTGGAGGGAGTGTTATATATAAAGACTATTGATCAATTATTTCACAATCGACAGTAACATACACACACAGACATAATAACATGCCACTGTCTATCACCTCCATGTATAATAAGTATCCAGTCATTTTAAAGGGCATGCCCACCCCCAAAACTATAGTCCCCCCACTACTGGCCCCATCATGTAGTGTAGTTTAATCCTTACCTCACATCCCAGCTCCATAAGGTTCTCCTATAGTCCCCCCCCCCCCAAATCTACCATCACCGGCCGGGTACACACCACGCAATTTTTCAGGATGATTGAACAAGATTCTGGAAGTGTTTTTGAGCCTGGCGCGACCAATGCCGCTCGCTCGTCCGGGTCGTATGAAGAAGACGATTGTCTTGCTGGTAAAGCTAGGTACACACTATACCTGACCGACCGTTCAATGCTTGCGACCAGTCGGCCAGGAGGAAGGACTATCGGTCACGGCAAAAGTAGCCACGTCTGACAGTTAGGCGCAACCGGTTGTGATTTTCCGAACTGTCTGATCGTTCGTCCGATTTGGATGAACGGTCGTCGATCGGTCGCGGCCGCAAAAAGCCGCCATACAATCATTCGCCCCGACCGTCCAAAACACTGAAATGTCGGTCAGTCGGGCAGAATTATTGTATCGTGTGTACCCAGCTTAAATCACGGATGATCGTGCGATCACCTATGGGTGACTTTTGCTGTAACCATCAGGGATTCGCCCCAGACAACTGCTCACTAGTGGCATATGAATTGGACAGTTTTATTCCATCTCTAATTACTAAAAACTTCCCAAATAACTTGAGGTGCAAAAGTTTGCTTTTCTCTTTAATTTGCAGCAACCAGATGATACCTCTTTGCATCCTTATTACCCAAGCCCTATATAATATCGCCCCCTATATAATATCGCCTATCAGCATTTGGACTGCGTTGACCAGAACCCGAATATGTTCTTTTATAGATTTCTATTTCCCCTAAACACCAACCGATCATGTATCAATAAACCAATCGGCACCAAGCATGGAGTTTAGAACAGTAGAGGACGATAAGGAGCAGGTGAACAGCAGCGTACTGTCCGCACGGACTTCACTTAGCGAATGGGCTCTAATTGGGAAAATATTAGTTTTCAATTTGCCCACACAACAGGTCACACGATTAATCCTTCCGCAGAGAAAATAGTTCCCGGATGAAAATGGAATGCGGTCTCTTACCAAAATAGACCTGTCACAGAGGGATGGGCACAATAGGGTGGGCACTAGAAGGAACATGTTAAAAATAGAATTAAGCAAATGTGGGAGAAAAGGAGAGATTACTGATACCTATTGTAGGGATAAAGATTGTCTACAGGCTTGGGAGAAGTCATCTGTGGCGGAAGGATCTTCATACCCCCCCCTTTTTTTTTTTGAGAAGAAAAAGAAATAGTCCCGCCCGCTAAGTTGACAGTAAAGTTATCAGGTCTCTCGCATAAGTTGGAGCCCAGGGTGCAGGGTGGGCGGTTGTAGGTGTGAGAACGGGATTTCTTTAACCTCCTCTCGGCAGAATATGTCACGTCCCCCCCACTTTGCCCTGTAAACTGGACCGTTTGGACGAGGCCGTGGCACTGGAAGAAGAATGAGGCTGATAGGGTTCCGACGAGTGCCCGGCTTGGCTGTGCTGCTCCTGGTGCTGGGACACTGGGCACAGAACGCAGAGAGTGCGGTGAGTGCCCTGGGACTGCACCATTGTGGGAAGGGGTGTTAGAGATATTATTAGAGAGATCTTGTAATGCATTAAATGGACAGTGACCAGTGTTAGTGTCTATGTCATTGCACTTGTACAGTTAGCCTTGTAATAAGTTTCTAGGGCTCTTAGTCATACAGCTTCCCAGATATTGCTGAACTGTATCTCCCTGTAACTGCAGGGTTTAGATCAGGCTAGATTTGTCACTTTCCTATAGCACACTGTCCATTCACAGAACATATACTACTGTGCTGTTGGTTATTATGGAGTGTATTTACAGATATGGACACATGGGTTGAGAGAAGTCTCAATGTTCTATCACTGAATCAGGCTAACCCTACACAGGACAATTTGTGTCCTATCTTTAATTTGGATCCACCCTTTCAGTAAAACTCTCAGCTGATCATGGAAAAATGAATCGATTGTAGGACCGCCCACACGCTATTCGATTTTTTTTTTACTCTTTTGGGTTTGATTCTTTACCAATTATAGAGCATGCTTCCTCAAGCAAATCGCAATCTATCCATATGTTGCAAAAAAAATCAGAGACTGATCACTTTTTGCATTAGGATGCAAAAGAAGTTAAACATTTTTAAGCAATTTGATTTAAAGAATCAGATTGACTGATCAATTGAACTGAAAAATTGTCCTGTGTTTAAAGATAGCCATACATTGCCCGTGGTTTTCCGATCGGATTTTTGATCAGCCAAAAGAATTGAAAATCCAATCAAAATTTCGCCGTGACTCTTTTGTAGATTTCAGCTTGAAATTTGCGGAACATAAGTTCTGGAAGATGTGGTCTTCGGAAAGATTTCTGCTAGTCTATCCGAAACAAGGAAACTAATTTATATTATGGCTGAATTTATCAAATTCGCCGAATCAATCAGAATATCGATGTTGTGTATTAGGTGCTTAAGGCTCATTGGTTTTACTTTCTTGAATTAAATCATTGTCCCCAACAGGTTTAAGTTAGCTTTGCCCTACTGTCCAAGCAGTATCTGTAATTTTCATCCACAGGAAAAGGGGAAGATCTATACTGCTAGGAAAGATCCTTTGATGCAATTTTTCTTTAGTACACATACATTTTTATACACTGCGTGGAGTAGACATGGGTTCCAAATGTGTTGTCATAGTGGTGTGTGTGCACCTATATACAGATCTAGATATACGCACATGCACATACATAGAAGAAGTGACGTTTGCCTCCCACGTGCTGTGTTCATTTTGCATGGAATTGTGACAGCAATGTGTAAGATGCAGGATAAAAAGAGATACACTGTAGTATTAGATCAGTGCTGTAACTGGCTAGGCCTCTGCATTCCACAGGATCACAGGCTGCAGTAGCACTAAAATGCCAAAGGTATGTTGGTGTTTTAAAGGTGACAAACGAGTCCTTAGCCAAGCTTTTCTGTCGATACCAATATTTAAAGCATATTAGCAGAGAATATTATAACATGTGCAGTTATTAGTCATTTTAACACATGCAAGGAAATGCACAATAGTGGGTCTGGGTCTAAAGTGACTACCCTCAACAGATAAAATGATTCCACTGATTTTTATTGACACTGTTACTTTTGCATTCATTGGAGAAATCAGTTAATTATTGTTATTATGTAATAGTGTACAACACAGAAGCATGGAATGTAGAAATAACAATGAACCATATTAATTAAGAAATTGAAATTTAGGTAAAGGTGGCAACAAATAAAATACAACTACAGTCATCACATAACCCTTGGGGGTGAGTTCCTTGTCTTCTGCCAGCCAGGAGGCTGATGCTCAGCAGAAGGATGTCCAACCTGTGGTCCTTTACCTGAAATTGAGTACAACCAAACCTCTGTCGCTGATGCAGCCATTGACTGATGTTAATATTAGTCAATGGCTGAATATCATGCTGTTCATAGGGAACTGCTCAATCGGCCATGTTTTTTTCAATATAACTGATCCAGACGAACAGGCAACTGTAATCAGTTGTGGCGGGCCACAAATACACCATCCCCAGAAAGTTACTTACAGACCTTCGCTCCCCCAGTGCTTTATTCCCGGCTCTCTGGTAGCTGGAAACAGCAGAGTGGCGGGGACGGTAGCCGCGTCTGTGATTGGCTAGCCAGCAGCTAGCTTTAGTTTTGGGGTGGAAATGCCTTTTAAAACACTTTAAATAACTGGTATTTCTAATCTAGTCCAAGTCTAGGGTGCATACTTAGTGTGATCGCAGGGGCCATCCCATGACGCACAATGTGTATGCACGGCTGTTGTCAGCTGCAATGGCTGTTCAGTCAGGGCTCATTGGCCAAACTGCCAAGAGGATCATAAATGTACATGTTGCGTTTGCATTGCCTACATACACTTTTATTCAGTGTTTTTCCAAACATGAATGCATATGCGTGCAGCAGATTTTGAAATCGGATAAAATGCATGTGTTACGAAACTGCATACAAACACACAGAAGCACGTCTTTAGTGAACAAATCCTTAGTAGTGCATTTGTGTTTGCTTAACCACACTTTGTTTTCAGCATCCCATAGACTTGAATTGAAGAGCAGAAAGGACAGGACCATAAGTCGTGAAAACGCGTTTGAACTAACCACAGTGGCAACTGTTTGCTGCGATTTCCAGGACTTGTTGATGATCCGCCTGGCGGATCGTCAAGGAGCCTGCAATGACGCCAGTTATCAGTGAAATAACAGTGCAATTACAGCAGATTCTGATGATGAAATTCCTAAGCCACCCAAAGACTGTTAAATCTTAGAATAAAAGTAGATTCTTTCATATGGTTTACATGAGACTTTCAGGGTTATACAATAAAAGTTCTTATCATTAAAAATGGTGCTAACATTGCCCCAACCAATCAGATGTTATTTAACATTTGAAAGCTAACATCTGACTGGTTGGGCAAAATTAGCACCATTTTTAAAGGGGAACTGTGGTCTCCAAACAAGTTAAGTTTAAATGAGCCAGTTTCCTACCTTTAAAACGAGCCATCAACCACATATCTACGTGCTCCACAGCCCAAGATATAAAGAAATGACTGACCAGAAAGTTAATGGGTGGGAGGCTGACATGTGACATTCCTAAGGCTTCTCCTGTACAGTGCCGCCGGCAAGCACAGCCTCAGACTCCCTCAGTGTGTGAGGGAGACAAGAAGTCCCTCCTACTCTCTGCTGTGTGAAGTCCTGACAGAGAAGGTAAGGGAATCTAATGCCCTTCTCTTTCACTGTGTGAAAACAGCCTTTTCAGGCAGAGTTCTCACTCTGCCTAAAAAGGCTGTTTCCACAGTTTTCTGTAGGGGGGGGGTCTGAGTAACCAATGGCACCCACGAGTGGGCGGGGCTTAGGTACCCATGACTGGGCGGGGCTTAGGTGTCCATGGGTGGGCGGGGCTTAGGAACCCGCTAGTGGGCGGGGCCATGGCAGCCACGAGTCGGCGGGGTCACATGGAGCTGTAAGATCATGGGCCATGGGGGGCCTGCAACTGGAGGGACCATGGGGTCCATTAGTGGGAGGGACCAAGGGGGCTGCAAAGGGGAGGAGAAGACACAGGATATACTGACTGACAGTTTCAGAGCAGGAAGTGCAGGGGACCTGCACACACAAAAATGTAAATATCTTCAAAACTATGCAAAATAAACAATGGAAATAAATAGCAATTCCTATCAATTTAACTCAATTTACCTAAAGTCATTTTTGGACCACAAAAAAATAATCACCATTATTGTTAATATTATTTTTTTTTCTACTCTTTAGTTTTTAGGAGATAGCAGATGAAATTCTACATAGGAAAGCTACAGAAAAATAAGGGCATGTCCACCTTTAAAATAAAAAACTTGTCAGTTATCTGCCCACAATTCAAACTGCTATTTACCAGTTTATTGCATGAATTTGTAACCAGATATTTAATGATATTTAAAGGGTAAATTCTGACATATGATTGCCCCTGTCCCCCCAGCCCCAACCGCTATATTTATACTTTTAGAAAGCTCCCCAAACTCTACTTACCTCCCCTCTTTCCTCCGCAGCGCTGCCGGCCCTCTGCTTGCAAGAAAATGCAAGCAGAGGGGTGGGACCGGCAGTCGCGTCTGTGATTGGCTGAGCAGCAGCCAATCACGGACGCGGCTGCCGGGAGTTCATTTCGGTGGGGGAAAGATGGGAGGTAAGTAAAGTTTGGGGAACTTTCTAAGAATATAAATAGAGCGGTTGGGGCTGGGGGGACAGGGGGATTATTATAGCTAAAGGGTTTTACGCTAGGGGGAGGGAATCCGGAGAGGGAGGGGGAGAAGGGCTGCAGTACGCATGTCAAACTTCTCCCGGAGGCCAGGTAGGAGGCAGAGTCCTATATGGACTCTGCTATCCTCCTGGTGGGCAGTTTTTGGGACTTTGGGGGGGACTACAGGAGAACCTTATGGAGCTGGGTAAGGATTAAACTACACTACATGATGGGGCCAGTAGTGGGGGGGATTATAGTTTTGGGGGTGGACATGCCCTTTAAGATATCCACCTCCTCCCTCTGTTTGATTTTTTTTTATAAGCTTGAGCTTAAAAAAAAAAAAAGGGAATAGGTTGGACTTGATGGACGAATGTCTTTATTCAACCTTAATTACTATGTTACTATGTTACTATGTGTAGATAAGACAGAAGGGTCAACAGCAGTCAATCATTGGCTGTGATGTCATTGGCTGCGATGGACAGATATGTGTGGTGTGCCTTGACACATGAGGAATTAAATCCCTGCCTGAAGAGCTTACTAGTGGGAGGGACAACATACACTTACAAGTGGGGGAGAGATACAAAGCGCTCTTTTGAGCAACTAGATTGATTTGTTTAAACTTTGCCCCATTTTTCTTACCTCCCAAATCGCTGGGCAAATGCAGAAATCTCATTGTAAAGACTGCCACAAGCACATGCCTCTCTTGGCACTCCATTTCAACCTTACCTCCTTTCAATGTATGTGCATCACATGCACAATATAAGGAGAAAGTCAGGTAGAAGAATGGAGAGGTGATCAAGACAGGCAGAATGGAGAGGTGAAAGTCACAGGGATCAGGAGATAAAAATACTTCTTTTACCTCTCATGTAAAAATAAGATGGAAGTTCAAAAAATAATTCAAAGGGCAAGTATACTGTCCTCTCTTCCCTTTTGTAAAAGTACTCAGAGTGATTAAATAAACTGCTAGGTACTTTTATAGGATTGTCTTTTTTTCTGTGTACAAGAATCATAGAACAGAAGCCTAGATGTAAAAGACAGGAGGCATTTCTGTGTTCACATAGAAATATATCCTGACAGATCTGAATCTCACCCATTGGGCAAAAGTTCTGCCCAAGATTTACCAGAATAGAGAAGAGACATCATTTAGTTAGGACAGGGCATATCACTTTTAAAGGAGAGTTAGAAGATTCAGGTTAGTTTAGTTGCAGAACTAGAAATAAATTGCATTTCTCCATACAACCAGAAAATAACCCAGATCATTTAATCCATTTTCCATGATCTATTATCATAGTTCCGGGAAACCCTTTACATTCATCGCAGGGAATTTACCAATAAGCTATTGTAATTAAGACCCCAGTGACAGTGAATATTTTGATTGGTAAAGCATGACTAAAATAACTAAGGATTAAGTGTCAAAAACTAAAACCCTTTGTAAATTTTTCACTGACAATAAGTCACAGCATGTGCGTAGGGTGTGCTCCAAGGCATCTGACAGTAAAATGGTACAAATGAAAACAACATGGATTCTCATTGTACCTCTGTGTGTAAGTAAGCCCCACAGCAGTTAAGAGAGGTCAGGGGTTTATAATGTGAGGAATTTAGGTGAATTTGCTTCTTCATTTCTTCATAAGTTTTAAAACATTATTTGTTAAAATGTCAGTGTTGCCCCCCTGGTCTCCCCCTCCCGTCGCTTTGCATTCCCGACTCCTAGAGTAATGCTGTATTAGGGCATGTTTAGAATTGTTTGATTGACAGGTCACATGCTTAGGTATTCCAAATCTGTACTATCATTCTATTAGCTGAAAAGGTTGATTAAGCCTCCATTGTGGAAGAGGTTTATTAGCTAATCTCAAAGTAAATATTTTGCTTTTCCTCTTTATAGTTCACGGACAGATAGAAAAGTCAACTAAATGAAAGTATTTGGATTATAAGCTTTTTATAAGCATTCATCTATTTATAATCTTTCACGTGAGGCCAGTGTCAGAACGGCAACTTGAGTAGTGGAAATAAACGAGTAGGAAAATTGACAAACTGTGGTCACCAAATTTCTTTTTGACAAGAAGTACAGACAGATGATAGCTTAGAAATATTCCAATAAATAATGGAGGAGTAGTGTCCCCTGGAAATCTGTTTGCAGGCCACTATCCATTGGAAGTCTTAAACAATTTATATGCACCCTGTGGGTAACAAAAGTCATTCATTATATACCACACTAACTAATAAAGTAATTTTTTATTTTATAAAAGGCTTTTAAGAGGTAATTCTAACATCAAATTATCCCCAACCTATAGCCCAGAAACTGATTGTTAAAACTATTAATGGTTTACATTTCCAGCTGCATCCTACAAAGAGATGTAATTTCTTGAAGTCAGTCAAGTTTTCACTGCTGCAAGCTGTCCCTTACTAACTGACGGTGACTAGCTCCTGCCCTAAAATAGTTTTAGCTCGTACCTCTTCTTTATTATTATTGTGGATTTATATAGCGCCAACATCTTCCGTAGCGCTTTACAATTATATGTTTACATTCACATCTGGCCCTGCCCCGAAGAGCTTACAATTTAAGCACATTTATTTGACACATACAACCTATCAGTATGTCTTTATCATTGTTGGGGAAAACGGATTGCCCGGAGTAAACCCACGCAAGCACAGGGAGAATATACAAACTCCTTGCAGATGTGTCCAAGGGTGGAATCGAACTCAGGACTTCAGCGCTGCAAGGTATCAGTGCTAACCACTGAGCCACCGTGCTGCTCAACTTTATGGTAAAGGCTAGTTCCAGTTCCAAATGTATATAAAAACATATCATGCCAGCCATTGCTTTCTCTATGGTCACTTTTAATTAGGCAGATATGACACCGCAACTGCCCCTTGCTTATGCTTTTTACAGATGCAAAGAAATTAGGATGCCACTGACATCTTTGCCAGTTTTGTTGTTGGCTGTTTATAAGGGAATATCCTTGTGGCTTGAAATCATTTGTTATACAATACAATTATTAACCTGACCCAGAGTTAAGACAAGATTTTTCCTGAAATGGGGTAAATGGAGTGAAAAAAACCCACAATAGTAAAAGTAAACTAGCTGAAGCTTAGCTTCTTTAATGCTTCCTTATCCTGCTAAAGATGTTGCCCACCAGACAATTGTTCATGCAAAAATTCCCACGCAAACCACAATCTTATCTAATTGATCTAGGTTCTTTTTCCCTGTTAATTGCCGTTTCATTTATTTATTCATTCATCTATTATTAGTACATGCTTGTCCCGCATTGTCGACAGTAGGCATTCTTACATAAAAAAGCAAACAAAGAAGTGAGAGGCATAGTGTCCTTTCTAATAAACTCTTCCTTTGATGCTTTTTGTTTTTTGTAGTAAACATTAAATAACGATTGGAATTCTTCCTGCTCGTTGATCTTACTTGCACCATACATTCAGGGGAACAATCTATTAATTAATTTATTGATTTGTGTAACTAGAGCAAGCTCTTCTTTTCTGTTCTTTCTTAAGCAATCAATGGCATCTATTTAAAGAGCACAGCTGTTCTGTTTAGAATCCTATTCATGGACTGGGACGTTTCCGTTTTGGTAAATCGGTTTTGTAGTTGACCACCTATTTTATCAGCAAATCTAGAGATGTTAACAGATCTATCTATTTATTTATCTGGCTATTGCAGGAATGGACAAATCCTAGGATCTATAAAGACCTGGTGACTAATTTTGATGTATGTGAAACTGGCTACCTAAAAACTGAAGTTAACTATCTGCTAATGTCTGTTGAATTAACCATGTCAGTGCTTAAGTTTTGTAGTAACCACAAAACTAATATTAAAACACGGTATTGTAATTATTAGAACAAAACAACAACAAAAAATCATGTTCTCCATAACAATATCCAATATATTAAGCACATACCTTACTAATTACATTTAAACTCTTAATATGGTATGGATTCTCCTTTAAAAAGGTTGAGGAAAATAGTTGAGGAAATAGCCTGATATCTCTGTCTGGATCTCTGGTGACCTATTTTCTCCTTTTTGCTTTCTTTTGCCAAGAATTAAATTGACATTCTATATAAGTTTCATTTAATGGTTAACCCTTTGAAGAATTTGCCACTATGTGTCCATCCACAGTGACACTTTCAGACCTTGATATCAGAGAATAACGCTGGGTACACACAAGCAGATTTTTCAGGCCAACTGACCAATACACGAAAATATCGGTTACAAAACATGTCAGACAGATGGCAGATGATCGTACGTGCCTGTAAATCACGGCTGATCGTGCGGCCACTTATGAACCACACAATCGGTGGATATATAGGATAGTATATCCCAGAAGCAGTTGGGATCAGCACAATCGTGAGATATGTAAAGATTTTATTCCTGCTTCTGTTAAATTAATTGAAAAACATAATACATACTGTAGCTCCTTTACCTCATAAAATAATACATACTGTAGCTCCTTTACCTCATACAATAATACATACTGTAGCTCCTTTACCTCATAAAATAATACATACTGTAGCTCCTTTACCTCATAAAATAATACATACTGTAGCTCCTTTACCTCATAAAATAATACATACTGTAGCTCCTTTACCTCATAAAATAATACTTATTGTAGCTCCTTTACCCCATACAATAATACATAATAAAGGAAAGTTCATTTTTTCAGTAAATCTATCCTTTAAAATACTTGGAGTGGGACAAACATATGGTTATTGTTGGAGCCACTTATTAAAACAGATTATAATAATCAAACCCCCCACACACTAAAATTAAAGGGTAACTACGGTCTCCATGCAAGTGTACTTAAATGAAAAGAGCTATGTTATAACTTTTAAAGGGCATCTCCACTCTGCAAAAAAAATAAATGTGTAGTGTAGGGCATCCTAGCCCACCCCCAACAGCCATATTTGTTCATTTAAAAAAGGTATGGAAAGGCACTTACATGCCTTTGTTCCCCCAGTGCTCTGATCCAGGCCTTCTGCTTGCCAGAACTGCAAGCAGGGGGCCGGACTGGCAGCTGCGTCTATGATTGGCTGAAAGGCAGCCAATCACAGACGCAACTGCCGGCAATAGAAACAAATCGATGTAAGGTAAGTCAATTTCTAAAGCTTTTTTAACTAAACTAACTTGGCAGTTGGGGCTGGGCTAAGGTTACCTACACTTTAATGGTAGAGGGTCAAGGAGACAGAAGGGATCCGAAGTGATGGGGGGAGGAGGGAGGGCTCCCCTGCACGTGCCAGAAACCTCTCAGAGGACAGAGAGTAAGCAGGGACCTGATGACTCACTGACAGCTCCTACTCTGCACTTTTTTAAAACAGGTACTGCAGGATTTGCAGCAGAGGAGTAAGGTAAAGATTTTTTAATACTACACAGTGGCCCCAGAAGTGGGTTAAATTTTAGTTATGGGGGTGGACATACCCTTTTAAGCCTAGGATGATGTTTCTAGCCGCTTTGAATCTGGTGATGTCACAGCTCACAGTGTAAGCAGGAAGCGCCACCTCTTATACTGCTGTAAGTTTGGATAGAGTGCAATACAAAGCATGATCCTGAAGGAATTTTAAAGGTAGGAGTGTGCTTGGGCACTTGTACAGAGATCTCAGTTCCCCTTAACATCAATTTACAATATGAGATTTTCTAATTCTGTAGATTATTCAGCAATATTAGATGGTTCTTTTATGCTTTTTATAGCCTTGATGTTACCAGGAATGTTAGCCAAAAATAAGTCAGGCTTAGATGATTTTAAAATATCTTGCCTTACAGTCACCATTCTGTTTACGTGCACAGATGTCACCTTCTTATTTTTACAAGCAATGTGTAGAGCCATTTTCAGTTAGGGAAGTTTTTTTTGCTGACATGCCATGTGATTGAATAAAACCATAAATCCCCAGCCAAGGTGTTCAAATATTAACCTGTGGCCATAGAAAGGAAGCATGATTTGCAGTATTTTCTCTTTTAATGTAGTTCTGTCCCTATTTTCTTTTAACTCCAATATTATTTTTTACGCTGGAAAGTTACTGACCAAGAATAATGTAGTTTCCTGCTCACTTCAGAATCCTAAACTAAGCATCTCATGCCTAAGGCTTGGGTACACACGAGGGGACTATTTGTCCAGACCGAGCGTTCGCTACGAGCGAGCAGTCGGCTGGCCGGGGCAAATGTCTGTCAGTCGCAGCAATAGTGGCCGCGGCCAACAGTTTGTGTGACCGATCATGCGGTCCCATAGAGAACCGCACAATTGCCTGTGATTTACCGCTTATAAAGATGAACGAGCATGTGATGCTGCATGCCTTCAATCCAGCACACATTTTGTTTAGGAGCAGTATCCCCCCTCCCACTTCCATCTGACTTGGCTTTTTCCCCACAAACCAACTGTCAAGCCTGCACACAGCATACAGCATTCCAACTGTCAAAACTCTGTCACCATTCCAGCTACAGTAAAACTACTCACAGAAGAATAAGAATGAGAGCAAGGAACATGATTGACAGCTGAAATATAAGAAGTTTTAGATTGGATAAAGAAATAGGGGGCAGATCAACAAAAAAATACAATGGTGGTTGGGTAGAATTATAGTTTCCAGTTATGGTCAATTTAAAATAACCTATTTTTCGGTATAGATGCCCTTTAAAATTCAAAGTTATAATCGCATGTAGTCCAGGACTTTTTGCAGAGTTTCTTCCAATTAGTCAGACCCCAGATATTAGTGGGTGGGGCGAACCGTGTCCTCACCCTGGGAACTTTTGTTGGGAGGTAGAAGGTATAGTTGTCCTTTAAAATCAGATGATTGTGGCTTTGTTTTTTTGTTTGCTTTATCTAGAATATAGTTAGGTTATATTTACCGTATATATGTGAGTATAAGTCGATCCGAGTATAAGTCGAGGTACCTATTTTTACCTGAAAATTTTTTAAAAACTGATTGACTCGAGTAAAAGTTGAGGGTAGAAATTATGAACACTACTGCCTTCTGATTCAGTATTGTTTTGTGGCTTAAGTTGCCCTTTAAATGGACAGCAGAATTCCCATACATTAATCCTATACAGTAATAGCCAAATCAAGTTCCAGTAACCCTCAATTCCTTGGCACTCCAGATGTTTGGAAACTACAACTCCCAGCATGCTTTGGTTGCTGGGAGTTGTAGTTTCTAAACATGTGGAGTGGCAAGGTTCAATAAACATATAATTAAGCTTACCATCATTTACAATTCTCCTAACCCCCTTAAAGGGCACTCTGACCCCTATATAGTTAAGGCCACTCTGACCCCCATATAGTAAAGGACTCTCTGACCCCAATAGTTAAAAATGTCACCTGAGAGTTGTAGTTTCAAGCTGTCATTTGCAATGAAGTAGCAGCCATTTTTTGCCCCAAACTGAGAAGACCCATCAGATTTACAGCATCCAGATGAGCAGTGACAGTGCTGAGTGAGTCCAGCAGCCAGACTACAGGAAGCAGGAAGGAGTGTAAAGGCAGATCAGCTCCTGTAACTTTCTATGCAGGTGAAGAATTTTTTTAACCACATCGCCACCTACTGGTTTCAATCCGCAATTGCAGCATTTGGATCTAAATTAGGACTTGACCTGAGTAAGCAGAGGTTAGGTTTTCAGGCTAATTTTAAAGCATGAAAATCTCGACTTATACTCGAGTATATATGGTAACAATGTATAAAAAGAGGTGGACAAACTACTGTACTTTAGTCGTTATAACAGGTGCAAATGTTTGTCTCAAGTATTAATCACTGATTGTTTTTTTTATTTTACTGCAATATAGCAGTATAAAAGTAACACAATTGGTTGCTGCAGGTTAAAATAACAAACAAACATTTGCACCTATTAATGCATAAGCCCTTTAGGAGTCAGTCAGGCAAATCTAGTAGCTTAGATTTTTTTTGGTTAGGCTGTTCCATAGACATTAATAGAAACCCCTTTAAAAAGTTAGTCACTGGGTGGATATTTCTAGGCTCTTTGGCCACGGCCTGTTGTCTTTTGATTTGTCTGGTCCTAAAGTTTCAACCAACAGCGTTACCAGCTGGATCAGGATCTCTCTACCCAGGCTGCACCTTTCATAGAAAGGCAGAAGGAAATATCTTAGGTTCATTTTGGCAGTCCATACACTTTAGATATCTACATGAAAGATAATTGACAGCTGATGAATGATAACTTCAGACAACAATCTAACGTGTGTGGAATCTCCCCTTAATCTTGCTGAATTGATTTACAATCTCTAGCAATCATTATCTAATGTTTGTGCCATTTGAACAGTTGGTGCTAAGCTACTTGACATGTGTATGTCCCACCTGGCAGTCAAATATAAATTTGGTCCTCCAATGTTTTTGTCCAAATACACCTTAGATTCATTATTTTATCTTCATTTTCTAAATTTATATGCATGTGAAACATATCCTGCCAAGATTCCAATATTGCTTTGTTATGATAAACTCTTTTGGTTGGGTGGATTTCCTTATATATGAGTGCAATTCCCATGTATAATTTCACGCCATTCACTAATAGATTTTGGAGGATTTCAATGAATTTAATGGTTAGTAAATATAATCTGACATGTTTGATCATGCCTAGAATTTTACTACTTTTGGAATGCATTACTGTATCCGCAAAGATTATAAAAAAAAAAGAGCCCCTTAAGCAATCCAGTTCATTTTGTACTTGAAATATTATACAAATTTTCTTTGTTCTCAGATACTACCAGCGTTAGCTACGTGGCTTAGCTACTAAAAAAAAGCCTTAATGTGAAAGGTTACATTTTGTTACATTTTAAAGCTGTGACAATTAAAGCTTTTATCGGAAAGTGGAAAGTGTATTTTTGGTGATAAAGGGATAACTCCCCTCCCCTTTTTTTTTTCTTTAAAGGGAGCAGAACATTGAAATTCTGGAGTTCAGTGTACACAAATGGAATAGTTGATAAATCCCATTGGGATTTCTCGATGATTGCTGATGTATGCTGTAAAAACTGCCAATCCTGTGACATAGTTACATAGTAATTGAGGTTGAATAAAGACAAACGTCCATCAAGTCCAATCTTTTTAACCCTACCTAACAGTTAATCCAGAGGAAGGCAAAAAAATACGCAAAAAAAAGGGGAAGGGGGGATTCCTTCCTGACTCCAAATAGCAATCCGAAAGTATCCCTGGATCAACCAGAACTGCAGAACTGCAGTATATGTATTAATACTAGTAATTCTCAATATTTTTTTGTTTAGTGACCAACAAACTGTTGTTTTTGGTGGGTTTGGTCAGTTTTAACTGAAAATTAGCAATGGCCAGTGGAATATGTGATGCATGCAATTGCAGAGTAAAGCCGGGGATGCTGGTAGTTTTCAAACATTTGGCGGGTCACAAGTTTGACATGTTTAAAGCTTCGTTTTAACAAGCAGCAGCGTGTCACTTTACTGGGCATCAAATATTGAATGTAGCAGTTTTACACCACTCAGAAAACAAGAAAATAAATAAAGCCCATGGAAACAAAAAAGAGTTAATTATAGATTCATCATTGCCATCCATGCTGCAGTAGTGTACCTGCTGATACGATTGAAACAGGAAAGATGTTTATGTACAGAACTGCTTTCTCTGCATTTGGCTGGTGTGTGTTTACAGGTAGAATATATCAGTTAAACAATCTATTGCTGCAACAATTACCCTATTTATAATTGCTGGTTTTAGTTTGGTGCCAAATATCTCATTGTCACAGAGACTCACCACCCATTCCTATTCCAATGCACATTTCTTAAAAGCACAAATCAAATGTAAAGTGCATTTCATTGTGTTCCCCTTTTGTAACATCTTAGCTCATACTGCCTATAGTGTTATAAATGCAGCTTACTGTTGGTGTGCCTATGGCAACCAAACCCCAGTCAGCACTGTCCTCTGGATGTCTTCTGGATGATTGTCCTAGTGCAAAAAATTCCATTGGATACCATATGTTTATAAAGTGCCACTGGAATGTTTCACATGCTAATTGTATGCAGGTAATATGATCCCATCATACTATAGTGAAGATCATAGTCTGCCAGAAAACCTTTGAAAAGTATATCATGGATTAGTTTTAGGAGAATAAGAGTGGTGGGGCAATGGCTATCTAAGCTGGGTTGCACTGCACCAATGATGTATCTACCTTTTAATAACTTTAGAATTGTGCAACAGGTTTGATACAAGTGAAACATCCAATAAATGTCTAGAAGGTAAAGTCCTGGCCCTACAGGTTTAGGGTTAGGTCCCACTAGTACCAGCTTATGCAGGATTTTTGCAATGCGCTGCTGTGCGTTATATGTTATGTGCGCTGTGCTCCAGTACACCTCAGCGGGCATTCCAATAACAAATCAGAGCACAGCGCACATTGTGGGAACACTCCAATAGCATTGTATTGTAAATCGGACCAAGCCCTTACAGTCTACTCCATAGGACTGAGAGAGCTTTCATCTAATTTTTTAAACATTTTTTTAGAGAGGCTATCTGAAACATGTAAGGACCTCCAGTTAAGGTGTGAATACCAGACAGAAGGTTTTGTTTAAGTGCGTCTTTGAATAAGTGTATTTCCATGAGGACTTTTAAGTGAAATTTTCAAGAATGCTTGAATTCCTGAGATAACCTTCTGCTTGAGACAAGAGTCCCCAAACTAGGGATACAAATGAAAAAGGGTTGATTTTTGTGTACGAATTGGATGTAATGTACAGGTCAGAATTGTCATATCATATGTGCATTGAAGGACATTTCCACCCCCAAAACTAAAATTTGCCCCGTTGCTGTTCCCACTGTGTAGTGTAAAAAAATCCTTCCCTTTCTCCTCTGCTCTTTAGGCTGGGTACACACGGGCAGATTTTTTCAGTGTATCGGTTGATTGGGCCGAAAAATCTGTGCTTCTTTTGCCCGCCACCATGACTGATTTCGGTCGCTCGTTCATCCAGATCTACGACAGACATTTGTTCCGGCCGAGCGTGCGCTTGTAGCGAATGCTCCATTGGGACAAATAGTTACGTCGTGTGTACCCAGCCTTATGGTTGTCCTGCAGTGCCTTCTGAAAGTCCAGGGAACTGAAGTGTAGGAGATTGTGCCGTTCGGTCGGGGATCGTTGCCTGACTGACCGGGCGGATCTCCATACACGGGCCGATTATCAGGCAAAACTAATGTTCGCACACATCGTGGGTCGGGACCCGCGATCGCACGTGTGTACGAACCTTAAAGCTAGGTAGAGATGTGCGGCCGTGATGCACGACTACCCGGCAAATGGCCATTATGGCCAACTATCAATTCATGTATGGGCGTTTGGTCATGCGATGCCTGACCGAACCCCCATATCGAACCAATTGTTGGACGTAAAGAATGTTTGCTGGGTAGTCATGCCTCACGGGTCGTGGCCACATGCCTGTGCCTAATATTGTATGGGGTGTTTTGTACAAAATATAAAACTTTAAAAGCAAATTAATAATTCAGCACACTGGGCAGTGCACTTCTCTCTGGGAGATGGGAAGTGATGTTTGCTTCCCAGCCCTGCCAAAAGCATAGCCACATTGCCCAGTCAGCAGACCCTCTTTTAATGCCTATTGCCCCAAATAAAGCTGAGGGTGCTGTAGTTATGATAGGACTAAAGGACTTATATATACAAGACATGCATTAGTTGACTTTCCTCCCAATGTTTCCATGATCTTCTGACAACCACCCCGGGCTGATCATTTTAAGATTGACATTCAATCGCAAATTATTAGTCTGGGGCGTGGAGAATGGCGTAAATGTCAGGAGGTAAATTATTAAATATTAGACAGATTTGATCATTAATCTATGAATCGGTCAAAGATTGAATTATTACCATACATGGGTTCATATTTTTGAATAATTCAATAGAATGTCTGTCTAGCTATAAAATTTCTGTTTGTCTCTCTTACTGCATATCTATCTGCCTTTCTCGCACTATCTTTGTATAACTATCAATTTTCTAGTTATATGTCTATTTAGCTATTAATCTTTCCTGTAACTGTCTATCTATTTAATTTATATAATCTGTGTATATATTTAGTTTCAGTCTTTCTGCCTTTCTATCTAATTTTCAGTTTGTCTGTCTGTCTGTCTATCTAACTATTTAAAGGACAACAATATAAAAAAAAATAACATCACCCCATTACATGTCCACACTTCCAGCAGCTGAAATCACTTACTCACATTTACAGTCGTGCTTTTCTGCCTTAGATATCACACAGCAAAGATGAGTGCTAAAAGCCCACCTCCTAGATGGCCAAGGGCCCTGATTAACATATCAATTGTCATTGGCTGGTGGGAATGTCTGTTACAACCTCTTTTCTCCTCCTCCGACAGTAAAACTAAATTGAAATGCCCTGTTGCTAGGATACAGCCTACATAATCCAGCTGATCAAGGGTGAGTGGAGGAGTGTTTTCTCGCATGCTAGCTCTTAGTGACAGTTAGTGGCAGACAGAATCTTTACACCTTCAACACATGGCTAATTGAAGGGAGGCTTGAAATCAGGAAAAATTGTTTGGGGATTTCTGCATACCTTTACTCTTTTTAAATTATATAAAAAAAATGCATTGAGGCAATACAGTTATTCTTTAAAATGCATATGATCCAGGCCCCTATGACTCCGGGATTAACCCATTATGTAACATTGTCAGATGTAAAGTATTCTCTATATAGGATGATGGGACATAACAGGTTAAATGAAATTTCAAGTGCCGGTATATAAATCATCCACTTAGATCTAACCCACTTTACTACACTCACTTAAGCCATGCCCATTTGACTGCACCATTCCTTGATTTGCCCAGGGGTTCCCCATATAGTTTGAGATATGCCCCTGGCAAGTTCTTAGTGTTAAAGGACAACAATATAAAAACAAATAACATAACCCCCATTACATGTCCACACTTCCAGCAGCTGAAATCACTTACTCATATTTACAGCCATGCTGCCCTCCCTTAGATATCACACAGCAAAGATGAGTGCTAAAAGCCCACCTCCTAGACGGCCAAGGGCCATCATTAACATATCACTTGTCAATGGCTGGTGGGAATGCCTGTTACAACCTCTCTCCTCCTCCTCTGCCAGTTAAACAAACTTAAAATGTCCGGTTGCTAGGACACAGCCTACATAATCAAGCTGATCAAGGGTGGGTGGAGGAGTGTTTTCTCGCATGCTAGCTCTGAGTGACAGTTAGTGGCAGACAGAATCATTACGCCCCTTTCACAGCATGGCTAATTGAAGGCAGAGAGAGGCTTTAAATCAGGAACAAAATGTATGGGGAGGGCTGCATACCTTTACTCTTTTTAAAGTAATTTTTAAAAAAAATGCATTGAGGCAATATAGTTATCCTTTAAGGTTCGTACACATGTGCGATCGCGGATGATGACCCGCAACGCACAATGTGTATGAACAGCGGTTTTAGACGATAATCCGGGTGTGTATGGGCACTTACTCGGCCGAAAAGGCCGCTCGTTCAAAGATCTGCCAGGCCAGTCGGTCAACGTTCCCCGACCGAATGGCCATTTTGCCCGATAAAGAGCCCATACACGCCAGGATTATCGGCTGAAACGGACGTTCATACACATTGTTCATCGCGGGTCAGCGGTTGCAGGTGTGTACGAACTTTTAGAGCTGAGAGTTAAAGTGGTACTTTTTGCACAACGGACAATGTGGGGTACTGGTTACTTACTGTAAACATTGTACAAATGCCAGTGGAACATTGTTTATGAGATTTAAATGGAAAATAGTTTAAAATGGAAATAGTTCTATTTATATTTTATTTTTTGTTTGAAAGTGTGATTGTTATAGTCAGTGTTCATATAATTCATAAAAGGTTGTTTTTTTTCTTAGTTTAGGGATCATTCTGTTATTTAAGTATTCTTCAAAAATGATTAAATTATCAATAATAATTGTGATTTCTGCTCTGTCCTTGTACAAGTCTTGTCCATTCCTGGTCCCAGCATGCCTTAGGCTCACCACTCAAGTGATGACAAGTGAAGTCTTTAACTCTTAAGCACAACTTTATTTTTAGGCATCTGGGAGTTATTAACTACTTTTTATTAGTACAGCGTATATGACTCTTGAAAGTTCTGACGTTGTGTTTTCATAGCATGCAATAACACGGTGTGAATTGGACGGCATAATAAATAAATACCACATGCTGTTTCATTACATCTGGAAATCATTTGGAAAAAAGCCCCAGAGGCTCGTGGCGGGAGGGCTAAGTAACATTTATACAAAATCCGGATATCCTGACAACTCAAATAGAATTACTAGTTTTAGTCTCCATTGATCTTACTGATTTAAACAAATAGTAGTTCTGCCTGACAGGTAGACTGAGCTGTGTAAAAAGATATTCAGTGTAACAGCTTACTTAGCGTAAGTCAAATATAATAAGCGTGATAGAAATCCAGAATCTAGTCTATGATATACATTAAAGGGACAGTTCAATGGAAATAATCAATATTTGTTAAATTGTAAGTTTGTGTAATGCTTTCTTAGTTATTCTACATATTCTCTCCCATTTTGAAAAATCAGTTGATTTCATACCCTTTGCTGTTCCCTGCTGTTGACATTAGTGAGCTGACATTTCAGATTCTAACGGTCCTTCTTCTTCCCATGATGCACTACTTCCTTGGAATGTTCCTAGCAGTAATATCTACTGATTGGCTGTTGGATGGGTCAAATATGCTCAGAATCTCATGAGGCCACTAATCAACCCATGCACTGGGTCAAGGGCAAGACCAAAACGGTTTCTCTTATGGGTCCTGCAAACAGGAAGTCAGTATTTCAGTTGCAGTATTTATACACAGACACAATGCTGAATTGGCAGATTAAGGTCATTGGGATGAAAAAATACTTTTTTCTGAAAAGCATTTGTATTTGCACTGAACTTCCCCTTTAAAGCTGGGTACACACAGTACAGATCATTGAAAGATGACAGACAGGATCTTCAAGATCCTGTTGGTCATCTTTCAAAGATCTGCATACACACAGTACCGAGCATTCTCCCTATGCACATTATAGGGAGAACGCTCGGGACTGTATGTTTCCCTCGGCCGCGGCAGACTCCTCTATAGGGAGTCTAGCAAGGCCGATGGAAATTTTCGGTCTTTCCAGAAGAGGTTCGGCCTACCACCGGGCCATGGCGCGTTCGGAAAACGAAGGTTCACACAGTAGCGCCAATACCATCGGATTGGGGGGTTTTATCGTTACTATTGTGTACCCAGCTTTAGACAGAAAAATTCCATGGTTAAAATCAATTTAAAAAATGATTATTATTTGTGAAAATGGAAAAGATTTCCCCCATTTGCTTAAAAAATAGCTTAAAATATTAAACAGCATGGTGGCTGGTTATTGTGATTGCCTAAGGGTACATCTGTTTGGATCTTGTTTGTGCCCTGCTGTACCCTGGCCACACTGGCAACCCCAAATACTGCTTGTTATTGTATTAAAAACTGGCTTTGTTATTCACGTTATTCGTTTTAAAGGGAAGTGCAGTGGAAATGTTAATATTTTAATTAATTTACATTATGCATACCTAGTTATTCTACATCTTCTCTTCTATTTTGAAAAATCAGTGAGCTGACATTTCAGGTTCTTGTAACGGTTCTACTTCTTCCCAGAAATGCACGCTTCCTTGGAATGTTCCTAACAATAATTTCTACTGATTGGCTGTTGGATGGGTCAAACATGCTCAGATCTCTACTGAGCAACTGAATCAACCCAGGTGTGGGTCAGGGCAAGGCCATAACTGTCTCTATTAGGGGTCCTGCAAACCAGTATCAGTATTTCGGAAGCATTAATTTATACACAGACACAATGCTGAATGGGCAGGTTAAGGTCATTAGGATGGAAAAATACTGCTATTTTTTTTAAAAGCATATGTATTTGCACTGAACTTCCCTTTTAAAAAAAACAAACAGTGTTGGTATTAACGACTTTATAAACTCTTCCGCCAGTGCCCTATTTATGAAATTAAGATATCTATAAATCCTAAAATAGCAACACTCCTTGAAAAGGAGTTTTGGAGAATATTCTAGCTCTGGTTTTCTCCTATTGATTATATCACTATTCAGCAAAATGCCTAAAAGACAACTGCAGGACACCACTGCTTCTATGTCTCTTAGTTGCCTCAGCATAAAAGTACAAGAGCTACATTCTGGTTGACATTATGGCTTCCCGCAGCTGGAGAACATCTCTGGACTTGGTAGCTGGCATCAGCATAGGGGGATGGCCATGCACAGATTGGCTCCTCTTCTAGCTGGAGGATTATGTCACTTCAGTGGCTTTGCCTTGTGCTTTGGTGATTTTGATCTTTAATTTTTAGTAAGGATCAACTCAAATAAAATAGAGACAGTGGTTTAGGTAGATTGCAGATAGTTGTCCTTTAAGATTTTGCTTGAAAACTGGAAAAATTATTACAGAAAACATGAGTAAATATGCCGTCATCTTGCAGATTAAGCTGTCAGTGTAGACTGAGCATCTGTTTGCTTTTCATTCTCAAAATTTTCATCCCATTAAAGGGCACGTCACCCCAAAACTATCATTTCCCCCACTACTGGCCCCACTCTGTAGTGCATAAAAATCCTTACCTTACAGCCCAGCTCCAAATGGTTCTCCTGTAATGTCCTCCAGAAAACTGCCACCAGGAGCCTGGCCACCAGGGAAATTGTTTCGCCTCTGAGATGTCCTCTCAGAGGTTTTTGGCTTTTCAGAGCAGCCCATCACTACCCTCCCCCCCCCCCTCCCACCCGTTTTGTTTTCCTCCCCCTAGTGTAAATCCCCTTAGGCACATAGTAGGGCTTCTCCCCCAGCCCCAACCGCAATAATATTCTTCAGAAAGCCCCCTAACTCTCCTTACCTTCCCTCTCTCCTTCGGCGTTCTGAACTGCGGCAGCCGCGTCCGTGATTGGCTGCCTCTCAGTGTGGCGGAGGAGAGAGGAACTTTCTGTAAAATATATTATAGCGGTTGGGGCTGGGGGTCGTGGCCTTCTATATATCAAAAATTAGAAAAGGGAGGACATGCCTTTAAAGTGTTAAAGGGAAGTCCACCCCTTTTTTTAAACTTTTATATATTATACATATTGATCCCCAGCCCCAACCGCCATAATAATATTCTTAGAAAGTGCCCCAATATGTACTTACGTTCCCCTATCCTCCGCGGCAGTCTCCAGGCCCTCTGCTGCACGGAAATGCGGGACCGGCAGCCGCGCCCTGATTCGCTGAGATGCAGCCAATCAGGGACGCGGCTGCCGGCTGCTCAGAACGCGGAGGATAGAGGGAAGGTAAGTAACTATCGGGGCACTTTCTATGAATTCTGTTAGACGTTTGGGGCTGGGGGATCAATATGTATAATATATAATATAATATATAATGGGGATTTTACACTAGGGGGAGGGAGAAAAACAGGAGGGAGAGGAGAGATCCCCCAGCCTCAACCTTGTCGAGGTTGAGGCTGAGACAGGCGCAGGATGAGTACCCAGACCTCTACACTACACTTTCCTGGACTTGGGGGCACAGCATGGAACCATAAGGAGCTGGGAGAAGAAGCGACGTACAACGAGGTGGGGCCAGTAGGGTAATGAGGGGGGGTGGACATGCCCTTAAATGTCGATAACCCCGCGGTCAAGCACCACAACCCACCTAAGACACGGGGCAAGAGAGAGCGAATGGAAGGGAAGACAGGAAGGAAAAACAAAGCCCAAAAGCAATGACGAACCCCATAAAGGAATAGTCACTGAGAAGAACTAACGTGCATGCACACTAAAGAACGAACCAGGAAGAAGTCGGGAATTACAGGGCTCTGAAAAGAGAAGACAGGAGGAAGATAGCTCCAAAGGAAAAACGAAAAAGAACTACCTAAGCAGATGAAGAGGGAAAGGAGAACGGATAGTCGTGGCCTACCGCCCAGCTCAAGCCTTACGCCTAAGACAAAGAAGGGGAGGAATTACGCGACCAATCACGCGGCCAGTGAATACGCCCCGCAGAACAAGGGCGCAAATGCAGAGCCGCTAAGTAAAAAACACGTTAAAATCAAACCAAACAAGGAAGAGCCATACACAAGGAGCTAAACGACTCAAGCAACCCAACAGGGGGTTGCAAAAGAGACAACATGAACACCACAGTCAACAGCTTAGGAAACATCCAGCAAGGAGCACTGAGAAGGACCAAGCTCACAAAAGACCACACAAGCCAGTCATAGAGAAATGAAAACAAGAAAGAACAAAGCAAAAGAAATAAAACCCCCACCTTATGCGGTAAACAGCAGCGCTATAAGGGCAAGCAGACAACAACAAACGAAAACACGAAATATAGATACAAGAAATAATAAATATAGTAACAGCCCTTTAACACGCAGTCGTTATTGTACAGATGGCATAAAAATACCAGGTGCAGCATTATTTTTAGGGCACAGTGTAAAAAATGTCCACCGTAGCAACAGAGTTTTAAGATATTGTTCTTTATAAGACAACCAAATACGTAGAATACCTAGGTATGTGTAGAAATAATTTATTTATAAAAAAACTTTTTCCCCCCACAGAAATTCCCCTTTTGGCTGGGATACCATTTGTTTTGATACTTGCTATGTAGCACTTAGATGTTCGAAAGTCCAGACAACATTTTAGCATTTCTGGAGGTTATGCTACACATTAATTAAAAATAGACACAAATAGGGCCCAGAGGAAATTAAAATAGGCAAACCATCTACTACTTCTAGCACTGCTTGTTTTACACAATCAAGGGCTGTGACCACACATTTTCTTAAACTGGGGTACAGCCAAACTACATGTATGAGCAGCATACTAGAGAAAAATCAGTACTTTCTAAATATTTTATTAAAAATTGGCCTTTATAGTGAACCCACCCTGTCCCGTATCCTTTCAGCAGCGTGTATATTACACCATTGTGTTTCCCATTTTCACTAACTCAAAACATTACAGTGTTCTTGCTGTTCTGTGCACTTAGAACTTTGCATTTGTCCTCTCATGCAGTGATAGCAATGCCATTCACTGTGGAAATACTACGAAACAAAGGAAAAATACAAACAATAAAACCCTTTTCTGTAAGCACAAAGGAAGGGTAGGTGATAACTGCTCACAATTCTAGTTTTGCATCCTGATAAAAAAAGGATAAAGTCTGCTTATGTCAGTGGTGCGATATAGCCAATGGAAAGTCAAGCTTCTTAACAGTATTTTTATCTGTTTCCTAAATTAAACCTCTCTTTTCCACTTTACCTGTGTTAATCAGTTGCTACCTTGCCACATAGAATCTCACCCGCAGTAAGTATTTAACGCCAGCTATTAGTGGCGTTAAATACTTACGTCTTAAGAGCCGCGCAGCCTCTGGTAAATAGGTTTGCAACGGCTGCGCAAGTTCCTGTTCCGGATCTCGCACAGCCGCCACAAAGCAAGCCTTAATGTTGCGCTAACTGAGCATAAATCAGTTAGCGCAACATTATGAAGGGGCAGGAGCGCTCCTCGGTAAATCACCCTGCTAGTCTTTACACCCTCAGGAAGTTGAACTCAGAAAACAGAAGAATTCCAGTTACAGCAAACTGTGCAGGGTATCATGAGTAAGTAATTTAATTTAAAGGGCCTAAACTCCATTTGACCTTTTAAAAGGCGGCATGCTGTGACATGTAGCTGCATACACACTATATATACCTTACCACGCTTTAGGGGTCAACAATGTTACTTTGCACATGTTATCACAACTGAAGGACAACTTAAAGGAAAGATTCTCTTGGGCATGACTTTAAATCCGATATTAGGACTAAAAGAAAACTACCTGTTTAGATGAACAGTGGAAAGTATCCGTGATTGTATTAGGAGGCATGTCTTTACAAGTTTTGTCTCTGTACTCATCAGATGAGAGATAATAAGTTCAGAGATGTAAATTATAAAAAATATGTAAGTACATGGTGCTTTCGCTGCAGACATTAATGTTGGAGAGTAACTGATGTTCCTCTAGGCCATTTCTTGCTCAGATATTTATGCTTTTTTTTTTTAAAGCTTTCTTGTTTGGGAGCTAAACTCTTTCTTTTCAGCCCAGACCAAATATGTCCCTGTTTTTTATGTGAAAGACATGTTCTTCTGCTCTTGCAAAGGAGTGAAGAGAAACTTTTTGAATGAAAAATAAATCTGATGATTCAGATTTATTGTCGCAAGAGACAGGATTTAAGTGTAAACCAATAGAAACAATATGAGTTTGTTAGTTCATTCCAATGTCTGCCCACATGTGTTACAAGTTGTCAAAAAGAAAAGAAATATTGAATCAATAAGCTAGCTATTACCATTGCTGCATTAGATCAGCTGTAGCTATGTTTCAAAATGTCTAGGTGACACCCTCAGGTCTTGCAAGGTTTATCTAAAAAACCTGTAAAATGTTAACAATGTTCCTTGGAGAAACACATTCTTGTGAGGCTTGTGATTAACTTGAAACATATGAGAAGCATCTGTGCCCTTGGGGGAAAATCTTCAGACCTACCAGTGCCTGTTTCTCAAAAGCTTGTCTATTGCAGTAGAGCTGTATGCAGGTGTGATATGAACTGGGGGATGTAATTTTAAGGCTAGGAGCGCCCTTAAAGGTTCCAGGTAGATGCATATTGTGGATGTTAGCTAACATTGTATGACGAGTGATAGCTGCATAAAAATGGTGTGTTCTTTTAAAGTAAGTGAGCTAATGGAATTAGTGACAGGAGCTGAACTACTTGAAAGGCAATTGTCAATAATGCTAACTTTCTGCTCTTCTATAAGGCAGATCCATGAGATGACCTGCAGTAGGAAGTGAAGCAGAGGGTAAACAAAATTCCTGGAATTGTCATACCCTTGTCCTGACAAGCCTGTTGGAACGCTATAGGGTACAGTTATTTTAGTTAGTCTTGGCTAGGCATAAATCCTTTAATTAAAGAAGATAAATACAACTAGAAACATCACAATCAGACTTTATTTACTTTGGCAGCTTGATGGTGTGATTTGAGAAAGGGAAATCTGAGCATTAGTATATGTTGTGATTCAATTAGTAAACTGGATTGAAATGTAGTTCTTGAAGACGTTTCGCTAGCATCCGACTGGCTTTCTCAATTCAGATGATTGTACAAGAATCTGTGGCAATTATGTACCTGGAAATCCCATTAGCTATCACAGCCAGGTGTTAAGGGGGTGATTAGATGTGGCTAGAGGGTGTATAGGAACGCCCAGAGATCATTTAATAACACCTCTTAGCCACTATCTAATCACACCTTAACACCTGCTGGATATGCTAATTGGGATTTTCCAGGGTACAAATTGCCACAGATCTTGTACAAGTCATTCTGAATGAGAAAGCCAGTGGATGACTAGCGAAACGTCTTCAAGAATACATTAAGTCAGTTGATCAATTGATACAACAGATATACCATGACCTGGTGAATGAGAATTACAAGCTGAGCATTTAGTGTTAGTTTTGGTAGAACTTATTGGTACTGATAGCCAAGATGAGAAGTGGAAAAAAACAGAAACATGTTAAGTGCTAATTTTATATTTACATTATATGAAATATGCAAGCCCTTACTCTTGTTGCATATTACTTATGCATAGGATTGAACTTTGGAGTCAGGAAGGAATTTTTTCCCCTTTATGCTGTTTTATTTTTTTGCCTTCCTCGGATCAACTGTTAAGCTCATACACATGTGTGATTATATGGAGACGAACCACGACACACAATGTGCATGAACGCCAACTTGGACAACTATAGTAAGTGTATGGGCGCTAAGTGGGGATTATTGATGACCTGGCCCAGCGAATCATCAACGATTCCCAACCGAACGGGCAAACAGCGTTGTAGTCATTGTGCGATGCGGGTCAGACCCTCGCCATTGCATGAGTGTACAGGCCTTTAGGTATTGTTCATAAGTAGGCTTAAAAAGGTTGTACTAGATGGACTTACTAGTAACTATGCAATTATTTATACTGCCCCCTAGTGCTGAAAAAATTGCTGTTACTGGCATTCTTTTATTAAAGTCTTTACTTATTTTTTAAGCTTAATTTCCTATGCCACTACACACCTTGTCCGTTTAATAGTAAATAATTGATCATTTAATAACTACTGTGCATATAAGAGTAACCAAAAGATACGGAGAAGGTGCATATAAATACATAATGTAAGAGGAGAGCTTACCGTATATACAGGCATTCTTCTCAAAGGTGACTTATTTCACACTTAAAGATTAGATATCTCTTATATTACAGGTTTGCTTTTGTTTTCTTTGTTTTTGTTTCAGTTTGGCATTTATAACAATGCCATTTGGATAGTTCTTGTACTTAGAGCTGCTGAGATTTGCAGTGATTGTGGCATACCTGCATTTGGCTTAAGTACAGACGTGGAAATATTCTAACACAATGGTGTTGATTTTTTAAAAAATACTATAGGAAAATGCTGCATGCGGCAAAACATCTGGAAATGCAGGTGGCTTTTGTTGGTGTTGGTATTAATTTCAGTATTTAAGTATCATTACAGTATTAAGTGATTATTACATGGATATAATCAAATTTTACTGGTATGGTAAATAATGCACCCCACCATAGTAAAATAACAAAATTCACTGAGGATTTAATTACCATGAAACATAGGGATGAACTAAAATTTTGGGTCAAAATTACCGGTTCCACCCATCAAACCCCAGAAGAATCTCAAAGCACAATCGACATGTTAAAGATATACTGCCCTCTAGTGTTAATTATGGAGTACAGCAGATCTAGCAATCTTTTAGCATAAATATTTGTCAGCTTAAATAATAGCTTTTAAAGCAGCATGAAATATGTATTTTATATTTTCACACATTCTATTTATTCAGCATAGAACACACGCATATATAATATGCTAATTTAGCCCCAACCAGTCAGATCTTATTTAAATTGAAAAGGGTTAAGAATAACCCTGCATATTTACCATACAGAATATTAACACCATATTAGCATAGAATATTTAACATACACCATATTTAGCATACAGAATATTAAACACCATATTTAGCATACAGAATATTTAACACACCATATTTAGCTATACAGAATATTTTAACACATCATATTTAGCATACAAAATATTTAACACACCATATTTAGCATACAGAATATTTAACACACACCATATTTAGCATACAGAATATTTAACACACCATATTTAGCATACAGAATATTTAACACACCATCAGGGAGATTCAATAAAAGTTCTTATCGTTTAAAATGGTGCTAATTTAGCCCCAACCAGTCAGATCTTATTTAACATTTGAAATAATATCTGATGGTTGGGGCATTAGCAATTAATGTAGACTTTATTGAATAACCCTGCATATTTAGCATACAGAATATTTAACACACACCATATTTAGCATACAGAATATTTAACACACACCATATTTAGCATACAGAATATTTAGCACACACCACATTAGCATACAGACTAGCACACACCATATTTAGCATACAGAATTTTTAACACACCATATTTAGCATCACAGAGTATTTAACACACACCCAGGAGATTCAATAAAAGTTCTTATCGTTTAAAATGGTGCTAATTTTGCCCAACCAATCAGATCATATTTAACATTTGAAAGCTAACATCTGATTGGTTGGGGCAAAATTAGCACCATTTTAAACGATAAGAACTTTTATTGAATAACCCTGACCATATTTAGCATACAGAATATTTAACACACACCATATTTAGCATACAGAATATTTAACACACCATATTTAGCATATAGAATAACACACACCATATTTAGCATACAGAATATTTAACACACACCATATTTAGCATACAGAATATTTAACACACACCATATTTAGCATATATATTATTTAACACACATATTTAGCATACAGATATTTAACACACACCTTATTTGCATAATTAGTGGCAACTTTAAAAGAACTGTTTTTTTTTGCAAATGCTATATAGCAGTTCAAAGGGAAACAATTCTATTCTTTTAGGCAGTGACATTTCCTTCACTCCTATTTATACAAATAATAATATTTCATAAAAATTCATGAATCAGCATAATTTTTTTCTATTTAGCTGAGAATAAAAATTTATACATATCCCAAGATTCCATTTTTTTTATTGGTGTGCACAAAACATGTATTCACAATTCCCAAAATAAAGCCAGCGTTGGTTGCAGTAATTGTCATTTTTGCCCTAAAATACCTGAACATTTTCTTATTAATTATTCTAGCAGTATAGGTGCCTTAATGCTATAAAATAAGTCCAGAGTGGAGGTTGGTAACAAAAAAAGGACAGACTCAAGGACCTCAAAGGGTCTTTCTCCACTTTTTCTACCTACTTTGGACTATTTTATGTTATTAGGGCACGGCCACACTGCAAAGCAAAGCAAACGCGTTTGGCATGCGTTTTATATTGAAGTTAGAAATAATAGTAGATTGGGTTACTCGCGCTATGGTGTGGTAGGGAATGTCTCCTTATCTTGATCTTAACCTATTATTTTTTATTTTTTACTTCTTGTTTTAAACCTTCCCCTACCCATACCCCAAGCGCAAGCAAGATACTTTTAAAGTTTTATATTTAAAAAACGCATGCGATTGTGATTATTAAAATGCGGAACGCAAATCCACACGCACCCAAAAACGCGTGTTTTCGGTGCTTTGCGCGTTTTTAATAATCTGAAAAACGCAAGCGCAATTGATGCGCAAACGCAAGAAAAACCGGATAGGATTTTGGGAGATTCTGTAACCGTAGCACTTCCTGGTCTAGAGGGATACCCGTTTGCGTCTATGAGGTGGCTAACTAATGCTGTACCCTGGCTATTCAGTAGTTGGTTGTATAAATGGTTGTACTGTACTTCTTGTCCCATTGTGGGTTTTCATATACCATGGATTTACCCAAATGCTGATGCCAGCATTTCAGTTAGCTTTGAAGGTTACAGAACAATCATCTATATCATGTACCAACAGGCTCTTTATTCACATTGATTAGGTATGTCAGGTCAGTATGCTCATCAAATGTTACACAGCAAAATGCTTGTGAAGGTTCCATTCATCCAGGTCATGGTATATCTGTATTCAGTTAGATCAAGGAGTTAAAGTTTAGTTCTTGAAGACATTCCAGTCAAATGATTAGTGAAATGTCTCCAAGAAGTAAACTTTAAGTCCAGTTGATCTAACTGAAACAACAGATGTTACACAGCAAAAGCTTTCAAATGAATGCTATCACGTTTAGATAAAAATGACATTTTAAAAAATGATTATTATTTTGTGAAAATGGAAAGCAGATTTCCCCCATTTGCTTAAAAAATAGCTTAAAATATATTAAACAGCATGGTGGCTGGTTATTGTGATTGCCTAAGGGTACATCTGTTTGGATCTTGTTTGTGCCCATGCTGTACCCTGGCCAACCTGGCAACCCAAAATACTGCTTGTTATTGTATTTAAAAACTGGCTTTGTTATTCACGTTATTCGTTTTAAAGGGAAAGTGCAGTGGAAAATGTTAATATTTTAATTAATTTACATTATGCATACCTAGTTATTCTACATCTTCTCTTCTATTTTGAAAAATCAGTGAGCTGACATTTCAGGTTCTGTAACGGTTCTACTTCTTCCCAGAATGCACGCTTCCTTGGAATGTTCCTAACAGTAATTTCTACTGATTGGCTGTTGGATGGGTCAAACATGCTCAGATCTCTACTGAGCAACTGAATCAACCCAGGTGCTGGGTCAAGGGCAAGGCCATAACTGTCTCTATTAGGGGTCCTGCAAACCAGTATCAGTATTTCGGAAGCATTAATTTATACACAGACACAATGCTGAATGGGCAGGTTAAGGTCATTAGGATGGAAAAATATTGCTTGAAGCCATAATGGTCAACCAAGAAGCTCTTTTGTACTTTTATATGCTGAGGCAACTAAGAGACAATAGAAGCAGTGGTGTCCTGCAGTTGTCTTTTAGGGCATTTTGCTGAATGATATAATCAATAGGAGAAAACCAGAGCTAGAATATTCTCCAAACTCCTTTTCAAGGAGTGTTGCTATTTTAGGATTTATAGGTATCTTAATTTCATAAATAGGGCACTGGCGAAGAGTTATAAAGTCGTTAATACCAACACTGATTGGTTTTTTTTAAAAGGGAAGTTCAGTGCAATCATATGCTTTTAGAAAAAATAGCAATATTTTTCCATCCTAATGACCTTAACCTGCCATTCAGCATTGTGTCGTGTATAAATTAATGCTTCCGAAATACTGATACTGGTTTGCAGGACCCCTAATGAGACATTTATGGCCTTGCCCCTGACCCACACCTGGGGTTGATTCAGTTGCTCAGTAGAGATCTGAGCATGTTTGACCCATCCAACAGCCAATCAGTAGAAATTACTGTTAGGAACATCCAAGGAAGCGTGCATTCTGGGAAGAAGTAGAACCGTTACAAACCTGAAATGTCAGCTCACTGATTTTTCAAAATAGAAGAGAAGATGTAGAATAACTAGGTATGCAATGTAAATTAATTAAAATATTAACATTTTCCACTGCACTTTCCCTTTAAACGAATAACGTGAATAACAAAGCCAGTTTTTAAATACAATAACAAGCGTATTTGGGTTGCCAGTTGGCCAGGGTACAGCATGGGCACAAACAAGATCCAAACAATGTACCCTTAGGCAATCACAATAACCACCACCATGCGTTTTTAACATATTTTAAGCTATTTTTTAAGCAAATGGGGGAAATCTGCTTTCCATTTTCACAAAATAATAATCATTTTTTAAAATTGATTTTACCATGGAATTTTTCTGTCTAAGCTGGGTACACATAGTAACGATAAAACCCCAATCCGATGGTTTGGCGCTACTGTGTGAACCTTCGTTTTCTCCGAACGAGCGCATGGCCCCGAACGATCAGGTAGGCCGAACGCTCTTCTGGAAAGACCGAAAATTTCCATCGGCCTTGCTAGACTCCCTATAAGGAGTCTGCCGCGCCGAGGGACATACAGTCCCGAGCGTTCTCCCTATAATGTGCATAGGGAGAATGCTCGGTACTGTGTGTATGCAGATCTTTGAAAGATGACCACAGGATCTTGAAGATCCTGTCTGTCATCTTTCAATATGTACTGTGTGTACCCAGCTTTAAAGGGGAAGTTCAGTGCAAATACAAATGCTTTCAGAAAAAAGTATTTTTCATCCCAATGACCTTAATCGTCCAATTCACATTGTGTCTGTGTATAAATAACTGCAACGCAACGAAATACTGCTTCCTGTTTGCAGGACCCATATAGAGACCGTTTTGATAGACTGATTCTGGATTTCTATCACGCTTATTATATTTGACTTACGCTAAGTAAGCTGTTACACTGAATATCTTTTTACACAGCTCAGTCTACTGTCAGGCAGAACTACTATTTGTTTAAATCATTAAGATCAATGGAGACTAAAACTAGTAATTCATTTGAGTTGTCAGGATATCCATTTTGTATATGTTACTTAGCCCCTCCGCCACGAGCCTCTGGGGCTTTTTTCCAATGATTTCCAGATGTAATGAAACAGCATGTGTATTTATTTTATATGCCGTCCAATTCACACCGTGTTTTGTGCTATGAAAACACAACGTCAGAACTTTCAAGAGTCATATACGCTGTACTAATAAAAAGTAGTTAATAACTCCCAGATGCCTAAAAATAAGTTGTGCTTAAGAGTTAAAGACTTCACTTGTCATCACTTGAGTGGTGAGCCTAAGGCATGCTGGGACCAGGAATGGACAAGACTTGTACAAGGACAGAGCAGAAATCACAATTATTATTGATAATTTAATCATTTTTGAAGAATACTTAAATAACAGAATGATCCCTACCTAAGAAAAAAAACAACCTTTTATGAATTATATGAACACTGACTATAACAATCACACTTTCAAACAAAAAATAAATATAAATAGAACTATTTCCATTTTAAACTATTTTTCCATTTAAATCTCATAAACATGTTCCACTGGCATTTGTACATGTTTACAGTAAGTAACCAGTACCCCACATTGTCCGTTGTGCAAAGTACCACTTTAACTCTCAGCTCTAAATTTCGTACACACCTGCAACCGCTGACCCGCGATGAACAATGTGTATGAACGTCCGTTTCAGCCGATAATCCTGGCGTGTATGGGCTCTTTATCGGCAAAATGGCCATTCGGTCGGGGAACGTTGCACCACTGGCCTGGCAGATCTTTGAACGAGCGGCCTTTTCGGCAGAGTAAGTGCCCATACACACCCGGATTATCGTCTAAAACCCTGTTCATACACATTGTGCGTTGCGGGTCATCATCCGCGATCGCACATGTGTACGAACCTAAAGGATAACTATATTGCCTCAATGCATTTTTTTTAAAAATTACTTTAAAAGAGTAAAGGTATGCAGCCCTCCCCATACATTTTGTTCCTGATTTAAAGCCTCTCTCTGCCTTCAATTAGCCATGCTGTGAAAGGGGCGTAATGATTCTGTCTGCCACTAACTGTCACTCAGAGCTAGCATGCGGAAAACACTCCTCCACCCACCCTTGATCACTTGATTATGTAGGCTGTGTCCTACAACCGGACATTTTAAGTTTGTTTACCTGGCAGAGGAGGAGAGAGAGGTTGTGTAACAGGCATTCCCACCAGCCATTGACATGATATGTTAAGGATGGCCCTTGGCCGTCTAGGAGGTGGCTTTTAGCACTCATCTTTGCTGTGTGATATCTAGGGGAGGGCAGCATGGCTGTAAATATGAGTAAGTGATTTCAGCTGCTGGAAGTGTGGACATGTAATGGGGGTTATGTTATTTGTTTTTATATTGTTGTCCTTTAACCTAAGAACTTGCCAGGGGCATATCTCAAACTATATGGTGAACCCCTGGGCAAATCAAGGAATGGTGCAGTCAAATGGGCATGGCTTAAGTGAGTGTAGTAAAGTGGGTTAGATCTAATGTGGATGATTTATATACCGGCACTTGAAATTTCATTAACCTGTTTGTCCCATCATCCTATATAGAGAATACTTTACATCTGACAATGTTACATTGGGTTAATCCCGGAGTCATAGGGGCCTGGATCATATGCATTTTAAAGAATAACTGTATTGCCTCAATGCATTTTTTTTTATATTTAAAAAGAGTAAAGGTATGCAGAAATCCCCAAACAATTTTTCCTGATTCAGCCTCTCTTTGCCTTCAATTAGCCATGTGTTGAAGTGTAAAGATTCTGTCTGCCACTAACTGTCACTAAGAGTAGCATGCGAGAAAACACTCCTCCACTCACCCTTGATCAGCTGATTATGTAGGCTGTATCCTACAACAGGGCATTTCAATTTAGTTTTACTGTCGGAGGAGGAAAAAGAGGTTGTAACAGACATTCCCACCACCAATGACAATTATATGTTAATCAGGGCCCTTGGCCATCTAGGAGGTGGGCTTTTAGCACTCATCTTTGCTGTGTGATATCTAAGGCAGAAACACGACTGTAAATGTGAGTAAGTGATTTCAGCTGCTGGAAGTGTGGACATGTAATGGGGTGATGTTTTTTTTTTTATATTGTTGTCCTTTAAATAGTTAGATAGACAGACAGACAGACAAACTGAAAATTAGATAGAAAGGCAAAAGACTGAAACTAAATATATACACAGATTATATAAATTAAATAGATAGACAGTTACAGAAAGATTAATAGCTAAATAGACATTAAATAGAAATGATAGTTATACAAAGATAGTGCGAGAAAGGCAGATGATATGCAGTAGAGAGACAAACAAATTTTATAGCTAGACAGACATTCTATTTGAATTATTCAAAATATGAACCCATGTATGGTAATAATTCAATCTTTGACCGATTCATAGATTAATGATCAAATCTGTCTAATATTTAATAATTACCTCCTGACATTTACGCCATTCTCCCACGCCCCAGACTAATAATTTGCGATTGAATGTCAATCTTAAAATGATCAGCCCGGGGTGGTTGTCAGAAGATCATGGAAACATGGGAGGAAAGTCAACTAATGCATGTCTTGTATATAAGTCCTTTAGTCCTATCATAACTACAAGCCACCCTCAGCTTTATTTGGGCAATAGGCATTAAAAGAGGGTCTGCTGACTGGGCAAGTGGCTATGCTTTTGGCAGGGCTGGGAAGCAAACATCACTTCCCATCTCCCAAGAGAAGTGCACTGCCCAGTGTGCTGAATTATTAATTTGCTTTTAAAGTTTTATATTTTGTCACAAACACCCCATACAATATTAGGCACAGGCATGTGGCCACGACCCGTGAGGCATGACTACCCGCAAACATTCTTTACGTCCAACAATTGGTTCGATATGGGGGTTCGGTCAGGCATCGCATGACCAACCCCATACATGAATTGATAGTTGCCTAATGGCCATTTGCCGGGTAGTCGTGCATCGCGGCCGCACATCTCTACCTAGCTTTAAGGTTCGTACACACGTGCGATCGCGGGTCCTGACCCACGATGTGTGCGAACATTAGTTTTGCCTGATAATCGGCCCGTGTATGGAGATCCGCCCGGTCAGTCAGGCAACGATCCCCGACCGAACGCACAATCTCCTACACTTCAGTTCCCTGGACTTTCAGAAGGCACTGCAGGACAACCATAAGGCTGGGTACCACACGACTAACTATGTTGTCCAATGGAGCATTCGCTACAACCGCACGCTCGGCCGGAACAAATGTCTGTCGTAGATCTGGATAAACAGCAACCGAAATCAGTCATGGTGGCGGGCAAAAGAAGCACCAGATTTTTCGGCCCAATCAACCGATACACTGAAAAAATCTGCCCGTGTGTTCCCAGCCTAAAGAGCAGAGGAGAAAGGGAAGGATTTTTTACACTACACAGTGGAACAGCAACGGGCAAATTTTAGTTTTGGGGGTGAAATGTCCTTCAATGCACATATGATATGACAATTCTGACCTGTACATTACATCCAATTCGTACACAAATCAACCCTTTTCATTTGTATCCCTAGTTTGGGGACTCTTGTCTCAGGAGGTTATCTCAGGAATTCAAGCATTCTTGAATTTCACTTAAAAGTCCTCATGGAAATACACTTATTCAAAGACGCACTTAAACAAAACCTTCTGTCTGGTATTCACACCTTAACTGAGGTCCTTACATGTTTCAATAGCCTCTCTAAAAAATTTTAAAAAATTAGATGAAAGCTCTCTCAGTCCTATGGAGTAGACTGTAAGGGCTTGGTCCGATTTACAATACAATGCTATTGGAGTGTTCCCACAATGTGCGCTCTGCTCTGATTTGTTATTGGAATGCCCGCTGAGGTTGAACTGGAGCACAGCGCACATAACATATAACGCACAGCAGCGCATTGCAAAAATCCTGCATAAGCTGGTACTAGTGGGACCTAACCCTAAACCTGTAGGGCCAGGACTTACCTTCTAGACATTTATGGATGTTTCACTTGTATCAACCTGTTGCACAATTCTAAAGTTACCGTATATACTCGGTATAACGACGACCGCGAGTATAACACCGAGGTACCCAATTCCACCTAAAAATCCTAATAAAGTATAAACCGAGGGTAGAAACTTGGCACTCAAGATGTTTGGAAACTACAACTCCCAGCTAATAAGCATCTGGGAGTTGTGTTTCCAACATCTTGAATGCCAAGTGAGGGTGGCATTCAAGATGTTTGGAAACTACAACTCCCAGCATGCTTTATTAGCTGGAGTTGTATTTTCCAAACATCTTAATGCCACCCTCACTTGGCATTCAAGATGTTTGGAAACTACAACTCCCAGCTAATAAAGCTGCTGGGAGTTGTAGTTCCCAACATCTTGAATGCCCCCCTCCCCCTCATTTCAGTTTGTACCTGTGGGCTCTTCTCCCTTTGGACTCTTCTCCCTGTGGACTCCTGGTACTCTTCTCTCTCCTGTGGACTCTTCTCCCTGTGAACTCTTCTCCTGGACTCTTCCCCTGTGACTCTTCTCCTGGACCTTCTCCTGGACTCTTCTCCTGGACTCTTCTCCTGGACTCTTCTTCCTGGACTCTTCTCCTGTGGACGACTTCTTCTATCTTCCTCCCATCCATCCCGCAGGTACGGTATCAGCATTCCGGCAGCCGCGCGCCCCATTCTGTCTGGCGCGCCGGCTGACGTCACTGCCCGGCGCCGGCTTGGCGCCGGGCAGTGACGTCAGGCCGGCGCGCCAGTGCAGAAAAGGATCGCGCGGCTGCCGGAATGCCCAGGTAAGTGGTTGACTCGAGTATAAACCGAGTCCGAGTTTTCAGGCTGATTTTTCAGCCTGAAAACTCGGTTTATACTCGAGTATATACGGTATTAAAAGGTAGATACATCATTGGTGCAGTACAACCCAGCTTAGATAGCCATTGCCCCACCACTCTTATTCTCCTAAAACTAATCCATGATATACTTTTCAAAGGTTTTCTGGCAGACTATGATCTTCACTATAGTATGATGGGATCATATTACCTGCATACAATTAGCATGTGAACATTCCAGTGCACTTTATAAACTATGTGTATCCAATGAATTTTTTCACTAGGACAATCATCCAGAAGACATCCAGAGGACAGTGCTGACTGGGGTTTGGTTGCCATAGGCACACCAACAGTAAGCTGCATTTTAACACTATAGGCAGTATGAGCTAAGATGTTACAAAAGGGGAACACAATGAAATGCACTTTACATTTGATTTGTGCTTTAAGAAATGTGCATTGGAATAGGAATGGGTGGTGAGTCCTGTGACAATGAGATATTTGGCACCAAACTAAAACCAGCAATTATAAATAGGGTAATTGTTGCAGCAATAATTGTTTAACTGATATATTCTACCTGTAAACACACACCAGCCAAATGCAGAGAAAGCAGTTCTGTACTAAACATCTTTCCTGTTTCAATCGTATCAGCAGGTACACTACTGCAGCATGGATGGCAATGATGAATCTATAATTAACTCTTTTTGTTTCCATGGGCTTTATTTATTTTCTGTTTTCTGAGTGGTGTAAAACTGCTACATTCAATATTTGATGCCCAGTAAAGTGACACGCTGCTGCTTGTTAAAACGAAGCTTTAAACATGTCAAACTTGTGACCCGCCAAATGTTGAAAACTACCAGCATCCCCGGCTTTACTCTGCAATTGCATGCATCACATATTCCACTGGCCATTGCTAATTTTCAGTTAAAACTGACCAAACCCACCAAAAACAACAGTTTGTTGGTCCTAAACAAAAAATATTGAGAATTACTAGTATTAATACATATACTCTGCAGTTCTGCAGTTCTGGTTGATCCAGGGATACTTTCGGATTGCTATTTGGAGTCAGGAAGGAATCCCCCCTTCCCCTTTTTTTGCGTATTTTTTTGCCTTCCTCTGGATTAACTGTTAGGTAGGGTTAAAAAGATTGGACTTGATGGACGTTTGTCTTTATTCAACCTCAATTCATATGTAACTATGTCACAGGATTGGCAGTTTTACAGCATACATCAGCAATCATCGAGAAATCCCAATGGGATTTACACTATTCCATTTGTGTACACTGAACTCCCAGAATTTCAATGTTCTGCTCCCTTTAAAGAAAAAAAAAAGGGGAGGGGAGTTATCCCTTATCACCAAAAATACACTTTCCACTTTCCGATAAAAGCTTTAATTGTCACAGCTTTAAAATGTAACAAAATGTAACCTTTCACATTAAGGCTTTTTTTTAGTAGCTAAGCCACGTAGCTAACGCTGGTAGTATCTGAGAACAAAGAAAATTTGTATAATATTTCAAGTACAAAATGAACTGGATTGCTTAAGGGGCTCTTGGAAAATGCACAACAGACTTTTTTTTTTTATAATTTTGCGGATTACAGTTAATGCATTCCAAAGTAGTAAAATTCTAGGCATGATCAAACATGTCAGTATATATTTACTAACCATTAAATTCATTGAAATCCTCCAAAATCTATTAGTGAATGGCGTGAAATTTACATGGGAATTGCACTCATATATAAGGAAATCCACCCAACCAAAAGAGTTTATCATAACAAAGCAATATTGGAATCTTGGCAGGATATGTTTCACATGCATATAAATTTAGAAAATGAAGATAAATAATGAATCTAAGGTGTATTTGGACAAAAAACATTGGAGGACCAAATTTATATTTGACTGCCAGGTGGGACATACACATGTCAAGTAGCTTAGCACCAACTGTTCAAATGGCACAAACATTAGATAATGATTGCTAGAGATTGTAAATCAATTCAGCAAGATTAGGGAGATCCACACACGTTAGATTGTTGTCTGAAGTTATCATTCATCAGCTGTCAATTATCTTTCATGTAGAATATCAAAGTGTATGGACTGCCAAAATGAACCTAAGATATTTCCTTCTGCCTTTCTATGAAAGTGCAGCCTGGGTAGAGAGATCCTGATCCAGCTGGTAACGCTGTTGGTTGAAACTTAGGACCAGACAAATCAAAAGACAACAGGCCGTGGCCAAAGAGCCTAGAAATATCCACCCAGTGACTAACTTTTTAAGGGGTTTCTATTAATGTCTATGGAACAGCCTAACCAAAAAAATCTAAGCTACTAGATTTGCCTTGACTGACTCCTAAAGGGCTTATGCATTAATAGGTGCAAATGTTTGTTGTTATATTTAACCGCAGCAACCAATTGTGTTACTTTTATACTGCTATATTGCAGTAAAATAAAAAAAACATCAGTGATTAATACTATGAGACAAACATTTGCACCTGTTATAACGACTAAAGTACAGTATTTGTCCACCCTCTTTTATACATTGTTACCATATATACTCGAGTAATAAGTCGAGATTTTCATGCTTTAAAATTAGCCTGAAAACCTAACCTCTGCTTACTCAGGTCAAGTCCTAATTTAGATCCAAATGCTGCAATTGCGGATTGAAACCAGTAGGTGGCGATGTGGTTAAAAAAATTCTTCACCTGCATAGAAAGTTACAGGAGCGATCTGCCTTTACACTCCTTCCTGCTTCCTGTAGTCTGGCTGCTGGACTCACTCAGCACTGTCACTGCTCATCTGGATGCTGTAAATCTGATGGGTCTTCTCAGTTTGGGGCAAAAAATGGCTGCTACTTCATTGCAAATGACAGCTTGAAACTACAACTCTCAGGTGACATTTTTAACTATTGGGGTCAGAGAGTCCTTTACTATATGGGTCAGAGTGGCCTTAACTATATAGGGGTCAGAGTGCCCTTTAAGGGGGTTAGGAGAATTGTAAATGATGGTAAGCTTAATATGTTTATTGAACCTTGCCACTCCACATGTTTAGAAACTACAACTCCCAGCAACCAAAGCATGCTGGAGTTGTAGTTTCCAAACATCTGGAGTGCCAAGGAATTGAGGGTTACTGGAACTTGATTTGGCTATTACTGTATAGGATTAATGTATGGGAATTCTGCTGTCCATTTAAGGGCAACTTAAGCCACAAAACAATACTGAATCAGAAGGCAGTAGTGTTCATAATTTCTACCCTCAACTTTTACTCGAGTCAATCAGTTTTTAAAAAATTTCAGGTAAAAATAGTACCTCGACTTATACTCGGATCGACTTATACTCACATATATACGGTAAATATAACCTAACTATATTCTAGATAAGCAAACAAAAAAACAAAGCCACAATCATCTGATTTTAAAGGACAACTATACTTCTACCCCCAACAAAAGTTCCCAGGGTGAGGACACGGTTCCCCCCACCCACTAATATCTGGGGTCTGACTAATTGGAAGAAACTCTGCAAAAAGTCCTGGACTACATGCGATTATAACTTTGAATTTAAGGGCATCTATACCGAAAAATAGGTTATTTTAATTGACCATAACTGGAAACTATAATTCTACCCAACCACCATTGTATTTTTTTGTTGATCTGCCCTATTCTTTATCCAATCTAAAATTCTATATTTCAGCTGTCAATCATGTTCCTTGCTCTCATTCTTATTCTTCTGTGAGTAGTTTTACTGTAGCTGGAATGGTGACAGAGTTTTGACAGTTGGAATGCTGTATGCTGTGTGCAGGCTGACAGTTGGTTTGTGGGGAAAAAGCCAAGTCGATGGAAGTGGGAGGGGGGATACTGCTCCTAAACAAAATGGTGCTGGATTGAAGGCATGCAGCATCACATGCTCGTTCATCTTATAAGCGGTAAATCACAGGCCAATTGTGCGGTTCTCTATGGGACCGCATGATCGGTCACACAAACTGTTGGCCGCGGCCACTATTGCTGCGACTGACAGACATTTGCCCCGGCCAGCCGACTGCTCGTCGTTAGCGAACGCTCGTCTGGACAAATAGTCCCCTCGTGTTGTACCCAAGCCTTAGGCATGAGATGCTTAGTTTAGGATTCTGAAGTGAGCAGGAAACTACATTATTCTTGTCAGTAACTTTCCAGCGTAAAAAATAATATTGGAGTTAAAAGAATAGGGACGAACTACATTAAAAGAGAAATACTGCAAATCATGCTTCCTTTCTATGGCCACAGGTTAATATTTGAACACCTTGCTGGGGGATTTATGGTTTTATTCAATCACATGGCATGTCAGCAAAAAAAACTTCCCTAACTGAAAATGGCTCTACACATTGCTTGTAAAAATAGAAGGTGACATCTGTGCACGATAACAGAATGGTGACTGTAAGGCAAGATATTTTAAAATCATCTAAGCCTGACTTATTTTTGGCTAACATTCCTGGTAACATCAAGGCTATAAAAAGCATAAAAGAACCATCTAATTGCTGAATAATCTACAGAATTAGAAAATCTCATATTGTAAATTGATTTTAAGGGGAACTGAGATCTCTGTACAAGTGCCCAAGCACACTCCTACCTTTAAAATTCCTTCAGGATCATGCTTTGTATTGCACTCTATCCAAACTTACAGCAGTATAAGAGGTGGCGCTTCCTGCTTACACTGTGAGCTGTGACATCACCAGATTCAAAGCGGCTAGAAAACATCATCCTAGGCTTAAAGGGTATGTCCACCCCCATAACTAAAATTTAACCCACTTCTGGGGCCACTGTGTAGTATTAAAAAATCTTTACCTACTCCTCTGCTGCAAATCCTGCAGTACCTGTTTTAAAAAAGTGCAGAGTAGGAGCTGTCAGTGAGTCATCAGGTCCCTGCTTACTCTCTGTCCTCTGAGAGGTTTCTGGCACGTGCAGGGGAGCCCTCCCTCCTCCCCCATCACTTCGGATCCCTTCGTCTCCTGACCCTCTACCATTAAAGTGTAGGTAACCTTAGCCCAGCCCCACTGCCAAGTTGTTTAGTTAAAAAAGCTTTAGAAATTGACTCCTTACATCGATTTTGTTCTATTGCCGGCAGTGCGTCTGTGATTGGCTGCCTTTCAGCCAATCATAGACGCAGCTGCCAGTCCGGCCCCCTGCTTGCAGTTCTGGCAAGCAGAAGGCCTGGATCGAGCACTGGGGGAACAAAGGCATGTAAGTCCTTTCCATACCTTTTTAAATGAACAAATATGGCTGTTGGGGGGTGGGCTAGGATGCCCTACACTACACATTTATTTTTTTGCAGAGTGGAGATGCCCTTTAAAAGTTATAACATAGCTCTTTTCATTTAAGTACACTTGCATGGAGACCGTATTACCCTTTAATTTTAGTGTGGGGGGGTTTGATTATTTAATCTGTTTTAATAAGTGGCTCCTACAATAACCATATGTTTGTCCCACTCCAAGTATTTTAAAGGATAGATTTACTGAAAAATGAACTTCCTTTTTATGTATTATTGTGGGGTAAAGGAGCTACAATAAGTATTATTTTATGAGGTAAAGGAGCTACAGTATGTATTATTTTATGAGGTAAGGAGCTACAGTATGTTTATTTTATGAGGTAAAGGAGCTACAGTATGTATTATTTTATAGTAAGGACACGTATTATATTGTTGAGTAAGGAGCTACAGTATGTATATTTTATGAGGTAAAGGAGCTACAGTATGTATTATTTTTTCAATTAATTTAACAGAAGCAGGAATAAAATCTTTACTATCTCACGATTGTGCTGATCCCAATGCTTCTGGGATATACTATCCTATATATCCCCCGATTGTGTGGTTCATAAGTGGCCGCACGATCAGCCGTATTTACAGGCACGTACGATCATCTGCCATCTGTCTGACATGTTTTGTAACCGAATATTTTCGTGTATTGGTCAGTTGGCCTGAAAAATCTGCTTGTGTGTACCCAGCGTTATTCTCTGATATCAAGGTCTGAAAAGTGTCACTGTGGATGGACACATAGTGGCAAATTCTTCAAAGGGTTAACCATTAAATGAAACTTATATAGAATGTCAATTTAATTCTTGGCAAAAAAGCAAAAAGGAGAAAATAGGTCACCAGATCCAGACAGAGTATCAGCTATTTCCTCAACTATTTTCCTCAACCTTTTTAAAGAGAATCCATACCATATTAAGAGTTTAAATGTAATTAGTAAGGTATGTGCTTAATATATTGGATATTGTTATGGAGAACATGATTTTTGTTGTTGTTTTGTTCTAATAATTACAATACCGTGTTTTAATATTAGTTTTGTGGTCTACACAAACTTAAGCATGACATGGTTAATTCAACAGACATTAGCAGATAGTTAACTTCAGTTTTTAGGTAGCCAGTTTCACATACATCAAAATTAGTCACCAGGTCTTTATAGATCCTAGGATTTTCCATTCCTGCAATAGCCAGATAAATAAATAGATAGATCTGTTAACATCTCTAGATTTGCTGATAAAATAGGTGGTCAACTACAAAACCGATTTACCAAACGGAAACGTCCCAGTCCATGAATAGGATTCTAAACAGAACAGCTGTGCTCTTTAAATAGATGCCATTGATTGCTTAAGAAAGAACAGAAAAAGAAGAGCTTGCTCTAGTTACACAAATAATAAATTAATTATAGATTGTTCCCCTGAATGTATGGTGCAAGTAAGATCAACGAGCAGGAAATTCCAATCGTTATTTAATGTTACTACAAAAAACAAAAGCATCAAGGAAGAGTTTATTAGAAAGGACACTATGCCTCTCACTTCTTTTTTTGCTTTTTTATGTAAGAATGCCTACTGTCGACAATGCGGGACAAGCATTTACTAATAATAGATGAATGAATAAATAAATGAAACGGCAATTAACAGGGAAAAAGAACCTAGATCAATTAGATAAGATTGTGGTTTGCGTGGGAATTTTTGTCATGAACAATTGTCTGGTGGGCAACTCTTTAGCAGGATAAGGAAGCATTAAGAAGCTAAGCTTCAGCTAGTTTACTTTACTATTGTGGGTTTTTTTTCACTCCTTTACCCCATTTCAGGAAAAATCTTGTCTTAACTCTGGGTCAGGTTAATAATTGTATTGTAAACAAATGATTTCAAGCCACAAGGATATTCCTATAAACAGCCACAACAAACTGGCAAAGATGTCAGTGGCATCCTAATTTCTTTGCATCTGTAAAAAGCATAAGCAAGGGGCAGTTGCGGTGTCATATCTGCCTAATTAAAAGTGACCATAGAGAAAGCAATGGCTGGCATGTATATGTTTTTATATACATTTGGAACTGGAACTAGCCTTTACCATAAAGTTGAGCAGCACGGTGGCTCAGTGGTTAGCACTGATACCTTGCAGCGCTGAAGTCCTGAGTTCGATTCCACCCTTGGACACTCTGCAAGGATTTGTATATTCTCCCTGTGCTTGCGTGGGTTTACTCCGGCATCGTTTTCCCCAACAATGATAAAGACATACTGATAGGTTGTATGTGTCAAATAAATGTGCTTAAATTGTAAGCTCTTGGGCAGGGCCAGTGTGAATGTAAACATTTAATTGTAAAGCGCTACGGAAGATGTTGGCGCTATATAAATCCACATAATAATAAAGAGAGGTACGAGCTAAAACTATTTTGGGCAGGAGCTAGTCACCGTCAGTTAGTAAGGGACAGCTTGCAGCAGTGAAAACTTGACTGACTTCAAGAAATTACATCTCTTTGTAGGATGCAGCTGGAAATGTAAACCATTATAGTTTTTCTATTTCAGTTTCGGGCTATAGGTTGGGGATAATTTGAGTTTAGAATTACCTCTTTAAAAGCCTTTTAAAAATAAAAAATTACTTTATTAGTTAGTGTGGTATAATGAATGACTTTTGTTACCCACAGGGTGCATATAAATTGTTTTAGACTTCCAATGGATAGTGGCCTGCAAACAGATTTCCAGGGGACACTACGCCTCCATTATTTTTGGAATTTTCTAAGCTATCTCTGTCTGGCTTCTTGTCAAAAAGAAATTTGGTGACCACAGTTTTCAATTTTCCTACCGTTTATTTCCACTACTCAAGTTGCCGTTCTGACACTGGCCTCACGTGAAAGATTATAAATGATGAAGCTTATAAAAAGCTTATAATCCAAATACTTCTTCATTAGTTGACTTTTCTATCTGTCCGTGAACTATAAAGAGGAAAAGCAAAATATTTACTTTGAGATTAGCTAATAAACCTCTTCCACACATGGAGGCGTATCAACCTTTTCACTAATGAATGATAGTACAGATTTGGAATACCTAGCATGTGACCTGTCAATCAAACAATTCTAAACATGCCCTAATACAGCATTACATCTAGGAGTCGGGAATGCAAAGCGACGGGAGGGGAGACCAGGGGGGCACACACTGACATTTTAACAAATAATGTTTAAAACTTATGAAGAAATGAAGAAGCAAATTCATCCTAAATTCCTCACATTATACACCCTGACCTCTCTTAACTGCTGTGGGGGCTTACTTACACCACAGAGGTACAATGAGAATCCATGTTGTTTTCATTTGTACATTTTACTTTACCCAGCCTTATGGTTGTCCTGCAGTGCCTTCTGAAAGTCCAGGGAACTGAAGTGTAGGAGATTGTGCCGTTCGGTCGGGGATCGTTGCCTGACTGACCGGGCGGATCTCCATACACGGGCCGATTATCAGGCAAAACTAATGTTCGCACACATCGTGGGTCAGGACCCGCGATCGCACGTGTGTACGAACCTTAAAGCAGGTAGAGATGTGCGGCCGCGATGCACGATACCCGGCAAATGGCCATTATGGCCAACTATCAATTCATGTATGGGCGTTTGGTCATGCGATGCCTGACCGAACCCCCATATCGAACCAATTGTTGGACGTAAAGAATGTTTGTGGGTAGTCATGCCTCACGGGTCGGGCCACATGCCTGTGCCTAATATTGTATGGGGTGTTTTGTACAAAAATATAAAACTTTAAAAGCAAATTAATAATTCAGCACACTGGGCAGTGACTTCTCCTGGGAGATGGGAAGTGATGTGTGCTTCCCAGCCCTGCAAAAGCATAGCCACCTTGCCCAGTCAGCAGACCCTCTTTTAATGCCTATTGCCCAAATAAAGCTGAGGGTGCTGTAGTATGATAGGACTAAAGGACTTATATATACAAGACATGCATTAGTTGACTTTCCTCCCAATGTTTCCATGATCTTCTGACAACCACCCCGGGCTGATCATTTTAAGATTGACATTCAATCGCAAATTTAGTCTGGGGCGTGGAGAATGGCGTAAATGTCAGGAGGTAAATTATTAAATATTAGACAGATTTGATCATTAATCTATGAATCGGTCAAAGATTGAATTATTACCATACATGGGTTCATATTTTGATAATCAATAGAATGTCTGTCTAGCTATAAAATTTCTGTTTGTCTCTCTTACTGCATATTATTGCTCTCGCACTATCTTGTATAACTATCAATTTTTAGTTATATGTCTATTTAGCTATTAATCTTTCCTGTAACTGTCTATCTATTTAATTATATATCATGTGTATATATTTAGTTTCAGTCTTTCTGCCTTTCTATCTAATTTTCAGTTTGTCTGTCTGTCTGTCTATCTAACTATTTAAAGGACAACAATATAAAAAAAAATAACATCACCCCATTACGTCCACACTTCCAGCAGCTGAAATCACTTACTCACATTTACAGTCGTGCTTTTCTGCCTTAGATATCACACAGCAAAGATGAGTGCTAAAAGCCCACTCCTAGATGGCCAAGGGCCCTGATTAACATATCAATTGTCATTGGCTGGTGGGAATGTCTGTTAAAACCTCTTTTCTCCTCCTCCGACAGTAAAACTAAATTGAAATGCCCTGTGCTAGGATACAGCCTACATAATCCAGCTGATCAAGGGTGAGTGGAGGAGTGTTTTCTCGCATGCTAGCTCTTAGTGACAGTTAGTGGCAGACAGAATCTTTACACCTCAACACATGGCTAATTGAAGGCAAAGAGAGGCTTGAAATCAGGAAAAATTGTTTGGGGATTTCTGCATACCTTTACTCTTTTTAAATTATATAAAAAAAATGCATTGAGGCAATACAGTTATTTTTAAAAATGCATATGATCCAGGCCCCTATGACTCCGGGATTAACCCATTATGTAACATTGTCAGATGTAAAGTATTCTCTATATAGGATGATGGGACATAACAGGTTAAATGAAATTTCAAGGTGCCGGTATATAAATCATCCACTTAGATCTAACCCACTTTACTACATCACTTAAGCCATGCCCATTTGACTGCACCATTCCTTGATTTGCCCAGGGGTTCACATATAGTTTGAGATGCCCCTGGCAAGTCTTAGTGTAAAGGACAACAAATAAAAAACAAATAACATAACCCCCATTACATGTCCACACTTCCAGCAGCTGAAATCACTTACTCATATTTCAGCCATGCTGCCCTCCCTTAGATATCACACAGCAAAGATGAGTGCTAAAAGCCCACCTCCTAGACGGCCAAGGGCCATCATTACATATCACTGTCAATGGCTGGTGGGAAGCCTGTTACAACCTCTCTCCTCCTCCTCTGCCAGTTAAACAAACTTAAAATGTCCGGTTCTAGGACACAGCCTACATAATCAAGCTGCTAAGGGTGGGGGAGGAGTGTTTTCTCGCATGCTAGTCCTGAGTGACAGTTAGTGGCAGACAGAATCATACGCCCCTTTCACAGCATGGCTAATTGAAGGCAGAGGAGAGCTTTAAATCAGGAACAAAATGTATGGGGAGGGCTGCATACCTTTACTCTTTTTAAAGTAATTTAAAAAAAATGCATTGAGGCAATATAGTTATCCTTTAAGGTTCTACACATGTGCGATCGCGATGATGACCCGCAACGCACAATGTGTATGAACACGGTTTTAGACGATAATCCGGGTGTGTATGGGCACTTACTCTGCCGAAAAGGCCGCTCGTTCAAAGATCTGCCAGGGCCAGTCGGTCAACGTCCCGACCGAATGGCCATTTTGCCCGATAAAGAGCCCATACACGCCAGGATTATCGGCTGAAACGGACGTTCAACACATTGTTCATCGCGGGTCAGCGGTTGCAGGTGTGTACGAACTTTAGAGCTGAGAGTTAAAGTGGTACTTTTTGCACAACGGACAATGTGTGGGTACTGGTTACTTACTGTAAACATTGTACAAATGCCAGTGGAACATGTTTATGAGATTTAAATGGAAAATAGTTTAAAATGGAAATAGTCTCTATTATATTATTTTTTGTTTGAAAGTGTGATTGTTATAGTCAGTGTTCATATAATTCATAAAAGGTTGTTTTTTTCTTTAGTAGGGATCATTCTGTTATTTAAGTATTCTTCAAAAATGATTAAATTATCAATATAATTGTGATTTCTGCTCTGTCCTTGTACAAGTCTTGTCCATTCCTGGTCCCAGCTGCCTTAGGCTCACCACTCAAGTGATGACAAGTGAAGTCTTTAACTCTTAAGCACAACTTATTTTTAGGCATCTGGGAGTTATTAACTACTTTTATTAGTACAGCGTATATGACTCTTGAAAGTTCTGACGTTGTGTTTTCATAGCATGCAATAACACGTGTGAATTGGAAGGCATAATAAATAAATACCACATGCTGTTTCATTACATCTGGAAATCATTTGGAAAAAAGCCCCAGAGGCTGTGGCGGGAGGGCTAAGTAACATTTATACAAAATCCGGATATCCTGACAACTCAAATGAATACTAGTTTAGTCTCCATTGATCTTACTGATTTAAACAAATAGTAGTCTGCCTGACAGGTAGACTGAGCTGTGTTAAAAGATATTCAGTGTAACAGCTTACTTAGCGTAAGTCAAATATATAAGCGTGATAGAAATCCGAATCTAGTCTATCAAAACGGTCTTATTAGGGTCCTGCAAACAGGAAATCAGTATTTCGGTTGCAGTTATTTATACACAGACACAATGCTGAATTGGCAGATTAAGGTCATTGGGATGAAAAAATTTTTTCTGAAAAGCATTTGTATTTGCACTGAACTTCCCTTTAAAGCTGGGTACACACAGTACAGATCATTGAAAGATGACAGACAGGATCTTCAAGATCCTGTTGGTCATCTTTCAAAGATCTGCATACACACAGTACCGAGCATTCTCCTATGCACATATAGGGAGAACGCTCGGGACTGTATGTTTCCCTCGGCCGCGGCAGATCCTCTATAGGGAGTCTAGCAAGGCCGATGGAAATTTTCGGTTTTCCAGAAGAGCGTTCGCGCCTACCTGATCGTTCGGCGGCCATGCGCTCGTTCGGAGAAAACGAAGGTTCACACAGTAGCGCCAATACCATCGGATTGGGGTTTTATCGTACTATGTGTACCCAGCTTTAGACAGAAAAATTCATGGTTTAAATCAATTTTAAAAATGATTATTATTTTGTGAAAAGGAAAGCAGATTTCCCCCATTTGCTTAAAAAAATAGCTTAAAATATGTTAAACAGCATGGTGGCTGGTTATTGTGATTGCCTAAGGGTACATCTGTTTGGATCTTGTTTGTGCCCATGCTGTACCCTGGCAACCTGGCAACCCAAATACTGCTTGTTATTGTATTTAAAAACTGGCTTTGTTATTCACGTTTTCGTTTTAAAGGGAAAGTGCAGTGGAAAATGTTAATATTTTAATTAATTTACATTATGCATACCTAGTTATTCTACATCTTCTCTTCTATTTTGAAAAATCAGTGAGCTGACATTTCAGGTTCTGTAACGGTTCTATTCTTTCCCAGAATGCACGCTCTTGGAATGTTCCTACAGTAATTTCTACTGATGGCTGTTGGATGGGTCAAACATGCTCAGATCTCTACTGAGCAACTGAATCAACCCAGGTGCTGGGTCAGGGGCAAGGCATAACTGTCTATTAGGGGTCCTGCAAACCAGTATCAGTATCGGAAGCATTAATTTATACACAGACACAATGCTGAATGGGCAGGTTAAGGTCATTAGGATGGAAAAATATTGCTATTTTTTCTTAAAAGCATATGTATTTGCACTGAACTTCCCTTTTAAAAAACCAATCAGTGTTGGTATTAACGACTTTATAAACTCTTCCGCCAGTGCCCTATTATGAAATTAAGATACCTATAAATCCTAAATAGCAACACTCCTTGAAAAGGAGTTTGGAGAATATTCTAGCTCTGGTTTTCTCCTATTGATTATATCATTCAGCAAAATGCCCTAAAAGACAACTGCAGGACACCACTGCTTCTTTTGTCTCTAGTTGCCTCAGCATAAAAGACAAGAGCTACATTCTGGTTGACATATGGCTTCCCGCAGCCTGGAGAACATCTCTGGAACTTGGTAGCTGGCATCAGCATAGGGGGGATGGCACATGCACAGATTGGCTCCTCTTCTAGCTGGAGGATTATGTCACTTCAGTGGCTTTGCCTTGTGCTTTGTGATTTTGATCTTTAATTTTTTTAGTAATGGATCAACTCAAATAAAATAGAGACAGTGGTCTAGTAGATTGCAGATAGTTGTCCTTTAAGATTTTGCTGTGAAAACTGGAAAAATTAATTTACAGAAAACATGAGTAAATATGCCGTCATCTTGCAGATTAAGCTGTCAGGTAGACTGAGCATCTGTTTGCTTTTCATTCTCAAAATTTCTATCCCATTAAAGGGCACGTCCACCCCAAAACTATATTTCCCCCACTACTGGCCCCACTCTGTAGTGCATAAAAATCCTTACCTTACAGCCCAGCTCCCAATGGTTCTCCTGTATGTCCCCAGAAAACTGTCCACCAGGAGCTGGCCACCAGGGAAATTGTTTCCGCTCTGAGATGTCCTTCAGAGTGTTTGGCTTGCTCAGACAGCCCCATCACTACCTCCCCCCCCCCCTCTCCCACCCGTTTTGTTTCCCTCCCCCTAGTGTAAATCCCCTTAGGCACATAGTAGGGCTTCTCCCCCAGCCCCAACCGCATAATATATTTTCAGAAAGTCCCCCTAACTCTCCTACCTTCCCTCTCTCCTTCGGCGTTCTGAACTGCCGGCAGCCGCGTCCGTGATTGGCTGCCTCTCAGTGTGGCGGAGGAGAGAGGAACTTTCTGTAAAATATATTATAGCGGTTGGGGCTGGGGGTCGTGGCCTTCTATATATCAAAAATTAGAAAAAGGGATGGACATGCCCTTTAAAGTAGTTTAAAGGGAATGTCCACCCCTTTTTTAAACTTTTTATATATTATACATATTGATCCCCCAGCCCCAACCGCCATAATAATATTCTTAGAAAGTGCCCCAATATGTACTTACGTTCCCTCTATCCTCCGCGGCAGTCTCCAGGCCCTCTGCTTGCACGGAAATGCGGGACCGGCAGCCGCGTCCCTGATTCGCTGAGATGCAGCCAATCAGGGACGCGGCTGCCGGCTGCTCAGAACGCCGGAGGATAGAGGGAAGGTAAGTAACTATCGGGGCACTTTCTATGAATTCTGTTACGACGTTTGGGGCTGGGGGATCAATATGTATAATATATAATATTATATAATATAATATATAATGGGGATTTTACACTAGGGGGAGGGAGAAAAAAAAGGAGGGAGAGGGAAGGGGGGGGGAGCTCTCCTGCGCATGCCTAACTTGTCGAGGGTGAGGCTGAGACAGGCGCAGGATGAGTCACCCAGACCTTCTACACTACACTTTCCTGGACTTTGGAGGGGCACAGCATGGCAACCATAAGGAGCTGGTATGTAAGGTAAGGATCTTTGTACACTACAGAGTGGGGCCAGTATGGGGTTATATTTGAGTTTTGGGGGGGTGGACATGCCCTTTAAATGTCTGTATTAACCTTTCCTGCTGGCATATGCTACCATTTCTAAGGTCCAACCCTTAAGACTGAAGGTGGCAAGAGATGCTGAATGGGAAGGTTAAGATCATTGGAATGGAAAAACAAAGCTTTTTTTTTTTCCTTAAAAGCATATGTATTTGTACTGAACTTCCCCATAAAGGAATAGTTCACTTGAGAAGTGAACTATTATCGTGCATGCACACTATAATTGAACTGAACCAGGAAGAAGTCGGGAATTTACAGTGGCTCCTGAAAAATTGATTGAAGAACAGGAGGTAAGGCATAGCTCCTTAAAGGAATAGTACACTGAAAAATTGAACTATTCCTTTAATGCATTGATTGAAGATGGGAAGTAAAGGAGCTGTGCCTTACCTCCCATTCTTCAATTTGTCTACCTGGAGCCAAGAACGAAGGTGAGTATATTTATCTTGCGCACAATCCACTGCTGGCCTCATTGGTAATTACGCCTTCTGCGTTTAGTTTAACTATAGTGCGCATTATAATGCATGCACGCTATAGTTAAATTAAACACGTTAAACTAATTAATCCAATACAAGGAATAGTTCACTTTTTCATCAAGCCATTTATAGCCTTTATAGACTTACTTCTAATTTGCAACCCACTTAAGTCAGGGGGTTGCAAATTAGAGATCTACACATGTTTGAATCACCTATCAGTCAATCAGCATTAGGAACATTCCAAGCAAGTGAGCATCCTGAGAAGGACCATTTTAGCTCACAACAGACCACATCAAGCCATTGCATAGAGAATGAAATCAATTGATTTTTTTAATAACAAAGCAGTATCATTAAATTATAATATCCCTCCTTTACCTTGCTTGTAAATTACAGGTCATTGTCTATAATTTTTGGCCAAGCAGACAGTATTTTACTAATTCAAATTCTGAAAACTACAGAAAGTATAGATAACACGCAGTAACAGCCCTTTAACTACTGCAGTCGTTATTGTACAGCATGGTCATAAAAATACCAGGTTGCAGCATTATTTTTACTGGGCACAGTGTAAAATAATGTCCACCGTAGCAATCAGAGTTTTAAGATATTGTTCCTTTATAAGTACAACCAAATACGTAGAATACCTAGGTATGTGTAGTGTAAATAATTTATTTTATAAAAAAACTTTTTCCCCCCCACAGAACTTCCCCTTTTGTGTCTGGGATACCATTTTGTTTTGATACTTGCATTTATGTAGCACGTTTAGATGTTCGATAAGTTCCAGACAACATTTTAGCATTTCTGGAGGTTATGCTACACATTTAAGTTAAAAATAGACACAAATAGGGCCCAGTGGAAATTAAATATGGAGCAAACCATCTACTACTTCTAGCACTGCTTGTTTTACACAATCAAGGGCTGTGACCACACATTTTCTTAAACTGGGGTACAGCCAAACTACATGTATGAGCAGCATACTAGAGAAAAATCAGTACTTTCTAAATATTTTATTAAAAATTGGCCTTTATAGTGAACCCACCCTGTCCCGTATCCTTTCAGCAGCCTGTGTATATTATCACCATTGTGTTTCCCATTTTCACTAACTCAAAACATTACAGTGTTCTTGCTGTTCTGTGCACTTAGAACTTTGCATTTGTCCTCTCATGCAGTGATAGCAATGCCATTCACTGTGGAAATACTACGAAACAAAGGAAAAATACAAACATAAAACCCTTTTCTGTAAGCACAAAGGAAGGGTAGGTGATAACTGCTCACAATTCTAGTTTTGCATCCCTGATAAAAAAAGGATAAAGTCTGTTATGTCAGTGTGCGATATAGCCAATGGAAAGTCAAGCTTCTTAACAGTATTTTTATCTGTTTCCTAAATTAAACCTCTTTTCTCCACTTTACCTGTGTTAATCAGTTGCTACCTTGACACATAGAATCTCACCCGCACGTAAGTATTTAACGCCAGCTATTAGTGGCGTTAAATACTTACGTCTTAAGAGCCGCGCAGCCTCTGGTAAATAGGTTTGCAACGGCTGCGCAAGTTCCTGTTCCGGATCTCGCACAGCCGCCACAAAGCAAGCCTTAATGTTGCGCTAACTGAGCATAAATCAGTTAGCGCAACATTATGAAGGGGCAGGAGCGCTCCTCGGTAAATCACCCTGCTAGTCTTTACACCCTCAGGAAGTTGAACTCAGAAACAGAAGAATTCCAGTTACAGCTAAACTGTGCAGGGTATCAGTGAAGTAATTTAATTTAAAGGGCCTAAACTCCATTTGACCTTTTAAAAGGCGCCATGCTGTGACATGTAGCTGCATACACACTATATATACCTTACCACGCTTTAGGGGTCAACAATGTTACTTTGCACATGTTATCACAACTGAAGGACAACTTAAAAGGAAAGACTTCTCTTGGGCATGACTTTAAATCCGATATTAGGACTAAAAGAAAACTACCTGTTTTAGATGTAACAGTGGAAAGTATCCAGTGTATTGTATTAGGAGGCATGTCTTTACAAGTTTTGTCTCTGTACTCATCAGATGAGAGATAATTAAGTTCAGAGATGTAAATTATAAAAAATATGTAAGTACATGGTGCTTTCGCTGCAGACATTTAATGTTTGGAAGTAACTGATGTTCCTCTAGGCCATTTCTTGCTCAGATATTTATGCTTTTTTTTTTTAAAGCTTTCTTGTTTGGGGAGCTAAACTCTTTCTTTTCAGCCCAGACCAAATAATGTCCCTGTTTTTATGTGAAAGACAATGTTCTCTCTGCTCTTTGCAAAGGAGTGAAGAGAAACTTTTTGAATGAAAAATAAATCTGATGATTCAGATTTATTGTCGCAAGAGACAGGATTTAAGTGTATAACCAATAGAAACAATATGAGTTTGTTAGTTCATTCCAATAGTCTGCCCACATGTGTTACAAAGTTGTCAAAAAAGAAAAGAAATATTGAATCAATAAGCTAGCTATTACCATTGCTGCATTAGATCAGCTGTAGCTATGTTTCAAAATGTCTAGGTGACACCCTCAGGTCTTGCAAGGTTTATCTAAAAAACCTGTAAAATGTTAACAATGTTCCTTGGAGAAACACATTCTTGTGAGGCTTGTGATTAACTTGAAACATATGAGAAGCATCTGTGCCCTTGGGGGAAAATCTTCAGCACCTACCAGTGCCTGTTTCTCAAAAGCTTGTCTATTGCAGTAGAGCTGTATGCAGGTGTGATATGAACTGGGGGATGTAATTTTAAGGCTAGGAGCGCCCTTAAAGGTTCCAGGTAGCATGCATATTGTGGATGTTAGCTAACATTGTATGACGAGTGATAGCTGCATAAAAATGTGTGTTTCTTTTAAAGTAAAGTGAGCTAATGGAATTAGTGACAGGAGCTGAACTACTTGAAAGGCAATTGTCAATAATGCTAACTTTCTGCTCTTCTATAAGGCAGATCCATGAGATGACCTGCAGTAGGAAGTGAAGCAGAGGGTAAAACAAAATTCCTGGAATTGTCATACCCTTGTCCTGACAAGCCTGTTGGGAACGCTATAGGGTACAGTTATTTTAGTTATAGTCTTGGCTAGGCATAAATCCTTTAATTAAAGAAGATAAATACAACTAGAAACATCACAATCAGACTTTATTTACTTTGGCAGCTTGATGGTGTGATTTGAGAAAGGGAAATCTGAGCATTTAGTGTTAGTTTTGGTAGAACTTATTGGTACTGATAGCCCAAGATGAGAAGTGGAAAAAAACAGAAACATGTTAAGTGCTAATTTTATATGTACATTATATGAAATATGCAAGCCCTTACTCTTGTTGCATATACTTTATGCATAGGATTGAACTTTGGAGTCAGGAAGGAATTTTTTCCCCTTTATGCTGTTTTATTTTTTTGCCTTCCTCTGGATCAACTGTTAAGCTTCATACACATGTGTGATTATATGGAGACGAACCACGACACACAATGTGCATGAACGCCTACTTCGGACAACTATTAGTAAGTGTATGGGCGCTAAGTGGGGCATTATTGATGACCTGGCCCAGCGAATCATCAACGATTCCCAACCGAACGGGCAAACAGCAGTTTGTAGTCATTGTGCGATGCGGGTCAGACCCTCGCCATTGCATGAGTGTACAGACCTTTAGGTATTGTTCATAAGTAGGCTTAAAAGGTTGTACTAGATGGACTTACTATGTAACTATGCAATTATTTATACTGCCCCCTAGTGCTGAAAAAATTGCCTGTTACTGGCATTCTTTTATTAAGTAGTCTTTACTTCATTTTTTAAAGCTTTAATTTTCCTATGCCACTACACACCCTTGTCCGTTTAATAGTAAATAATTGATCATTTAATAACTACTGTGCAATATAAGAGTAACCAAAAGATACGGAGAAGGTGCATATAAATACATAATGTAAGAGGAGAGCTTACCGTATATACAGGCATTCTTCTCAAAGGTGACTTATTTCACACTTAAAGATTAGACTATCTCTTATATTTACAGGTTTGCTTTTGTTTTTTCTTTTTTGTTTGTTTCAGTTTGGCATTTATAACAATGCCATTTGGATAGTTCTTGTACTTAGAGCTGCTGAGATTTTGCAGTGATTGTGGCATACCTGCATTTGGCTTAAGTACAGACGTGAAATATTCTAACACAATGGTGTTGATTTTTTAAAAATACTATTAGGAAAATGCTGCATGCGGCAAAACATCTGGAAATGCAGGTGGCTTTTGTTGGTGTTGGTATTAATTTCAGTATTTAAGTATCATTACAGTATTAAGTGATTATTACATGGATATAATCAAATTTTACTGGTATGGTAAATAATGCACCCACCATAGTAAAATATACAAAATTCACTGAGGATTTAATTACCATGTAAACATAGGGATGAACTAAAATTTTGGGTCAAAATTACCGGTTCCACCATCAAAACCCCAGAAGAAATCTCAAAGCACAATCGACATGTTAAAGATATACTGCCCTCTAGTGTTAATTATGGAGTACAGCAGATCTAGCAATTCTTTTAGCATAAATATTTGTCAGCTTAAATAATTAGCTTTTAAAGCAGCATGAAATATGATTTTAATATTTTCACACATTCTATTTATTCAGCATATTAAGCACACAGCATATATAATATGCTAATTTAGCCCCAACCAGTCAGATCTTATTTAATATTTGAAAAGGGTTAAGAATAACCCTGCATATTTACCATACAGAATATTTAACACACCATATTTAGCATACAGAATATTTAACATACACCATATTTAGCATACAGAATATTTAACACACCATATTTAGCATACAATATTCCACACCCCCATATTTAGCATACAGAATATTTAACACACCATATTTAGCATACAGAATATTTAACACACCATATTTAGCATACAGAATATTTAACACATCATATTTAGCATACAAAATATTTAACACACCATATTTAGCATACAGAATATTTAACACACACCATATTTAGCATACAGAATATTTAACACACCATATTTAGCATACAGAATATTTAACACACCATATTTAGCATACAGAATATTTAACACACCATCAGGGAGATTCAATAAAAGTTCTTATCGTTTAAAATGGTGCTAATTTAGCCCCAACCAGTCAGATCTTATTTAACATTTGAAAGCTAATATCTGATTGGTTGGGGCAAAATTAGCACCATTTTAAATGATAAGAACTTTTATTGAATAACCCTGCATATTTAGCATACAGAATATTTAACACACACCATATTTAGCATACAGCATACAGAGTATTTAACACACACACCATGGAGATTCAATAAAAGTTTTATCGTTTAAAATGGGGCTAATTTTGCCCCAACCAATCAGATCATATTAACATTTGAAAGCAACATCTGATTGGTTGGGCCAAAATTAGCACCATTTTAAACGATAAGAACTTTATTGAAAACCCTGGACCATATTTAGCATACAGAATATTTAACACACACCATATTTAGCATACAGAATATTTAACACACACCATATTTAGCATCATAGTATTTAACACACACCATGGAGATTCAATAAAAGTTCTTATCGTTTAAAATGGTGCTAATTTTGCCCAACCAATCAGATCATATTTAACATTTGAAAGCTAACATCGATTGTTGGGGCAAAATTAGCACCATTTTAAACGATAAGAACTTTATTGAATAACCCTGACCATATTTAGCATACAGAATATTTAACACACACCATATTTAGCATACAGAATATTAACACACCATATTTAGCATATAGAATAACACAACACCATATTTAGCATACAGAATATTTAACACACACCATATTTAGCATACAGAATATTTAACACACACCATATTTAGCATATATATTATTTAACACACCATATTTAGCATACAGAATATTTAACACACACCTTATTTAGCATAATTAGTGGCAACTTTACAAGAACTGTTTTTTTTTGCAAATGCTATATAGCAGTTCAAATGGGAAACAATTCTATTCTTTTTAGGCAGTGACATTTCCTTCACTCCTATTTATACACAATAATAATATTTCTCATAAAAATTCATGAATCCAGCATAATTTTTTTCTATTTAGCTGAGAAATAAAATTTTATACATATCCCAAGATTCCATTTTTTTTTATTGGTGTGCACAAAACATGTATGTTCACATTCCCAAATTAAAGCCAGCGTTGGTTGCAGTAATTGTCATTTTTGCCCTAAAATACCTGAACATTTTCTTATTAATTATTCTAGCAGTATAGGTGCCTTAATGCTATAAAATAAGTCCAGAGTGGAGGTTGGTAACAAAAAAAGGACAGACTCAATGGACCTCAAAGGGTCTTTCTCCCACTTTTTCTACCTCCACTTTGGACTTATTTTATGTTATTAGGGCACGGCCACACTGCAAAGCAAACGCGTTTGCGCATGCGTTTTTATATTGAAGTTAGAAATAATAGTAGATTGGGTTACTTCCGCGCTATGGTGTGGTAGGGAATGTCTCCTTATCTTGATCTTAACCTATTTATTTTTTATTTTTTACTTCTTGTTTTAACCCTTCCCCTACCCATACCCCCAAGCGCAAGCAAGATACTTTTAAAGTTTTTATATTAAAAAACGCATGCGATTGTGATTAAAAATGCGGAACGCAAATCGCAACGCACCCAAAAACGCGTGTTTTCGGTGCTTTGCCGCGTTTTTAATAATCTGAAAAACGCAAGCGCAATTGCATGCGCAAACGCAAGAAAAACGCGATAGGGATTTTTGGGAGATTCTGTAACCGTAGCACTTCCTGGTCTAGAGGGATACCCTGTTTGCGTCTATGAGGTGGCTAAATGCTATGTGTACCCTGGCTATTCAGTAGTTGGTTGTATAAATGGTTGTACTGTACTTCTTGTCCCATTGTGGGTTTTCATATCCATGGATTTACCCAAATGCTGATGCCAGCATTTCAGTTAGCTTTGAAGGTTACAGAACTAATCATCTCATATCATGTACCACAGGCTCTTTATTCACATTGATTAGGTATGTCAGGTCAGTACTGCTCATCAAATGTTACACAGCAAAATGCTTGTGAAGGTTCTCATTCATCCAGGTCATGGTATATCTGTATTCAGTTAGATCAACTGGAGTTAAAGTTTAGTTCTTGAAGACATTCCAGTCAAATGATTAGTGAAATGTCTCCAAGAAGTAAACTTTAAGTCCAGTTGATCTAACTGAATACAACAGATGTTACACAGCAAAAGCTTTCAAATGAATGCTATCACGTTTAGTAAAAATACAGTATTTCCACATCGTTCTAAATCCTGAAGTTGTGATAGCATTTAGCATTATATTTGTAAAACACGGATTTTACTCTATCACGTGCAAAATAAAATAAACCATTAAAGTGTATGTCCAGCAAAAAAGTAAGTACCGTATATACTCGAGTATAAGCCGAGGTTTTTAGGTTTAAAAATCAACCTAAAAACCTTGCCTCAGCTTGTACTCAAGTCAATAGTAAACTTACCTTCAATCCAGAAGCAGCCGCGAGTCAGGCCAGCAGTTCCCAGTAGTTCTTCACGGGTGCGGGATGATGACTTGGAAGGGGCCCAGAGAGTGAGAGGAAGGAAAAAACAATAATGCAATACTGCATTCAACCACTAGGTAAACTCCATTCCTAGATAGAGAAGACAAACAGGGCGTGTGTCTGCTGCATGGCCCATGACTCAGTCAGTAAGTGGCTTTACTGTCTATGTGGCTCCGCCCCCTCCCACATCTTCCATGATCTTGTAGCTCTTCTGTGCTGTGATCTCCATAGAGAGCAGGAGGGAGTAACTGTAAGTTATACTGAACACATTTCTACTTGTGAGAGTCCATGGGGGGACATGGTTACCCTCTGTCTCACTGCTGTGTACAGGGACTGCTCTTGGGGGGCTGCTGGGGCCTGCATAGCAGTGATAGGAAGCCTTGTCACTTCACATGTTTAACTACAACTCCCAGCATGCCTTGATTGCATTCTGCTTCCAGGGCATGCACTGCACATGGGGTAGGTAATAGCATAATAGGGCTACTGGGATATTACCTACCCTATGGGGGCAGCATGGCAGCTACACACCATCTCTATCCTGCCTATATACATATCTTCATATCTGTCACATAGCAGTATGGCAGCTCCACACCATCTCTATCCTGCCTATATACATATCTCCATCTCTGTGTCACATAGCAGTATGGCAGCTCCACACCATACCTATCCTGCCTATATACATATCTCCATCTCTGTCACATAGCAGTATGGCAACTTCACACCATGCTTATCCTGCCTATCCTGCCTATATCCATATCTCCATCTCTGTTTCACAGTATGACAGCTCCACACCATCTCTATAATCAGGATATAGACAGAATAGAGATGGTGTGGAGCTACAATCTGCCACAGAGATAGAAATATGGATATAGGCAGGACATAGTGTGGAGCTGCCAGGCTGTGTGGCAATAGTGGCAGCCTTTTTCCAAACAGTGCACAAATGGGTAGGTGTAAGGATTTGAGCATGGAGAACGGGTTGAATATATCAATAGTCAATACGATTGACATACGTTTTAAGCAACACTGATGCAGAATATAATATGGGGTCTAATATGGGATCCAGTCTGTGTGGGCTTGGCTGAAAGGTATGTTATATAAGGCATGAGGGCATCTTAAGTGTGTGTACTGGACACGGGTACATTTTATATTTACTGGTCTGTGTGTGCGTTGGGGAGGTGGAGCATGTCTAGCGCCCGTTAATGTAACAGGCTTAATGTCTAGTTGATAAATAATATTGCAGGCAACAATGTAAAATGGGAATAATAGTCTTTAAAATGGGTGTAACCTTAACAAAGTGGGCGTGGTCTTAACGAAGTGAGCGTGAAAAAAAATCTGCATTAATCGCTTCTCTTCTCCACGTGTGTCCCTCTTTTGCATTTTACAATGTTGGGAGGTATGCGTGACATGTCTGAGTTGGTTTGTGCTATTGGGGGCCCAGAAATGTACTCAGTATGGGGCCCAGAAAAGTCTGATGGCGGCCTGTCCGATCTGCTCCTCCCCACTGCACTGTCAGTGACAGTCCACGATCTAGCCAATGTGAAGACATGCCTCCTTTTAGAGTGTGTCTTCCCATTAGCTACACTGTGGACTGCGGAAGAGAGTCGGAATGCCGAGGGAAAATTAGTGTAAGTGTATCAGCAGCCAGGTAAAGTACCACCCTCAGTGCTACTAAAGAAAGGAAGAAGAGGAGCGAGGGGGAGGTGAGTATAATTGTCCTTTAACTTGGTTTTGATTTGGAACTACCGGTTTTGAAAATCTGCAGATCCAACATATTTTTTTTTTTCTCAGCGGAAAATCGAATATTAGAAAATTGAAAATGTAAAATTCCATTTAAGAATTGAAATTTCCTATCACAAAATTGAAAATCCAAAAAAACTATTGAATACTCAAATTTACAAACAAAAATGTAAAAAAAAAATTGACTGAATTGGGTTTGAATCAGATTTTGCTGGAAGGAACCATTGTTGGAACAAAGTGCCATAGTTTTGTTCATCTCTCATGTTTGTTCCCCAGCATTGTGTCTCCCTTAGTATAATTGTTAATATTTGAATGTCATTTCTTCCTCAGGCTTGCCAAGGCTGCACGGTATCAAAATGTGATTGCAGTGGAGTTAAAGGAGAAAAGGTAAGAACCCCTATACTTACTAAGCCCCTTCCTCATTCATTTGATACCTTCCATGTCTGTCACATTATACAAAATATGTTTTGAGTCTTTAAAGATGTTTTTAAAAAGTTAACATGTTGGCTATGATATATGGAGTTGTTAATATGTGTACTCTACAGCAGCCAGACCAAATAAGGGAGAAAATTAGAACAGTGGGGTATCCAGAGCTCTAATGCATAGAAGATGACAAGGGACTCTCTTTATGCTGAGCTGCTTTGTGATGTTTTATACAATACAAGCTTTCCGCTTTGGCAGAGTTTTCATAAGTCACTCACTTTGCTTCACTGGATTTGAAAAGCCTGGCTATATTTTTTCAGAACTGCATTCCGCTTGCCATGCAAAAAATTAAAACCTATAGAATCACTGCTTATCATGTTGATGGAATGTATTTTAGTTACATGAATAGTTAAGATAAAAAAATGGTTTAAACCCCTTTAATCCAAACATTATTAGACGTCAATAGTTATAGCAATGAGAAAGCAAACTAAAATCTCTGTTTCTGGCACCTTAAGTCACCTTAAATTTATAGATATCAGGCTTAATTAATATGGGCTACAGAAGTTTGCTTGTTTGTGCTTTAAATCTGCAATAACCAATTAGATGTTACTGATCTAGTGCAGTTAGATAACATTTGATTGGTCCCTGTAGCTTAACATCACAGGACACCTTTCGCACCTCTTATTAAAGTCTCATTCATGTTGTGTATAAAATGCTAGCTGTGCGCTGCAATTATAAAACCCATGTAAAATGATATTACATAGAACTGAGTATTCTCCCAAGAGGGAAATCAAAATGACCTATGTGCTAGACTTAAAACATTTTCTCCATGGCTTAAGGTTAAATGAAGAGAGCTGGCAGATTTACATAAATTAAAATCAAAGAATTCTATAAAAGTTCAACTTTTACCCGCTGTCAGTTTACTGACTTCAAATTACATGTTTGCAAAATAGGATCCTAATTGTGCACCCCTAAAGCTGTCCTTAAACTGATTTTATGGCAGATTTCAAGCAAGTTAACATTACACCAATAAATGAGAATGTTTTTATACAGATGTAATAATGCGTCAGATGCTGAGCTACACCTGTTTGCATGCACTTAGGCGATAATATGTGTTGTAGTTTAGAGACAGCTGGAGAGCACTATGATTACTTCCCATGCTTTTAATTCTAATTAGCGTGTAAGCATTGTATTATCTCAGTCATCTGAACTCTCATTTCTGCAATGCAGATAACTTAGTACATTACGTAAAGGGGGAACCAAATTCTGCTGCTGGCAGGATGATAAAGTAAGAAGCAGCCTGATTTGAAACGGATGGTGATGTAATTACTCATAACAGGCTGGTACTTGTGATCATCTTGTAGAATCTCGAAGAAGGATCTCCATTTGCTTCTCCAGCTGTTGCTGAAATGATAGCCCAGATAGCCCAAAAAAGTAAAGGACCAGTTTAGTCCAATGATGGCCATACACTACCTGGATATTATAGTATTTCAACATTCGATATGAGATGAATGTCGAACAATTTATAATATTGAGCGGAGCAGCAATTTGATCTGCAAATGTTCCTGCATTGTTTGGCTGGCTGAATCATGTATATGATCGTAATATTGTTTGTCTGAATGTTAGGAGGTAAATTTTTATTGTATAGTGTTAAAGACTCACGGAAACAACTTCACATTTTCTTAAACTACAATTTGAGACAAGTAAAATGGTGGAACTCACATATTTATCTGTGCTTGCTTTGTCATTAAATTATTAATGTTTAGTGAGTGCTAAATTGCTCCCACTCTCCTTTACTTACTGCCTTCTTGTAGTGTCTGTGACACTTAAAGGGTATGTCCACTCTTCTAAAAAATTTTTTATATAATATTCCCCCTGTCCCCCCAGCCCCAACCGCTATATTTTTATTATCAGAAAGTGCCCCAAACATTACTTACCTTCCCTCTTTCCTTCGCCGCACTGCCAGGCCCTCTGCTTGCGAGAAAATGCAAGCAGAGGGGCGGGACCGGCAGTCGTGTCTGTGATTGCCTGAGCGGCAGCCAATCACAGACGCGGCTGCCGGGAGTTCAGTGCGGCGGAGTAAAGAAGGAAAGTAAGTAATGTTTGGGGCAATTTCTGATAATAAAAATATAGCGGTTGGGGCTGGGCTGACAGGGGGAATATTATATAAAAAGATTTTTACACTAGGGGGAGGGAATCCTAATCGGGAGGGAGAGGGAGGGGGGGAGGAATCCTCTGCGCATGGCAAAATTCTCCCGGAGGAGAGACAGGAGGCAGAGTCCTTTATGGACTCTGCAGTACTCCTGGTGGGCATTTTTTTAGGGGGGGGATAGCAGAAGAACCAGATGGAGCTGGGATGTAAGGTAAGGATTAAACTACACTAGACAATGGGGCCAGTGGTGGGGGGGGATTATAGTTTTGGGGGTGGACATGCCCTTTAAAAGTTATGCACAGTTCCCCCATGGACGCTGCTCTCCCCTCTCCCTCCCCCTGCCTTCTTTTCTCTGCTGATTCTCTTAAATATTTCAGAAAGTGTTGCTGGCAGGCAGGCAAAGAGGTCAGGCATGGGTCACATATTATAATTTCTGCTATTGGAGTGACAGGTCTTTCTCTGTAAAAAGACTGATGATTTCTCAGAATCTACAGCCCAGATTTAAAATCTGAAAAAAGTTCTGCAGCAGTGGGGTCTTGCTGTGTCTAAAGGTACACTTTTTAAAAATTCCTCCACCTCTGATCTATTTCTTGCCTGATTTTGGTGGGGAAAAAAGGATGAGAAGATTGGTCACTATCATTAACAGATGATCAGGCCAAATTATTGGCCCATGTATACACAGTCTAATACTCAATTGGTTTGCTCATCCTACAGAGTAAACATTTACCATTATCAGAAATTAAGTATATATCAGAAAATTTAAATCTTAAAAGGACTTATATAATAGAGGAACAATTCTAGGCAAATTGACTCTAGTGGATGGCAATGCCCAGGGTTGCCCCATAAACACCTTTGCCCTATGTTAACACACATACCCCTAATTGTTCAGAAACAATGGCATGGCAAAGTTACAAAGTTTAACAGGCAAAGTCACCCAAAAAAATCTTATGTTTAATTATTCGTCCCAGTGCTGTTTTTACACAGAAAGAAACAATATAAAAGGAAGCAAAAAGCTGTTGCAAAGCTTTAAAAAATCTCTGCAAGGCATCAGCAAGATAAATAGTGTTAGTCATTTAATTGGAACACTTGTAAATTAACATGTTAGTATGAAGATTTGCTTTTGTTACAAGATGTTAGTTGGAGATGAAGTATCCACTACATAATGTATTGACAAAGCTTCCAGCCAACTAACTGCAATATGTAGAAGATCTCAGCTGTATTGTAAACATCTTGAAGAAATGTTATTTCTGTGGAGTCATACACAGGCAGACCTGTGCCCTGATCATTAACACTGGATAGTGGAATGGAGGACCGACTTAACAGTCTGTGTTGTAGGCATTTATATTTACCAGTAGTGTAAAGTCAGTCCACCAGTCAGTGTTAAGTATAAGATGCATTATACTTGCATCTTATAACACTGACTTGCAAATATAAGATGCCCAACCTACACTGACTTGTAAATAGAAAATGCCCTCATTTTCAGCCCACACACATTGGTACTTATAAGATGCCATCATGCCCAGCTAACAGCCTTGTAAATAAGATGTGCCCAGCACTGCCCACATGCATTTACACTTAGAAAGGCACTCTCACAGACAAACAGGCACTCACACAGACAGAGTGGCAATCATAGACACTCACAGACAGGCACTTACATTCAGACAGTCATTTACACAGACAGACAGGCACTCACACAGACAGACAGGCACTTACACAAACATATACCGAGACAGACAGGTACTCAGACAGATAGACAGGCACTAACATAGTCAGACAGGCATTCACACAGACAGACAGGCACTCATAAACACTCACAGACAATCACTTACACTCAGAAAATCATTCACACAGACAGACAAGCACACAGACAGACAGGTAGTCATTAACACTCACAGACAGACACTAACACAGACAGAGAGACACTAAAACAGACAGACACTCAGACAGACAGACAGATTGGCACTAAGGAAGACAGACACTAACACAGACAGACAGGTACTCAGGCACTCACACAGACAGACAGGCACTCACATCGACAGACTAGAGAAGTGGGCTTTTCTTTGTGTTAAAATTGACATGCCCTATGTGCTTGTAATGGAAACATGACATAAATATGTAATTGAAACAAGCCATATATCTGTGATTTTGAAGGACAGAATGAGCCATTCCTCTTATATGTAATTAAGCCATGTGTTATGTGTAAAGACGTATACATGACCGAGACCAGCCTTATGTTTATGGTTGTTATATGTTCTGGATGGATTTTTTTGTTATTTTTTTGAGACGTGTTTTCTATCTGTAATAGAAAAACACGTCTCAAAAAAACTTTGTGTCTGTGATAGTCTGTAATAGAAAAACACGTCTCAAAAAAACTTTGTGTCTGTGATAGTCTGTAATAGAAAAACACGTCTCAAAAAAACTTTGTGTCTGTGATAGTCTGTAATAGAAAAACACGTCTCAAAAAAACTTTGTGTCTGTGATAGTTTGTGAATGAGACTATCCTTCTGCCATTGATCAAGAATGCTGTATGTCGAGGAAGTCTTATTGTTTGTGAATGAGACATCTCTTCTGCCATTGATCAAGACATGCTGTGTGTCCGAAGAAGTCTTATTGTTTGTGAATGAGACATCTCTTCTGCCATTGATCAAGACATGCTGTATGTCTGAGGAAGTCTTATTGTTTGTGAATGAGACATCTCTTCTGCCATTGATCAAAGACAGGATGTTGGGTCGAAGAAGTCTTATTGTTTGTGAATGAGACATCTCTTCTGCCATTGATCAAGAAATGCTGTATGTCCGGGGAAGTCTAATGTTTGTGAATGAGATATCTCTTCCGCCATTGATCAAGACATGCTGTATGTCTGAGGAAGTCTTATTGTTTGTGAGTGAGACATCTCTTCTGCCATTGATCAAGACATGCTGTATGTCCGGGGAAGTCTAATGTTTGTGAATGAGATATTTCTTCTGCCATTGATCAAGACATGCTGTATGTCCGGGGAAGTCTAATGTTTGTGAATGAGATATTTCTTCTGCCATTGATCAAGACATGCTTTGTGTCTGTGATAGTTTAATATCTGTGAATGAGACATCTCTTCTGCCATTGATCAAGACATGCTGTATGTCCGGGGAAGTCTAATGTTTGTGAATGAGACATCTCTTCTGCCATTGATCAAGACATGCTGTATGTCCGGGGAAGTCTAATGTTTGTGAATGAGACATCTCTTCTGCCATTGATCAAGACATGCTGTATGTCCGGGGAAGTCTAATGTTTGTGAATGAGACATATCTTCTGCCATTGATCAAGACATGCTGTATTCGGAGGAGTCCTAATGTTTGTGAGAGATACATTCTCTTCTGCCATTGATCAAGACATGCTGTATGTCCGGGGAAGTCTAATGTTTGTGAATGAGACATCTCTTCTGCCATTGATCAAGACATGCTGTATGTCCGGGGAAGTCTAATGTTTGTGAATGAGATATCTCTTCTGCCATTGATCAAGACATGCTTTGTGTCTGTGATTGAGACATGCCTAGTGTATGTAACTGAAATATATCTTCTGCTTGTGTTTAAGACAAGCCTTGTGCCTGTAATCATAACATGCCTTGTGTCTATGAATGAAATAAGTCTTCTGCTTGTGATTTAGACAAGCCTTGTGAGTGAGTCATGTGTCTGTGAGTGAAACACGTTATGTGTCTGTAATCTAGACATGCTTTGTGTCTCAGACTTGTTGATTCCAGTCATAAAGTTTAGCAGTACCTTTGTTCTGCTGACTGAGCATCAAGATCATGTACAGAATGCAGTCAACTAAAAGCAGGAGTCAGCATGAGAGGCTCTATCACAATGAATCGCAGTTCTGACACGCCTTGAGTTGTATGATCTCTAGAGGATTAACAATAATGCAATAAATGTAAGAGATGCAAGTAAAACAGATTTGTAGAAATGAAACTAAAAATAAGTAGACAGGAAAAATGTCATACTGTGCTGTGATGTCATAGAATTTCCAAGGGTCCTTTTATGATGCTTTTAATACATGATTTAGCCTCCCTATATGGAAGTGATTTAAAATAAACATGTGTAATGCAGTGTGCTGTGCTTGGTATAATAGATGCTTGGGTTGAAATATATGCAGTAAACTCAATGCTGTAAACTAGAAATGTGTGGTCATTTGTCAACTTAAAAGTGACATGTATTCATCCTGGTAACTGACTAAACTCTATAAGTTCAACCCTTTAATGCAAAAAAACAAACTTCACAATGCAAATACACTTGTGGTTAAAGTTGAGTTTAAATGAAAGGCCAGTTTCCTACCTTTAAAGCGAACCATCAACCACCTCTCTATGTGCTCCACGTGATATAAAGAAATAACTGACCAGAAAGTTAATGGGTGGGAGGCTGACATGTGGCACGAGTGGCACATGTAAATATTTTCAAAACTATGCAAAATAAACAATGGCAATAAATTGCAAAAATTCTCAGGAGAGCAATTTCTGTCAATTTACCTAAAGTCATTTTTGGACCACAGTTCCCCTTTAAATGAGGATTTGAAACGGATGCTAACCATAACTAGAACAACACACTGTATTACGATCCTTATCCTATATACAAAAAGAAGGTTGTCGATATGCACGGATGCTGGACCCACGTGCTCCCACTGGCCATGTGATGTCTTCTAGTCAATACCCACAGGGAGGTACAGGAAGCCCACTGGGTGGGTGGGGGAGCTGTGCTTGCACGGGGAGGGAGGTGCACGCTGCGGGTGGTGAGTGCAAGCGGGGGTACACACTGAGGGGACGATTCTGTATAGAATCGGGGGTTTGTTAGTAGAATAAACCTATGTTAGGTCGGGAAAATCTTTGATTACCGCAACCCGGCCCATCATTTCCTCCTCCCTTTTTTCCTTTATTGTCTGTAGCAGTATGCTTCACCTTGTCAGAACAAAAGAGATGCTCTCCATTGAATTGCAGTATGTACTCCAGTGTTAATTGTAGCAAACCATGTTTTAAAATTTAGCTAAAATTTAGTAATTGTCGGTGGCTCGGAACTGGTGGTTTGTTAAGAAAGGCAGCCATAGGATGTAGAAAGAAGAACTTACAGCATTTAAATTCTGGCTATACTTACTTCGGAGTGTAAATAAAAAATTTGAAAGGTTAAAGGGTTCATATTAATATTTTTTTTATAAAACACATTTAAAAAAATTTCCTACCAAAGTTAATTTACATTTTTATATATTTTGTCACTTTTTTTTGTGTCTTGGTGTAAAAAAAACAAACCGTGACAGCATTACAGGAGGAAATGCTATCCACTATATAATTAGTCTAAAATAACTCCCTTAGGGGAAGTTTGTGGTATTGGTCTGGAAAGTTGCCCAGCCAAAGCTTTGAATCATATGTTCTCAGTGAGCGTGAAGATTTTACCAGCTAGTACATTAGGTAGGATAAAGAGTTAGACATTTGTCTCTGACATGTTCACCTGCCACAAGCATTCATGTGAAATATGGAATATAAATGCCCCACATTCTCATAAAGGAAGCCAAAAAAAAGGTTAATCCTTTGATTGTAAGAAAATAGCATGGCAGCTAAGGAATTCATAGTATAAACATGTCAAATGAGCTGGAATATTTTTTTTCTTAGATTAAAATGTAAAGTTATAATAGCAAATAGGAAGATTAGTAGGTAGTATTCCTTACTAAAAAGCCTTACATATGGTTAAAAAGGGCACAGAAGGTTCTCTATTTTATTTAACTGCTAGATGCCCTCTAAAGCCTAGTACAGACGTGTAATTCCCGCGACTGGCAAACAATCAGCTGTTAAGTGCCATTTTGTCTGATAATCACACGTGTGGCTGCTCACTTGTTCTTTTATCCTGTGGGACAGAACACACCTGTGCAATTATAGCCCAAAATGTCTGTTCATTTGGTGCCCATTTGTCAGGCATGATATCGCATGTCAGTGTGAGCCCTAATACTCCTCACAGCATGGGCATAATATGAGAGCTTATGTACTGAAAGTTCATACACACGTGCAAATGCATGGGGCGTCCTGTGACACACGATATGTTGGTTTCAGCCAATGATCCCTCTGTGTATGCTCGATAGATCGAAACAGACGCCCATACACAGAATGATTGTCGCCCAAAACAGACGTTCATTACACATCATGCATCGTGGGTTGGCCCCACAATTGCTCGTGTGTATAAACCTAGATGTGCAAAAGTTTGCCTGTGCTATTGATCTGCAGAAGCCAATCAGATATCTTCTGGTATACTTCAGTTAGATCACTTGCTACAATTAATAACTACTTGCTAAATTAATAGCACAGGCAGGCATCTAAGGGTTCATTCACACTAGCTGTGTTACTGTCAGTATGAAGTACGGTATGCAGTTTTTGGAATGCGTGCATAAAACACATTGCATTTGTATACTTTTTATTTGAACATAGCCTTACACTACCAATGCACTGCACAGCACAGCACATTAGGAAATGGAGACAAATGTCAAATAAGATGGAGCAGGGCAACTGGAAACTGCCATCATATTTAGCATACTGCTAGTTTTTTTATTAAGGGATGTAATAAACACTACATTATAAAAAAAGAGAGCAACTGAAACACAAATAAAGCAACAAAAACCATGAAAAAGGTTAAAAAAATATTTGGGTCTTTGTCCCATTTGCTATCAAGTTTTATAATAATAATAATAATAATAATAATAATAATAATAAATTGCTTTGTTTTATCAACCAAATCTCCCATTTAATTTACTAAATAAATCTATCTGAGATCTGTAGGGCTCAGTTTCTTAATGGCTCCTGGTGGTTTATTCCTCCACCTAGTGGTTTGTCATGGAATACACACTGATGTGATGTTCACATTATGGACCAACAAAGTAAGTTTGGGGTATTTACATTAGAGAAGAGGCCAGGGGTGTCCCTAGGGTTTTTGCCACCTGAAAGAACTTGAAATGCCGCCTTTAGATGGAAGGTCTGGTGCAGTGAAGTGGGTGTGGTTTCAAACATGGGCGTGGCAACGTTGATAATTTGTTTTTTGAAAACGGTTATCTATTTCTCTATTTTTATAACACACAAAACCACATGCAGTTGATGCAACTGGTTCATTACATTTAAAAGCCCTACCATACTAGAATAAAAGATGTTGGCCAAAATATTTGTAAGCCTGCCACCAAGCCAAGGTAGACTCTTTCAGCAGGGCCCTAACTAACCTACCTAGTCTAACCTATCCTAACCAAACAAACTATATGTAGAACAATCTGATGAAATCTATGGTCTACATTCTATCTGTTATTTGGTCAAAACTTTTCAATACCATGAAACAAAACAAAGTAGAAACAGAGACTTGATAGGTCCACTGGCTGGCTGTGCTTGTGGCCCTGCACAAAAATGGACCCTTCACAAGGTTCACACAAGAAGGACCCACACTTAACACAACCCCCACAAGAGGGCCCTTCACACAAAAGGGCACTGTCCACAAATAGGCACCCTTCTCAAACAAGCCCTGCACACAAGAAGCATCCACACTTAAATACGCCTGGAAGAGCCTCTTCGCTCTTGTGCAGGCATATAATCACTTTATGCAAGAGAAGAAGGGAAAGAAGAAGAAAAAGAACGCATTATTGATACAACCCATTATTGATCTGGTTTGCATTGTCACATATGGTTCACAGTTATACAGTTATTCTAACACTAATTTTACTAATCTTGCTAACGCTGCAGCATTATGAATGGCTGGGAGACTGGAAAGGTATTAAGGTGGGTGGGGTGTAAAAGGAAAAGAAAACACAAAATGAAAACTTTGTTGTTGCATTTATAAACCATAACTGATGTAATCTCACTGGTTTTGTATAGTTGTTGATCAAAGAGAGGCATCAAGAATATCTCGTATTATATTATATTCAATCATAGTACCGTAGTTTGCTTTAGTGAGAATAACAGTATGGCATGTTTTTGGATTGGATTATGCTATTCTAGAAATGCACATTTCATTTTTTTAGATAAGAGAAACTTGGCCAATACCAACCTATGATCATTCAGGATTAGTCCATCCACAGTAGGGTTGTCATGCTATTGTGGCATGGTAGCACACCAGATTGCCAATGGGGGGAAGAGTAGGTCCCAGGTCACCTCAGATTAATAGGGGGTTTGTGTGATAGTATACATTCTGGATACCAGACTGTTGTATGAAAACAATCGTACAATCTTTGTTTTATTGAGAGTGGGAGGATGTCTATCAGGCCCTCCCAGAGGGAAGAGGACTAAGTTACTCTTCTCCCTTTATCTAGAGCAGCTTCAACCCAGTCCATACAGAATAGGAATAACCTACCCCCTTAATGGATCCCTATGGGACCAAAGTAGCCGATAATATCCTTATAATCGGTGCGCTACTACGTAGTAGTGCGCTGATTATAACCAGGAAGTGCAGTACAAACCCCCCCCCCTTCACCCCTTAACTCCTGCCCATGGCTAACAATTAAATTTTTAGATGAAGAGGAAGCCGCCATCACCTTTACTATATGAACCGAAGTTGAGCTGCACCACTAACTGTAAGTATACAACCGATAGCCGCATTCTCTCCGGTTTCACTCTCTCGCGCGCATTAATCACCAGCCGCCATGACCGCGACCGCATCACACACTAGATTAATGCGCGAGAGGAGTAAAACGGACAGAATGCGGCTATCGGTTGGATACTTACAGTTACTGGTGCAGCTCAACTCCGGTTCATATACTAAAGGTGATGGCAGCTTGATCTTCATCTAAAAATGTAATTGTTAGCCATGGGCAGGAATTAAGGGGTGAGGCTGAAGGTGGGGAGGGGGCTCTCCCATTACATTGCTCACAGGTCAGTCTTTGAATTAGGGTTAAGGGGTAGGTTATAATGGATATTGTACCCCCTATTGTAAATTATACGGATATCAAAAGTCACCTCAGAGTTCCGTGCCCGGTATAAAAGGCACTCGGCCTGCGGTCTTGTGCTTTTATATGGTCACGGAACTCCTTGGGGACTTCTAATATCCTTATAATTTACAGTAGGGGGTACATTATCCACTATATAATACATACGGCTCTGGCATTTCAATGGGGAGGTGCAGTGGCGAGAATCTATATAATCAGTCACTCAGTGATGTCACTGAGTAACTTCCTGTATTCCACTACCCCTCACCATTTCTCTCTCCCTGTCATGAGTAATGTAGATAACAAGCCCGTTTTTGTACACTGACTGACTGAATTACTGTGCTGATAAGGAGGAGCGAGCAGCCGAATAAATTATGAATCACAGGAATGCGCTAACTCCTCCTTATCAGCACAGTAATTCAGTCAGTCAGTGTAACAAACCAGAACTGCACCGGGTGAGAGACGATGTTAATTCTCTTCTTTTAGTTTGAAATAGAAACGGCAGTTAAATATTTGTATTTACAAAATCGGTCTTGTTATCACATTACTAATACAGAGAGGGAGAGACAGGGAGGGAGGGGACAGAATGCCTGTGCTGGATTTTTCTTTTTTTTGATCTTATGTATTATATGGAATAATATGCTACCTACAGAATAATATATGGATATTACTTCACCTCGGAGTTCCCTGACCTCGATAAAAACACTTGACCTAACAACCTCGTGTTTTTATATGGTCAGCGAACTCCTCTGTGGCGTAATCTCCTTATATTACTCTGTAGGTAGCGTATTATCCATTATATTAGCTTTATTTTGTACAACAATAGTGGTGTTGGTGTTGGATGAATCCAAAATTGTAAAATAGATATATAGCTGCTACAGAAGTCGTTTTCTTGCTCCTTTTGTTATCCTAGTGTTCATGGTTTCTACATAGAAGTGGTGTGGGGGGATATAATTTACTAGTGGTTGTGATGAAAATTGTATTGCCTGGGGCCAGAAGGTTTGTATTTGAGGACATGTCCATAGGCAATTGAATAGATTTGGGATTCTGGAATTTAGGACAGAAAGTGTTGGTTTGTCCCTGAATAATATCTTGATGCGGCAGGTAAGTGTTTAATTTGGTGCTTGAAAATGGATAGTGGGATATCCTCGTCAATCTCTGGTACGTCTCGTTTCCATCTAGAGATTTTCTGTTAGGAGAATACAGAGCCTTCAAGTGTTTGTAAAATTTTCTGATAGTTGGAGGTTTTATTGGTGGAGTGGTCTGTCGAAGATAGTAAGATGTCCAGAGGGTTATGCCAGCCATCTTCCTTTAATAAAATGATAGCCTTTGGAGCAAAGCTGCTGGTTTTAATATAATGAATAAGGTTAGGAATGAGAAATGGTAATTTAAATTTTGCCTGTAAAAAAGCAAGGGGGGCGGTTACTTTCTCTAGTATATCTGCTATGTTATAATTATATATTAGGCTTTTTGGTTTAAGCCAGACCTGGGGAAAGTAAAGCCCGGGGGCCACATGCAACCCTTTGGCTGCCCCTGACTGGCCCCTCAATACTAGACCTAAACCCAAAATTAGAATAACTACATTTTATGGAATGGGACTAAAATATTACACACTTTCCATTCTTATTATTAATTGCAGCAAAAAAACAATGAACCCGGGAAAATTATTTGATCTGTTTATAAAATCCAGCTTTGCAGTCTCTATAAAGAGAACTGAGTTAAACCTATTGCCCGGCCCTTCTCAACAGTTTAAGTTCCTCTTGCGGCCCCCTGAAAAATGTTATTGCCCACCCCTGGTTTAAGCAGTATTTAAACAGTTGTTGACGTTTCTATTCTATGTTCTTTTAATACAGGGTGAAAGAGGTCTTCCAGGGTTAGAAGGACAGCTTGGCTTACCAGGATTTCCTGGACCTGAAGGACCACCTGGATCACGTGGACTGAAAGTAAGAAGTTGTGCTCACTTGTTTTCTGTTCCAGCACTCTGTACTCAAGCTTTTCTTTGGCGCACAACTGTGAAATAAAGTTTCTTAAAACAGAATCATTGTCCTAGAGCACAGACACACCACTCTGGAGTATCATGGACTAACATGGACACAGACACACTCACCATGTGGACAGAGCAAACCACTGATGCTTTACTGGCTTGGAAGTGTCTGCAGTAGTCCTGCAATCATACTATTATACACATTAAGGCACAAAAAGGTTTCATTAGTGGAATATTGACTTGCAACCCAGCAATTCTAGGCAAAACAATGATCATTAGTATGTGTAAACACTGCATGGGCCTTGCTGCTGACCCTTTTTTACCATTTGTACTAATTATGGACCAGTACTGTCCTCATTTTGATTTTTCGTCACATCCCTCTTTAGAAGGCATGGAATATGTAACACCTGTACAAATGCACAAAAGCAAAATAAAATCGACCATGCTTTTTCTTTTTTGAATATGACTATATGTGAATATGTGATTAATGAGTTTATTATACACCAATTGTAATTACAAAGTAATTTAGCCAGTCTCTTTAACTAGCGTTAACTCTAAGTGTGGTTAAGTGTGATTTGTAGATAATGGTTACTTTTTTAAATATTCTTTTTAGGGCGATGATGGGCTTACAGGGCCACTGGGACCTAAAGGAATAAGAGTAAGTAAATTTTTCAACTTTGTGCAGCATTGTTCACTAATAGGTCATATCAGAGGACTCGTGGAAGAAAGCTCATCTACCATAGGTTAGGAAAAGTTCCTTAACAGTGAAACTGTGGAACTGTTTTCCAGCAGATGTGGTAATGGAAAGTTCATTGAATAGCTTTTAAAGTGGACTGGATAAGTTTCTAAAACTACATATACATATACTGTAGTTCTGGTTGGTCCAGGGATACATTCTGATTGGCATATGGAGGATTCCCCCCCCCTTTTTTTTTAGCTGGAGTTTTATTTGCCTTCCTCTGGTTCAACTTTTAGGTAGGGTTAAAGAGGAGGGTATAAATATTGGACTAAATGGATGTATATATTTATTTAACATTAATAACTGTTACTATGTATTGATACATTGTACTGTACAACACAGTTGTAGTGTGGCTTTGGACAGATAAGCAGCTAAGATGATATGGTGCATTCTCTGTGATAAGTGAGCAAGAGCCCAGGTTAGCCTTAGCAGTAGAATGCAGTAATGCTTTGCAGAGAATATTAGTGTTGGGTGTAGGGTAATAGACTCTTAAGGGATATAAATAATGTACACAGGGATTTAAGTAATGTACACAGGGATAAATAATGTACACAGCTAAATAGCTGCCTTGTCTATTGTGCATCCAAGTCCTACTCCATAGAGCCATGAATATGAATCTGTATCTTGCTCTGATGAGATCTAATAAGATCCAAACATGTCATGTCTGCAGGTCAGATGATTGGCTCTATACAATAGGCTGTACTGCATGTTATTAAGCCAGCGGTTCTGGACACATGCATTAGCCAAAGGACATAAAGGAGAATTTCGCACATCTCCGCCCCTTACTCTGGGGAACCTGGGAGTAAAAAATGACTTCTTGTTTCTTAGATTTTGAGTGCAATGCTATTCATATAGCATGAGACTGCAAGATGCCTTCTGTTATAAGAAGGTGCTTCTCCTAATTTTACATTGTAATGAACTGCACTGATTATTGTGTCTGTTTTGTTCTTAGGGACCTCCTGGACTGCCTGGGTTTCCAGGAACACCTGGCCTGCCTGTATGTACAGCTCTGTATGGCTCTTACTCTTTGTATTGTCTTGTATAGCATTGTGTATTTTCCAAATAGGAAATGAAAAGTGGCAAGCTACACACCATCTCTATCCTGCCTATATACATATCTTCATATCTGTCAACATAGCAGTATGGCCTCTCCACACCATCTCTATCTGCCTAATACATAATCTCCATCTCTGTGTCACATAGCAGTATGGCAGCTCCACACCATACTATCCTGCCTATATACATATATCCATCTCTGTCACATGCAGTATGGAAACTTCACACCATGACTTATCCTGCCTATCCTGCTATATCCAATCTCCATCTCTGTTTCACAGTATGACAGCTCCACACCATCTCTATAAATCAGGATATAGACAGAATAGAGATGGTGTGGAGCTACAATTGACACAGAGATAGAAATATGGATATAGGCAGGACATGTGTGGAGCTGCCAGGCTGTGTGGATAGTGCCAGCCTTTTCCAAACAGTGCACAATGGTGAGGGGTAAGGATTTGAGCATGGAGAAGGGTTTTGAATATATCATAGTCAATACGATTGGACATACGTTTTAAGCACACACTGATGCAGAATATAATATGGGGTCTAATATGGGATTACAGTCTGTGTGGGCTTGGCTGTGAAAGGTTTAGTTATATAAGGCATGAGGGCATCTTAAGTGTGTGTACTGGACACGGGTAATTTTATATTTACTGGTCTGTGTGTGCGTTGGGGAGGTGGAGCATGTCTAGCGCCGTTATGTAACAGGCTTAATGTTTAGTTATAAATAATATTGCAGGCAAACAATGAAGTAAAATGGGAATAATAGTCTTTAAAATGGGTGTAACCTTAACAAAGTGGGCGTTGGTCTTAACGACAGTGAGCGTGAAAAAAAATCTGCATTAATCGCTTTTCTCTCCAGTTGTCCCTCTTTGCATTTACAAGTTGGGAGGTATGGTGACAGTGTCTGAGTTGGTTTGTGTGTGCATGGGGGCCCAGAAATGTACTCAGTATGGGGCCCGAAAAGTCTGATGCGGCCTGTCCGATCTGCTCCTCCTCCCCACTGCACTGTCAGTACAGTCCAGATCTTAGCACATGTGAAGGACATGCTCCTTTTAGAGTGTGTCTTCCATTAGCTACACTGTGGAGCGGGGAGAGGAGTCGGAATGCCGGAGGGAAAATTAGTGTAAGTGTATCAGCAGCCAGGTAAAAGTACCACCCTCAGTGCTACTCTAAGAAAGGAAGAAGAGGAGCGAGGGGGAGGTGAGTATATAATGTCCCTTTAACTTGGTTTTGATTGGAACTACCGGTTTTGAAAAACTGCAGATCCAACATAATTTTTTTTTTTTTCAGCGGAAAATCGAATATTAGAAATTGGGAAAATGTAAAAATTCCATTAAGAATTGAATTTCCTATCAAAAAATTGAAAATTCAAAAAAACTATGAATTACTCAAAATAAAACAAAAAAATGTAAAAAAAAAATTGAATGAATTGGGTTTGTTTGAATCAGATTTGCTGGAAGGAACCATTGTTGGACAAAGTGCCATAGTTTTGTTCATCTCTTCATGTTTGTTCCCAGCATTGTGTTCCTCCCTAGAATTGTTATATTTGAATGTAATTTCTTCCTCAGGCTTGCCAAGGGCTGCACGGTATCAAAATGTGATTGCAGTGGAGTTTAAAGGAGAAAAGGTAAGAACCCCTATACTTTACTAAGCCCTTCCTCATTCATTTGATACCTTCCATGTCGTCAACGTTATACAAAATATGTTTGAGTCTTTAAAGATGTTTTTAAAAGTTAACATGTGGCTATGATATATGGAGTTTGTTAAATGTGTACTCTACAGCAGCCAGACAAATAAGGGAGAAAATTAGAACAGTGGGGTATCCAGAAACTCTAATGCATAAGAGATGAACAAGGGACTCTCTTATGGCTGAGCTGCTTTGTGAGTGTTTTTTACAATACAAGCTTTTTGCTTTGCAGAGTTTTCATAAGTCATCACTTTGCTTCACTGGGATTTGAAAAGCCTGGCATATTTTTCAGAACTGCATTCCGCTTGCCATGAAAAAATTAAAACTATAGAATCACTGTTATCATGTTGATGGAAGTTATTTTAGTTACATGAATAGTTAAGATAAAAAAATGGTTTAAAACCCCTTTAATCCAAAACATTATTAGACGTCAATAGTTATAGCAATGAGAAAGCAAACTAAAATCTGTTTCTGGCACCTTAAGTCACCTTAAATTTATAGAGATCAGGCTTAATTAATATGGCTACAGAAGTTTGCTTGTTCTTGTGCTTTAAATCTGCAATAACCAATAGATGTTACTTATCTAGTTTGCAGTTAGATAACATTTGATTTGTCCCTGGTAGTAACCAACTCACAGGACACCTTTCACACCTTCTTATTAAAGTCTCATTCATGTTGTGTATAAAAATGCTAGCGGTGCGCCTGCAATTATAAAACCCATGTAAAATGATTTACATAGAACTGAGTATTCTCCCAGAGGAAAATCAAATGACCTATGTGCTAGACTTAAAACATTTTCTCCATGGCTTAAGGAAATGAAAGCTAAAGAGCTGGCAGATTTACATAAATAAATAAAAGATTCTATAAAAGTTCAACTTTTACCCGCTGTCAGTTTACTGACTTCAAATTAATGTTTGCAAAATAGGATCCTAATGTGCACCCCTAAAGCTGTCTTAAAAGATTTTATGGCAGATTCAAGCAGTTAACATTTACAACAATAAATGAGAAAGTTTTTATACAGATGTAATAATGCGTCAGATGCGGAGCTACACCTGTTTGCATGCACTTAGGCGTATAATATGTGTTGTAGTTTAGAGACAGCTGGAGAGCACTATGATTACTTCCCATGCTTTTAATTCTAATTAGCGTGTAAGCATTGTATTATATCAGTCATCTGAACTTTCATTTCTGCAATGCAGATAACTTAGTTATTACGTAAAGGGGGAACCAAATTCTGCTGCTGGAGGATGATAAAGTAAGAAGCAGCCTGATTTGAAACGGGATGGTGATGTAATTACTCAAACAGGCTGGTACTTGTGATATATTGTAGATCTCGAAGGAGGAGCTATCCATTTGCTTTCAGCTGTTGCGTGAAAGATAGCCCAGCTAGGCCCAAAAAGTTAAGGAACAGTTTAGTCCATGATGGCCATACATACCTGGATATTATGATTTCAACATCGATATGAGATGATTATGAACAATTTAATATTGAGACGGAAGCAGCAATTTGATCTGCAAATGTTCCTGCATTGTTGGCTGGCTGAATCATGTATATGATGTAATTATTGTTGTCTGAATTGGGAGGTAAATTTTTTATTGTAGTTGTTAAAGTCTCACGAAACAAACTTCACATTTTTAAATTAACAATGAGACAAGTAAATGTGGTGGAACTCACATATTTATTCGTGCTTGCTTTGTCATTAAATTATAATGTTTAGTGAGTGCTCCTAATTGCTCCCACTCCCTTACTTACTGCCTTCTGTAGTGTCTGCGACACTTAAAGGGTATGTCCACTCTTCTAAAAAAAATTTATATAATATTCCCCCTGGTCCCCCAGCCCCAACCGCTATATTTTTATTATCAGAAAGTGCCCCAAACATTACTACCTTCCCTCTTCCTTCCGCCATCCAGGCCCTTGCTTGCGAGAAAATGCAAGCAGAGGGCGGGACGGCAGTCGTGTCTGTGATGCTGCTGAGGGCAGCCAATCACAGACGCGGCTGCCGGGAGTTCAGTGCGGCGGAGTAAAGAAGGAAAGTAAGTAATGTTTGGGGCAAATTTTGATAATAAAAATAAGCGGTTTGGGGCTGGGATGACGGGGGAATATTATATAAAAAGATTTACACTAGGGGGAGGGAATCCTAATCGGGAGGGAGAGGGAGGGGGGGAGGGACTCCTCTGCGCATGGCAAAATTCTCCGGAGGGAGAGACAGGAGGCAGGTCTTATGGACTCTGCAGTACTCCTGGTGGGGGCATTTTTTTAGGGGGGGGGGGGAGCAGAAGACAACCAGATGGAGCTGGATGTAAGGTAGGATTAAACACACTAGACAAGGGGCCAGGGTGGGGGGGGGGAGTATTTAGTTGGGGGGTGACATGCCCTTTAAAAGTTATGCACAGTTTCCCCATGGACGCTGCTCTCCCCTTCCCTGCCCCCATGTCTTCTTTCTCTGCTGATTCTCTTCAATATTTCAGAAAGTGTTGCTGGCAGGCAGGCAAAGAGGGCGGTCAGGCATGGCACATTTATAATTTCTGCTATTGGAGTGACAGGTTTTCTCTGTAAAAAGACTGATGATTTCTCGAATCTACAGCCCAGATTTAAAATCTGAAAAAGTCTGCAGCAGTGGGGTCTTGCTGCGTCTAAAGGTACACTTTTTAAAATTCCTCCACCTCTGATATATTCTGCCTGATTTTGGGGGGAAAAAAGGATGAGAGAAGTTGGTCACTATCATTAACAGATGATCAGGCCAAAATTATTGGCCCATGTATTACACAGTCTAATACTCAATTGGTTTGCTATCTACAGAGTAAACATTTTACCAATTATCAGAAATTAAGTATATATCAGAAAATATTTAAATCTTAAAAAGACTTATATATAGAGGGAACAAATTAGGCAAATTGACTCTGAGTGGATGGCCAATGCCCAGGGGTTGTCCCCATATAAAACCACCTTTGCCCTATGTTAACACAACATAACCTAATTGTTCAGAACAATGGCATGGCAAAGTTACAAGTTTAAAAGGCAAGTCACCCAAAAAAATCTTATGTTTAATTATTCGTCCCAGTGCTGTTTTACACAGAAAGAAACAACATAAAAGGAAGCAAAAGCTGTTTGCAAAGCTTTAAAAATCTCTGCAAGCGCATCAGGAAGATAAATAGTGTTAGTCATTTAATTGGAACACTTGTAAATTAACATTTTGTTAGTATGAAGATTGCTTTGTTACAAGATGTTAGTTGGGAGATTGAAGTATCCCACTACATAATGATTGGACAAAGCTTCCAGCCAAACTAACTGCAATATGTAGAAGATCTCAGCTGTTTGTAAAACATCTTGAAGAAAGTTAGTGTTCTATGTGGAGTGATCTACAGGCAGACCTGTGGCCTGATCATTAAACACGGATAGTGGATGGAGGACGACTCGTACAACAGTCTGTGTTGTAGGCATTTATATTACCAGTAGATGTAAAGTCAGTCCACCATCAGTGTTAAGTATAAGATTCATTATACTTGCATCTTATAACATGACTTGCAAATATAAGATGCCCAACCTACCATGGACTTGTAAATAGAAATGCCCTCATTTTCAGCCCCACACATTGGTACTTATAGATGCCATCATGGCCAGCTACAAGCCTTGTAAATAAGATGTGCCCAGCACTGCCCACATGCATTTACACTTAGAAAGGCACTTCACAGACAACAGCACTCACGAACAGGCACAGAGTGGCAATCATAGACACTCACAGACAGGCACTTACATTCAACAGTCATTTACACAGACGCACAGGCCACTCACACCAGACAGACAGGCACTTACACACAACGATACCGAGGACAGGACAGGGTACTCAGGAGCAGTAGACCAGCACTAACATAGTCAGACAGGCATTCACACAGACAGACAGCACACATAAACATCACAGACAATCACTTACACTCAGAAAGTCATTCACACAGACAGACAAGCACACAGACAGAAAGGTAGTCATAAACACTCCAGGACAGACACTAAACAGACAGAGAGACACTAAAACAGACAGACACTCAGACAGACAGACAGAGGCACTAAGGGAAGACAGCCATAACACAGACAGATCAGGTACTCAGGCACGCACACAGACGACAGCACACTCGACAGACTAGAGAAGTGGCTTTCTTTGTGTTAAAATTGACAGCCCTTGTGCTTTTAATGGAAAACATGACATAAATATGTAATTGAAACAAGCCATTCCTCTTATATGTAATTTAAGCCATGTGTTATGTGTAAAAGAGAACATGACCGAGACCAGCCTATGTTATGGTGTTGTTATATGTTCTGGATGGATTTTTGTGATTTTTTTTGAGACGTGTTTTCTATCTGTATAGAAAAAACACGTCTCAAAAAAACTTTGTGGTCTGTGATAGTCTGAATAGAAAAAAACACGTTCAAAAAAACTTTGTGTCTGTGATAGTCTGTGTATAGAAAAACACGTCTCAAAAACGTTGTGTCTGTGATAGTCAAATGTTTGCAATGAGACATCTCTTCTGCCATTGATCAAGACATGTTCTTGTGTCGTGTATAGTTTAAATATCTGTAATGAGAACATCTCTTCTGCCATGATTCAAGACATGCTGTATGTCCGAGGAAAAGTCTTATGTTTGGAATGAGACATCTCTTCTGCCATTGATCAAGACATGCTGTATGGTACAGGAAGTCTTATGTTTGAATGAGGAAATCTCTTCTGCCATTGATCAAGACATGCTGTAGTCTGAGGAAGTCTTATTGTTGTGATGGACAATTCTTTCTTCCTATTATCAGACATGCTGTTGTCGAGAAGTCTTATTGTTTGTGAATAGACATCTCTTCTGCCATTGATCAAGACATGCTGTATGTCTGAGGAAGTCTTATTGTTTGTGAATGAGACATCTCTCTGCCATTGATCAAGAAATGCTGAGTGTCCGAGGGAAGTCTAATGTTTGTGAAGAGAGATATCTCTTCCGCCCATTGATCAAGACATCTGTATGTTCTGAGGAAGTCTATTGTTTGTTGATGATGAGACATCTCTTCTGCCATGATCAAGACATGCTGTAGGTCGGGAAGTCTAATGTTTGTGAAGGATTTTCTGCCATTGATCAAGACATGCTTGGTCTGTTGATAGTTTAATATCTGTGAATGAGACATCTCTTCTGCCATTGATCAAGACATGCTGTATGTTGGGGAAGTCTAATGTTTGTGAATGAGGAACTCTCTTCTGCCATGATCAGACATGCTGTATGTCCGGGGAAGTCTAATGTTTGTGAATGAGACATCTCTTCTGCCATTGATCAAGACATGCTGTATGTCGGGGAAGTCTAATGTTTGTGAATGAGAACATCTCTTCTGCCATTGATCAAGACATGGTGTATGTCCGGGGAAGTCTAATGTTTGTGAATGAGACAATCCTTCTGCCATTGATCAAGACATGCTGTATGTCCGGGGAAGTCTAATGTTTGTGAATGAGACATATCTTCTGCCATTGATCAAGACATGCTGTATGTCCGGGGAAGTCTAATGTTGTGAATGAGACATATTCTTTCTGCCATTGATCAAGACATGCTGTATGTCCGGGGAAGTCTAATGTTTGTGAATGAGAATCTCTTCTGCCATTGATCAAGACCATGCTGTGTCTGTGATTGAGGACTGCTATGTGTATGTAACTGAATATATCTTCTGCTTGTGTTTAAGACAAGCCTTGTGCTCTGTAATAAACATGCTTGTGTCTATGAATGAAATAGTCTTCTGCTTGTGTATTTAGACAAGCCTGTGAGTGAAGTCATGTGTCTGTGAGTGAACACGTTTGTGTCTGGAATCTAGACATGCTTTGGTCTCAGACTTGTTGATTCCGTCATAAGTTTAGCATACCTTGTTTCTGCTGACTGAGCATCAGAGATCATGTTACAGAATGCAGTCAACTAAAAGCAGGAGTCAGCATGAGAGGCTCTATCACAAGAATCGCAGTTCTGACACGCCTGAGTTGTATTGATCTCTAGAGGATTAACAATAATGCAATAAATGTAAGAGAGCAGTAAAACAGATTTGTAGAGAATGAAACTAAAAATAAGTAGACAGGAAAAGTCATACTGTGCTGTGATGTCATAGAATTTCCAAGGGTCCTTTTATGATGCTTTTTAACACATGATTTAGCCTCCCTATATGGAAGTGATTTAAAATAAACATGTGTAATGCAGTGTGCTGTGCTTGGTAAATAGATGCTTGGTTGAAATAATGCAGTAAACTCAATGCTGTAAACTAGAAATGTGTGGTCATTGTCAACTTAAAAGGACATGTATTTCATCCTGGGTAACTGACTAAACTCTATAGTTCAAACCCTTTAATGCAAAAAAACAAACTTCACAATGCAAATACACTTGTGTTTAGTGAGTTTATTTAATGAAGGCCAGTTTCCTCCCCTTTAAAACAAACCATCAACCACCCTCTATGTGCTCCACGTGATATAAAGAAATAACTGACCAGAAAGTTAATGGGTGGGAGGGCTGACATGTGGCACGAGTGGCACATGTAATATTTTCAAAACTATGCAAAAAAACATGGCAATAAATTGCAAAATTCTCAGGAGAGCAATTTCTGTCAATTTACCTAAAGTCATTTTTGGACCACAGTTCCCCTTTAAATGAGGATTTGAAAACGGATGCAACCATAACTAGAACAACACACTGTATTACGATCCTTATCCTATATACAAAAAGAAGGTTGTCGATATGCACGGATGCTGGACCCACGTGCTCCCACTGGCCATGTGATGTCTTCTAGTCAATACCCACAGGAGGTACAGGAGCCCACTGGGTGGGTTGGGGGAGCTGTGCTTGCACGGGAGGAGGTGCACGCTGCGGGGGTGAGTGCAAGCGGGGTACTACACGGGGGACGATTCTGTATAGAATCGGGGTTTGTTAGTAGAATAAACCTCATGTTAGGTCGGGAAAATCTTTGATTACCGCAAACCCGGCCCATCATTTCCTCCTCCCTTTTTCCTTTATTGTCTGTAGCAGTATGCTTCACCTTGTCAGAACAAAAGAGATGCTCTCCATTGAATTGCAGTAGTATACTCCAGTGTTAATTGTAGCAAACCATGTTTTAAAATTTAGCTAAAATTTAGTAATTGTCGGTGGCTCGGAACTGGTGGTTTGTTAAGAAAGGCAGCCATAGGATGTAGAAAGAAGAACTTACAGCATTTAAATTCTGGCTATCTTACTTCGGAGTGTAAATAAAAAATTTGAAAGGTTAAAGGGTTCATATTATATTTTTTTTATAAAACACATTAAAAAAATTTCCTACCAAGTTATTTACATTATATATTTTGTCACTTTTTTTGTTTGGTCTTGTTAAAAAAAACAAACCGTGACAGCATACAGGAGGAAATGCTATCCACTATATTAATAGTCTAAAATAACTCCTTGGGAAGTTTGTGGTATTGGTCTGGAAAGTTGCCCAGCCAAAGCTTTGAATCATATTCTCAGTGAGCGTGAAGATTTTACCAGCTAGTACATTAGGTAGGATAAAGAGAGACATGTCTCTGACATGTTCACCTGCCACAAGCATTCATGTGAAATATGGAATATAAATGCCCCACATTCTCATAAAGGAAGCCAAAAAAAAAAAGGTTTAATCCTTTGATTGTAAGAAAATAGCATGGCAGCTAAGGAATTCATAGTATAACATGTCAAATGAGCTGGAATATTTTTTTTCTTAGATTAAATGTAAGATATAATAGCAAAATAGGAGATGTAGGTAGGTATTCCTTACTAAAAAGCCTTACTATGGTTAAAAAGGGCACAGAAGGTTTCTCTATTTTATTAACTGCTAGATTGCCCTCTAAAGCCTAGTACAGACGTGTAATTCCCGCGACTGGCAACAATCAGCTGTTAAGTGCCATTTTGTCTGATAATCACACGTGTGGCTGCTCACTGTTTCTTTTATCCTGTGGGACAGAACACACCTGTGCATTATAGCCCAAAAGTCTGTTCATTTGGTGCCCATTGTCAGCATGATATCGCATGTCAGTGTGAGCCCTAATACTCCTCACAGCATGGGCATACTATGAGAGCTTATGTACTGAAAGTTCATACACACGTGCAAATGCATGGGGCGTCCTGTGACACAACGATATGTTGGTTTAAGCCAATGATCCCTCTGTATGCTCGATAGATCGAAAAAACGGCCATAACACAGAATGATTGTCGCCCAAAAAACGTTCATTACACATCGCATCGTGGGGTTGGCCCCACAATTGCTCGTGTGTATAAACCTAGATGTGCAAAAGTTTGCCTGTGCTATTGATCTGCAGAACCAATCAATATCTTCTGGTATACTTCAGTTAGATCACTTGCTCAATTATACACTTACTTGCTAATTAATAAGCACAGGCAGGCATCTAAGGGTTCATTCACACTAGCTGTGTTACTGTCAGTATGAAGTACGGTTATGCAGTTTTGGGAATGCGTGCATTAAAACACATGCATTTGTATACTTTTTTATTTAACATAGCCTTACCTACCAATGACTGCACAGCACAGCACATTAGGAAATGGAGACAAATGTCAAATAAGATGGAGCAGGGCAACTGGAAACTGCCATCATATTTAGCATACTGCTAGTTTTTTATTAAGGGATGTAATAAACACTACATTATAAAAAAGAGAGCAACTGAAACACAATAAAGCAACAAAAACCAGAAAAAGGTTAAAAAATATTTGGGTCTTTGTCCCATTTGCTATCAAGTTATAATATAATATAATAATAATAAAAATTGCTTTGTTTTATCAACCAAATCTCCCATTTAATACTAATAACTAAATCTATCGAGATCTGTAGGGCTCAGTTTCTTAATGGCTCCTGGTGGTTTATTCCTCCCTAGTGGGTTGTCATGGATACCCACTGATGTGATGTTTCACATTATGGACCAACAAAGTAAGTTTGGGTGTATTTACATTAGAGAAGAGGCCAGGGGTGTCCCTAGGGTTTTTGCCACCTGAAAGAACTTGAAATTGCCGCCTTTAGATGGAAGGTCTGGTTGCAGTGAAGTGGGTGTGGTTTTCAAACATGGGCGTGGCAACGTTTGAAATTTGTTTTTTGAAAAACGGTTTATCTATTTCTTCTCTATTTTTTATAACACACAAAACCACATGCAGTTGATGCAACTGGTTCATTACATTTAAAAGCCCTACCATATTAAGAATAAAAGATGTTGGCCAAAAATTTGTAAGCCTGCCACCAAGCCAAGGTAGACTCTTTTCGCAGGGCCTAACAACCTACCTAGTCTAACCTATCCTAACCAAACAAACTATATGTATGAACAATCTGATGAAATCTATGGTCTACATTCTATCTGTTATTGGTCAAACTTTTCAATACCATGAACAAAACAAAGTAGAAACAGAGACTTGATAGGTCCCATGGCTGGCTGTGCTTGTGGCCCTGCACAAAAATGGACCCTTCACAAGGTTCACACAAGAAGGACCCACACTTAACCCCACAACCCCCCACACGAGGGCCCTTCACACAAAAGGCACTGTCCACAAATAGGCACCCTTCTCAAACAAGCCCTGCACACAAGAAGCATCCACACTTAAATACGCCTGGAAGAGCCTCTTCGCTCTTGTGGCAGATTAATCACTTTATGCAAGAGAAGAAGGGAAAGAAGAAAAAAAGAAACGCATTATTGATACAACCCATTATTGATCTGGTTTGCATTGTCACATATGGTTCACAGTTATACAGTTTTCTAACACTAATTTACTAATCTTGCTAACGCTGCAGCATTATGAATGGCTGGGAGACTGGAAAGGTATTAAGTGGGTGGGGTGTAAAAGGAAAAGAAAACACCAAAATGAAAACTTTGTTGTTTCATTTATAAACCATAACATGATGTAATCTCACTGGTTTTGTAAGTTGTTGATCAAAGAGAGGCATCAGAATATCTCGTATTATATTATTCAATCATAGTACCGTAGTTTGCTTTAGTGAGAAAATACAGTATGGCATGTTTTTTGGATTGGATTATGCATTCTAGAAATGCACATTTCATTTTTTTAGATAAGAGAAACTTGGCCAATACCAACCTATGATCATTAGGATTAGTCCATCCACAGTAGGGTGTCATGCTATTGTGGCATGGTAGCACACCAGATTGCCATGGGGGGAAGAGTAAGGTCCCAGGTCACCTCAGATTAATAGGGGTTTGTGTGATAGTATACATTCTGGATACAGACTGTTTATGAAAACAATCGTAAAATCTTGTTTTATTGAGAGTGGGAGGATGTCTATCAGGCCCTCCCCAGAGGGAAGAGGACTAAGTTATCTTCTCCCTTTTCTAGATAGAGCAAGCTTCAACCCAGTCCATACAGAATAGGAATAACCTACCCCCTAATGGATCCCTATGGGACCAAAGTAGCCGATATATCTTATAATCGGTGCGCTACTACGTAGTAGTGCGCTGATTATAACCAGGAAGTGCAGTACAAACCCCCCCCCCTTCACCCCTTAACTCCTGCCCATGGCTAACATTAAATTTTTTAGATGAAGAGGAAGCCGCCATCACCTTTACTATATGAACCGAAGTTGAGCTGCACCACAACTGTAAGTATACAACCGATAGCCGCATTCTCTCCGGTTTCACTCTCTCGCGCGCATTAATCACCAGCGCGCCATGACCGCGACCGCATCACACACTAGATTAATTGCGCGAGAGGAGTAAACGGACGAATGCGGCTATCGGTTGGATACTTACAGTTACTGGTGCAGCTCACTCCGGTTCAATACTAAAGGTGATGGCAGCTTGATCTTCATCTAAAAATGTAATTGTTAGCCATGGGCAGGAATTAAGGGGTGAGGCTGAAGGTGGGGAGGGGGCTCTCCCATTACATTGCTCACAGGTCAGTCTTTGAATTAGGGTTAAGGGGTAGGTTATAATGGATAATGTACCCCTATTGTAAATATACGGATATCAAAAGTCACCCTCAGAGTTCCGTGCCCGGTATAAAAGGCACTCGGCCTGCGGTCTTGTGCTTTTATATGGTCACGGAACTCCTTGGGGACTTCTAATATCCTATAAATTTACAGTAGGGTGTTACATTATCCACTATATAATAATAAGGCTCTGGCATTTCAATGGGAGGTGCGTGGCGAGAATCTATATAATCAGTCACTCAGTGATGTCACTGAGTAACTTCCGTATTCCACTACCTCCCCATTTTCTCTCCCTGTCATGAGTAATGTAGTATAACAAGCCCGTTTTTGTACACTGACTGACTGAATTATGCGTGATAAGGAGGAGCGAGCAGCATAAATAAATTATGAATCACAGGAATGCGCTAATCCTCTTATCAGCACAGTAATTCAGTCAGTCAGTGTAACAAACCAGAACTGCACCGGGTGAGAGACGATGTAATCTTTCTTTTAGTTTGAAATAGAAGAGCGAGTCATATAATATTTGTATTTACAAATCGGTCTTGTTTAACATTACTAATACAGAGAGGGAGAGACAGGAGGGAGGGGGACAGAATGCCTGTGCTGGATTTTTCTTTTTTTTGATCTTATGATTATATGGATAATATGTACCTACAGAATAATATATGGATATTACTTCACCTCGGAGTTCCCTGACCTCGATAAAACACTTGACCTAAAACCTGTGTTTTATATGGTCAGCGAACTCCTCTGTGGCGTAATCTCCTTATATTACTCTGTAGGTAGCGTATTATCCATTATATTAGCTTTATTTTGTACAACAATAGTGGTGTTGGTGTTGGATGAATCCAAAATTGTAAATAGATATATAGCTGCTACAGAGTCGTTTTCTTGCTCCTTTTGTTATCCTGTGTTCATGGTTTCTACATAGAAGTGGTGTGGGGGGATATAATTTACTAGTGGTTGTGATGAAAATTGTATTGCCTGGGGCCAGAAGGTTTGTATTTGAGGACATGTCCATAGGCAATTGAATAGATTTGGGATTCTGGAATTTAGGACAGAAAGTGTTGGTTTGTCCCGAATAATATCTTGATGCGGCAGGTAAGTGTTTAATTTGTGCTTTGAAAAATGGATAGTGGGATATCCTCGTCAATCTCTGGTACGTCTCGTTTCATCTAGAGATTTTCTGTTAGGAGAATACAGAGCCTTCAAGTGTTTGTAAAATTTTCTGATAGTTGGAGGTTTTATTGGTGGAGTGGTTTGTCGAGATAGTAGATGTCCAGAGGGTTATGCCAGCCATCTTCCTTTAATAAAATGATAGCCTTTGGAGCAAAGCGCTGGTTTTAATATAATGAATAAGGTTAGGAATGAGAAATGGTAATTTAAAATTTTGCCTGTAAAAAAGCAAGGGGGGCGGTTTACTTCTCTAGTATATTGCTATGTTTTTATATATTAGGTTTGGTTTTTTTAAGCCAGAACGGGGAAAGTAAAGCCCGGGGGCCACATGCAACCTGGCTGCCCCTGACTGGCCCCTCAATACTAGACCTAAACCCAAAATTAGAATAACTACATTTTATGGAATGGGACTAAAATATTACACACTTTCCATTCTTATTATTAATTGCAGCAAAAAAACAATGAACCGGGAAAATTATTTGATGTTTATAAAATCCAGCTTTGCAGTCTCTTATAAAGAGAACTGGTTAACCTATTGCCCGGCCCTTCTCAACAGTTTTAAGTCCTCTTGCGGCCCCGAAAAATGTTATTGCCCACCCTGGTTTAAGCAGTATTTAAACAGTTGTTTGACGTTTCTATTCTATGTTCTTTTAATACAGGGTGAAAGAGGTCTTCCCGGGTTAGAAGGACAGCTTGGTTACCAGGATTTCCTGGACCTGAAGGACCACCTGGATCACGTGGACTGAAAGTAAGAAGTTGTGCTCACTTGTTTTCTGTTCCAGCACTCTGTACTCAAGCTTTTCTTTGGCGCACAACTGTGAAATAAAGTTTCTTAAAACAGAATCATTGTCCTAGGCACAGACACACCACTCTGGAGTATCATGACTAACATGGACACAGACACACTCACCATGTGGACAGAGCAAACCACTGATGCTTTTACTGGCTTGGAAGTGTCTGCAGTAGTCCTGCAATCATACATTATACACATTAAGGCACAAAAAGGTTTCATTAGTGGAATATTGACTTGCAACCCAGCAATTCTAGGCAAAACAATGATCATTAGTATGTGTAAACACTGCATGGGCCTTGCTGTGACCCTTTTTTACCATTTGTACTAATTATGGACCAGTACTGTCCTCATTTTGATTTTTCGTCACATCCCTCTTTAGAAGGCATGGAATATGTAACACTGTACAAATGCACAAAGCAAAATAAAATCGACCATGCTTTTTCTTTTTTGAATATGACTATATGTGAATATGTGATTAATGAGTTATTATACACCAATGTAATTACAAAGTAATTTAGCCAGTCTCTTCACTAGCGTTAACTCTAAGGTGTGGTTAAGTGTGATTGTAGATAATGGTACTTTTTTAAATATTCTTTTAGGGCGATGATGGGCTTACGGGCCACTGGACCTAAAGGAATAAGTAGTAAGTAAATTTTTCAACTTTGTGCAGCATTGTTCACTAATAGGTCATATCAGAGGACTCGTGGAAGAAAGCTCATCTACCATAGGTTAGGAAAGTTCCTTAACAGTGAAACTGGTGGAACTGTTTTCCAGCAGATGTGGTAATGGAAAGTCATTGAATAGCTTTAAAAGTGGACTGGATAAGTTTCTAAAAACATATACATTACTGTAGTTCTGGTTGGTCCAGGGACATTCTGATTGGCATAGGAGGATTCCCCCCCCCTTTTTTTTTAAGCTGGAGTTTTATTTGCCTTCCTCTGGTTCACTTTAGGTAGGGTTAAGAGGAGGGTATAAATATTGGACTAAATGGATGTATATATTTATTTAACATTAATAAACTGTTACTATGTATGATACATTGTACTGTACAAACACCGTTGTAGTGTGGCTTTGGACAGATAAACAGCTAAGATGATATGGTGCTTCTCTGTGATAAGTGAGCAAGAGCCCAGGTTAGCCTCGAAAAGAATGCAGTAATGCTTTGCAGAGAATATAGTGTTGGGTGTAGGGTAATAGACTTTAAGGGATTATAAATAATTACACAGGGATTAGTAATGTACACAGGATAAATAATGTACACAGCTAAATAGCTGCCTTGTCTATTGTGCATCCAAGTCCTACTCCATAGAGCCATGAATATGAATCTGTATCTTGCTGATGAGATCTATAAGATCCAAAAATGTCATGTCTTGCAGGTCAGATGATGGTCTCTATACAATAGGCTGTACTGCATGTTATTAAGCCAGCGGTTCTGGACACATGCATTAGCCAAAGGACACATAAGGAAATTCGACCTCTCCGCCCCTTACTCTGGGGAACCTGGGAGTAAAAAATGACTTCTTGTTTCTTAGATTTTGAGGGCAATGCTATTCAATAGCATGAGACTGCAAGATTGCCTTCTGTTATAAGAAGGTGCTTCTCCTAATTTTACATGTAATAACTGCACTGATTATTGTGTCTTTTTGTTCTTAGGGACCTCCTGGACTGCCTGGGTTTCCAGGAACACCTGGCCTGCCTGTATGTACAGCTCTGTATGGCTCTTACTCTTTGTATTGTCTTGTATAGCATTGTGTATTTTCCAAATAGGAAATGAAAAGTGGCACACTTAAATTAAATTGAATTATTTATTGTGAGATGTTTATGTGGTTCCCACAATGAATAATTCAATTTCCTTTAAGTGTGCTAATTCTCACGTGTCTTAGCGAAATGTGTGCGGGTTGTACAAAAGCATTATATATATTTATACTTAAACTCTTGCTTTACTGGAAGTTTTCTGATTAGCACATTGGGTGCAATAAGGGACTGACTTGTGAAGTCCTACAAATGCTCTTTACAGACCTTCATTGTTTACAGCTGCCTGCGTAGAGGTTTAATAACTGTCGTAGAAATTAATATATATGTTAAAAAAAGGATTACAGTACCGATCTGAATGCACCTGTAAATCGCTTTAGGAAATGTACACAGGGTCTGGAAATGTTATTTTACGTCATATATTTTGTTCAAACATCTTCAGGGCCTGCCAGGACAAGATGGGGCACCAGGACCACATGGTATCCCAGGATGCAATGGAACAAAGGTAATTTATTTTGCTACATTACTGTTGAGTAATTCCCAGTATTATTAGATGATACAGAAAAAGTAGTTGAGGCTTGTGGCAAACAGGGATACCATGTCTGAGAAAAACAGCAGCAGTGTGGAAGGAAATGAGTAAGTTCACACACACGACATGCCTGAGTGGTGTCTCTAGGAATGTTGGCTCCCCTTGGGAAATCATGTGCCACCCATTTCTGTCAATTATAAGTAAAAGCATTAAAGGAGATTTCCACTTTCTAGAGGTGATTCATCATTTAGTAATATGGTGTATTACTGTCACATGGTCTGGACAGTACTCCTAATATATAGATATTTATAGCTTTTACAAAACCAGTACTGTGCAATTAATTACTAGATTAACGCCTGTTCACACTAAACTTCAAGTCAACTCTAGCAGTGGATTAAACGTTAATCAGTATCAATATATAATCATCACTGCTATTTTTGGTTTCAGACTAACCAGAATTTTCTGTATGATCACTTACAACTCTTTTCATTTTTAGGGCGAACGTGGTTTTCAGGGTCTTCTGGCTTCCAGGTTGCCAGGCCCTATGGTAAGTTTTTTTTACTGTATCACGCCACGTATAGCTCAAACTTATCATTCACACCCCACTAGGGTTTTTTTTTTAAAAAAGGGGTTTATTTTTTAATATTGCATATACAATTAAACCAAAACAAAACTTGTCATACAAAGGCACTGACTGCAAGAAGCATGAATAAAGATCAATAGAAAAGAGAGTTATTTATCATTAAGATTTTAAGAGAAAATTGCTCGTAAAACTAAACAATAAGCAAAACAGTCTAAATATTTATTATAGTCCAATTAGGGATAAGGAGTGACCAAAAGTGGTTATTCAGTGTATAAAAAAATGTAATTCAGAGGGCCCAGATTATAGGTAGAAAAAGGATCTGGAAAATGGGTGGAATGGAAAGTGAGTCGGTTAGTACAATGCGCTCCCTCCACACATTCCTGATGCCGTGTGTGCGTGTTCGATCGCCCAATATTTAGTTATTTTATAGTGCGCAGCGCATTAGTGTGGCACATCATTGGGCCACACTAGTGTGCGATTTTCATCATTTTTAATGGTAAAATCAGTTTCTTGTAATTAAGAGTAGAGATGTCCGAACTTCGCAAAATCCGGTCTGCTCGAGGATTGAAAATTCGAAAATCAGCGAGCGGACCCATCAAAACACAACAAAATGAAAAAATCCTCGAAAATACGAGAAATCCAATTTCAAAAACTTTCAAAAATAAGTTTTTTCGTGCATTTTCGAAAATACGAGAAATCCTCGCAATTTCGAAAATTTTCGAAAACGCGGTTCGGAAAAATTCGAAAGCGGAAAAAACGGAAATCCGCCCGCGGATTCGGGTGTCGGATCAGCGAACTGGGCCATCACTAATTAAGAGAAGCCTCCATATGTTGCAGTCTATGGAAACAAACATGGAGCACCAAAGGGTACTAAATATGTGGACTACATTTCATTTACATCTATACTGAAATTGCTGGAGAGGGGATTCCCCATAATGTTTTACTGGTAATTATTTGGATTTTCTTGAAACTTTGAAAATGTTATGTGTATTATATCCAAACTGAATTAGTTCTGTTTTATTATTTTCAGGGACCTCCTGGATTCCAGTTTAAAAGTAGTATGAAAATCTAGATAACCAATGCACACTTAGAATTACTTGCTTCTCTCTCAGGACTTGTCTCAGTGACTTGGCCCATTGTTATCAAATATATCTGATAGGTAATACACAAAAAGGAACCAAAATGTATAGCCACAAAGATAAAGCTGGTGAACCAGACTATTGTTCAAAATAAAGCTGGGTACACAAATGCACAATGTTTAAAATGAGATTTGTCCGTCATTTTCTAACAATCGCACTACTCACAGCCCTGAGTGTGCTCCCTGTGTAAAGCATAGGGAGAACGCTCGGGACTGCAGATTTCCTTTAGCTGCGCCGACTCCTAATACTTAAGTGCAGGGAGACGACCGCAGCCATGAAAGTTTGGGGGGATTTCCCAAACAAACGTTTGTCAGAAATGCGCTACATCCTATTTGTTAGTGGGTGGTACCCTTTTATCACACAAAAACAAAACAATAAACATGGGAACTGACATATGAAGGTAAAAACTACTGACTAGAGAAGCATCAAGCATATATACAGATCTTACAAAAAAAAAATGTATTTATCAAATTACATAAAAAGATTTCCTCATCTAAAGTCCTAAATTCTGATCAATTTCAAGTGATCCAAAACTTGAAATATAGAAAACTTGATTTTTCACATGTATTTTGTTTATGTACCAGTAGAGGTCACTGTTTACTGTTTTATTTTTGGATTGCTTACCTTAGGGGGAACCAGGTGAATCCTTCTCTTTGTACCGGGCTAAAAGGTGAACCAGGATTACCAGGAATACCAGGTTTACCAGTAAGTATGTTCCTGGTGTGGAATTTGCATCACACCGTAGAGTGTTATTTGATGTTCAGTTTTAAAAAAAATCAAATATTTATTAAATACAGTCACAGGTAACGAGCTGCAATTGAAATATTTTATTATGACACAAAAACAAAAGACCTCTAAAACTGTGCTCGTAATGTGTATGCCACCAGGATACATATCTTGCAGCCATCTAGCACTTGAACTTTGGACTAATAATAATATTTTTTTTTTTATTTAATAGAAAATCCATAATTTGTGGCTGGGTGAAAATTAAAAATCTTATTATCATTTTCTTGAGGGTCTTATTGGCCCCCTGGAATTCAAGGTTCCGCGGGTCGCCCTGGTCCAGCAGGCTTACGGTAAGTACCCCTTAAATTATATTATTAATTGTAAAGCCCTTCGGAAGATGTTGGCGCTATATAAAGCCACAATAATAATAATAATTTAGGGGTACTTACCGGTAAGCCTGCTGGACCAGGGCGACCCGCAGGACCTTGAATTCCAGGGGGGCCAATAAGACCCTGCAAGAAAAATGATAATAAGATTTTTAATTTTCACCCAGCCACAAATTATGGATTTTCTATTAAATAAAAAAAAATATATTATTATTAGTCCAAAGTTCAAGTGCTAGATGGCTGCAAGATATGTATCCTGGTGGCATAACATTACAGAGCACAGTTTTAGAGGTCTTTTTGTTTTTGTGTTCATAATAAAATATTTCAATTGCAGCTCGTTACCTGTGACTGTATTTAATAAATATTTGATTTTTTTTAAAAAAACTGAACTCAAATAACACTCTACGGTGTGATGCAAATTCCACACCAGGAACATACTTACTGGTAAACCTGGTATTCCTGGTAATCCTGGTTCACCTTTTAGCCCGGGTAACAAAGAGAAGGATTCACCTGGTTCCCCCTAAGGTAAGCAATCCAAAAATAAAACAGTAAACAGTGACCTCTACTGGTACATAAACAAAATACATGTGAAAAACAAGTTTTCTATATTTCAAGTTTTGGATCACTTGAAATTGATCAGAATTTAGGACTTTAGATGAGGAATATCTTTTTATGTAATTTGATAAATACATTTTTTTTTTGTAAGATCTGTATATATGCTTGATGCTTCTCTAGTCAGTAGTTTTTACCTTCATATGTCAGTTCCCATGTTTATTGTTTTGTTTTTGTGTGATAAAAGGGTACCACCCACTAACAAATAGGATGTAGCGCATTTCTGACAAACGTTTGTTTGGGAAATCCCCCCAAACTTTCATGGCTGCGGTCGTCTCCCTGCACTTAAGTATTAGGAGTCGGCGTCAGCTCAAAGGAAATCTGCAGTCCCGAGCGTTCTCCCTATGCTTTACACAGGGAGCACACTCAGGGCTGTGAGTAGTGCGATTGTTAGAAAATGACGGACAGAATCTCATTTTAAACATTGTGCATTTGTGTACCCAGCTTTATTTTGAACAATAGTCTGGTTCACCAGCTTTATCTTTGTGGGCTATACATTTTGGTTCCTTTTTGTGTATTACCTATCAGATATATTTGATAACAATGGGCCAAGTCACTGAGACAAGTCCTGAGAGAGAAGCAAGTAATTCTAAGTGTGCATTGGTTATCTAGATTTTCATACATACTTTTAAACCTGGAAATCCAGGAGGTCCCTGAAAATAATAAAAGACAGAACTAATTCAGTTTGGATATAATACACATAACATTTTCAAAGTTTCAAGAAAATCCAAATAATTACCAGTAAAACATTAGTGGGGAATCCCCTCTCCAGCAATTTCAGTATAGATGTAAATGAAATGTAGTCCACATATTTAGTACCCTTTGGTGCTCCATGTTTGTTTCCATAGACTGCAGACATATGGAGGCTTCTCTTAATTAGTGATGGCCCAGTTCGCTGATCCGAACCCGAATCCGCGGCGGATTGTTCCAAAATCTAATAAATTTAATGACGGTTTGTGTTCACACAGCCACCCAGGAAAACATAGGCTTCTGCAATCAATGTCCTTTCTAGCTCTGCTAAACATTTGCACCAGGGTGAGCAGCCCTTCCTTCCAAAAGCTTTCAGTTATTGCCTAAATGTAACCAAAACAACATACCACAGACAATGAAAAAACACAGATTCTACTTATTATCATGTAATTGAGTAATAAGAGTAAGTAAATGACAAATAATACACCGTTTTGATATTATAATACATATCAAGGCAATGTATGGAAAGCCCCTCTCGCTCTTATCATGACTTGAACATGAGCTATTTGCTGGTGTTAAAGAGGTCACGCAGAAGACCCAAAATCAGACAGAAATAAGGCTTTCTAGCTAGCCCTGGTACATAAGACTATCATTAGCAAATGCGGTCTCTGTATTCACCCATATTTTTGTTTAAGGCATGGTAATAATAAGGGATGGTTTGGGTTTGTTTCAAACATGGTTTCAATTCAAAACCGATGGTTTCTAAGTTCCTTGGAACTTTAGAACTTTGAAAACTAAAACTTTTCGAAACTTTGAATATTCAATGCCGATTATCCAATACCTTATAAGATTATTGAATACGCTATACGATGATCGAATTCTCTATAGCGATTATCGATATTTGAATACCTATTATAGATTATTCGATAATGATTAGATTATTCGAAATCAAAAATTTTTATATTCGATACTAATTATCAATTATTCTACACTGATTATCGAGAATCAAAAATTCGATAATCAGCATCTAAAATCTGTCTCATATTGACTTATAGTGGGTTTGTTTGAAAAGCTTTTTGAAAACTTTAAAATCCGAATTTTGGTAGTAAAAAGGCCCCTAATATTTAGTAAAAAGGCTCCTAATATTGCAAAATAATTGCTTTATACTAATAAGCTTTACACTAACACAAAACAACACCTTTAGAAAAATTCTTTATAAGGTAAAGTGAGTACACACTATACAATTCTCATATCAGACAGACTACAAATCGTAAAATCTGAGTTTATATGGGGAGCAAGAGGGATTATATTCTTATTACAGTAACTGTCACCTCAATCTTAACATGAAGTGAGATGGTCATATCTGTGCACTAAAACAAAGAGTGAGCTGTCCGCTGCATAAACAGCAGGGCGCCATATCATATTGGACAGTTTTCTGAGCAGTTATAGATGTTTAATGGGCATGTCACCCCCAAAACTAAAATTTAACCCACTACTGGCCCCACTCGAAGTGTATATAAAAATCCTTACCTTACATCCCAGCTCCAAATGGTTTACTGTAATGTCCTCCCAAATTTAAAAAAAAACTGACCACCAGGAGCCTGGCCACCAGTGAAATTGTTTCTAACTCTGAGCTGTCCTCTCAGAGGTTTTTGGCTTGCTCAGAGCAGCCCTCACTCCCACATAGGAGTTTAAGATCCAAAACAGTGAGCAATTAACACTTACATTACCACATAGGCGTTTGACATAAAAAACGTGACCACTTGAAACCCTACATACCACACAGATGTTTGAGATGCAAAACAGTGACCATTAACCCCTACATCACCACATAGGAGTTTAAGATCCAAAAACAGTGAGCAATTAACCCTTACATTACCACATAGGCGTTTGACATCCAAAACAGGTGACCACTTGAAACCCTACATTACTACACAGTAGTTTTAGATCCAAAATAGTGACCATTTAAACCCTACATCACCACTCGGAAGTTCACATTTTTAAACCTCTAAAGTAAATCCGCACTCCCCCTTTAATACAACTGAAAGCAGCATATATGAAACACACACCGTGAAATGTTTATATAAACTGAGGCAATAAACCTTATCTTCCCCTAGCTTGCCTTTAATGCAAACTGCTTTTGGAACCTGTTCTTGTCCTCTGGGCCCAAGAAAGTTCAAGCCCTATATGGAGTATCTCCTTATACCCGATTGTGGCCCAGATGAACTGTACTTGAACGTTCACTGTTTGTGAATCTAAGATCTAAAAAAATACACAGGGAGATTCAATAAAAGTTCTTATCGTTAAAAATGGTGCTAATTTTGCCCAACCAATCAGATCTTATTTAACATTTGAAAGCTAACATCTGTTGGTTGGGGCAAAATTACCACCATTTTAAACAAAGAACTTTTATTGAATAAACGCTGACAGTATCTCAAAAATAGTTTTATTGTTAACAATATTCCTTAGATTATGGAAAGCATTTTCACGTGTTTTCAGCTACTGTGCTCACCATAATTCACGTCACTACCTCAGACTAAATTAATGATTAAGCATCTTTCTACTTTTCCAAAACATGTTCATTAACCTGTTACATGCCTAGCTGGGTTTAACTTGACAAGTTAATAACAAAATTTATTGTATGATGTGTGTAAAATCCCTAAGAACAACCAATTGTGTTGCTTATGCTGTGCCTGACAACGCATGTTCTTTTCTCTCCTGCTGCACGGCAACATTAAAGGAGAACTAAAACCAATTTTTTATACTCCAGAATCTGAAAACAACCCCCAAAACACCAATAAGCTATAAAATGCCACTTTAGTAAACTCTGTTAAAGTAAATCAAAGCCTGTTAAGAACTGGATGAAGTATCTGTGTGTATGTGCAGTGTCAGACCACACCTCCTGACCTCAGTCACATGCTTCCTTGCTTATCTGTCTGTAAAAGGATTGGCTAGAGATTATTAAGGGTGTGACCAACTGTAACAAGTTTGTGCCATAGTCAGGACTGAGCATGTGCAGAACAATAATGGTCGTTGACCAAACTGTCTGATACTAGAATGCTGAGAAGTAAAGCACAAACCATATGTTATTAGGTAAATTTCCCAGCACCTGTATCGAAATGAGAGGTAAGACACAGATTACTGGTTTTATATCAAGGTGTTCGCTCTGGCTCAGTGTTGTTCTGTGGCTTTAGTTGTCCTTTAAAGTACATCATCTCACCTGGAGGACCAGGCAAACCAGGAGGACCCTGTGCTCCAGGAAGCCACGGTCTCCTTTAGAACCTGTAATTCCTGGAGGTCCTGGGATTCCTTTAGGTCCAACTGTGCCTGTGCCTGGTCTTGAGATTACCTGTTAAAAACATAAATATTCATGGTGCCAACCGTAATCTGTGCTAGGAACTGATTATAGTTTTTTTCATGCATTAAACTGCAGGGGAAATTATAATTTCCACCAATTCTACAATATGCATGAAGTCCTTAGCCATGGTTATCTGGAACATAACTGGTAATAGTGATGTATACATATCACCTACATATGAAATTCTGTTATCAGAATGTTGATCTGCAATATTCTAAAGAGATCAGATAACAAGTCAGAATTGATGCAGATCCAGTTTTATGAAGTCATTTAATAAATACAATGTGATCGCCTCATGTACAAATTTTTCAATGATAATCTGTCAATTTATGCTATTAGGTGATGATCACAGATTGTTTTCTGTACATGTCTGTCAAAGTTGGATTATGTGAGTAGAGCCACACTGCTGGCACGCACAGGAAAATGGTGAAATGAAACATCGGGGCTGCCACTGTTAATCTCCAAATTCTACTATCAAGATTCATTTACTGACCAGTGACTTATAGGTTCTTTGCAACCACTAAATTCTGTACAAAAAAAACCCATATACCTCTCCAGGGGGGCAAGAAAACCACGTTCACCTTTTGACCCTGCATTAACAAGAAACCAAGGGATCATATTTTATTAGCAAAACGATCATTTGCCAAAATCTTAAAAACTGCTATATAACATTATAAAGTGTACTGTAGTAAATCAGTTTACTGGTTTAGTGTATTTTTGCATAGAAATAAGTTTTACATCAAGTCTGTCTATCAGTTACAAAAGTTCTAATCTGTACTTTTGTAAATTTACTAAAAATTCCAGCCTGCCAACTGTAATTTAGCAACATTAATACAGAGTGGTGTGCATTGTTGTAGGGCCACACTCTACTGTTAATGTACATCACTACAAGGGAACAGCCAAAAAATCCCAATACCCTTTCTCCTTCACGTCCTTGGCTTCCCGGCGCAAACTGGATCACCGCTCTGACCCTGAAATGAGGCAAGAACAAAGTTAGAATAGTCCCTAAAGAAATCTGCAGAAAATTAAACACAAACACAAATACTACTTCACTACCAGGTAGCCCATTCTTTCCATCTTTACCAGGCTTTCCCTGAAGAAACAATTAGGAACGCATGTCATCAAATCCCAATAACAATTTATGTACCTTTATCAGAGGCATGAAATACATTAAGTACGTGAATCTTTCTAATGTCCAGAAATACATTGCTTGGGAAAACTACAGTGCCTAATATGTGAATGTATTCAGCCATTATATCACACTTATAAGAAAATAAAGGGGTGTACCTAAAAATAGTTTTCTTGTGCAATAATCTGCTGAAAAATAAAATAATTTGTTAGCTTTTACTTGTCTACTGCATTAGATAACACCTGATTGGTTGTTGCAGATTAATAGCACAAGAAGGATTGAGATTTCCTGATATTGTCATGTGTATGGTCTACTGGTCTGACGAAAGAAAATTTCTGACAGTTGTATCAGCTTTACTAAAGAAGAGTAGCCAATTACATTGCATGGGTGGCCCTTACAATGATAAAACAGGCAACTGGCAGGGTATTTCCCAGTGTAAACAAAAATACACAATGGAATCAATGGTCCAACTAGTAGAATTGTGTCTACTAGAGGAGAGAAAAATTAGTAAGAAATAGATGAACCATAATCTCTCTTTGGCCCATTAAAGGGCATGTCCAGCCCTTTTTGAACTTTTTTTTATATATTAACATATTGATCACCCAGCCCCAACCGCGTAATAAATTCTAAAAAGTGCCCCGATATGTACTTACCTTCCCTTATCATCCGCGTCCCGATTGGTTGAGAGGCAGCCAATTAGGGATGCGGCTGCTCAGAACGCCGGAGGATAGAGGGAAGGTAAGTAACTATCTGGGCACTTTCTATAAATTCTGTTACGGCGGTTGGTGCTGGGGATCAATATATATAATATATACTGGGGATTTTACATAGGGGGAGGGAGAAGAAAACGGGAGGGAGAGGGAGGGGGGGGAGGAATCTCTGGCATGTCTCAGACCTTGTCGAGTTGAGACAGGCGCAGGATGAGTCACCCAGACCTTCTACACTACACTTTCCTGGACTTTGGAGGGGCACAGCATGGCAACCATAAGGAGCTGGGATGTAAGGTAAGGATTTTTGTACACTACAGAGGTGGGGCCAGTATGGGGTTAATTTGGTTTTGGGGGTGGACATGCCCTTTAACTATAAAACTAAATACCAAAGCAATGAGCAAAATACAGTGTTTTCCAGGTTGAAGGGTAACATGATATACAGTAGAATTAAGGTAATATACAGTTAATAATTACAGAGAATAAAGGCCTAGGTTAGTGCAACGAAAAAGACTTCAAGTGGAGCGAAAAAAGCAGATTGAACCCATTGCCTTCACTTACAATCTTTCCCCGATCTCCAGGTTCTCCTTTCTCGCCTTTTGCTCCTCCAGACGGGCCCTAAAAGAGGAACAGAACAGTCTTTTACAGTATTTCTGTATTGTTCCTATTTGAAACTTTAAAACTACTTTTAAACATCAGTATGGGTAAATCCTGTTGTAAAGTCTGAAAAGTGAATTTTTATGTAAAATAAAGTTCCATGTTTCCCCCTGAGGTGAAATGCTGCTTGGGGGGAAAACAGTCAGATAAAGTATGTCTCTCAATGACAACAGAACTGAACCTCACATAGTTTATACTTTTTGGAAAAGATGAGAAAATTCTAATACATTTTAGTTGTTCTAACCTCTTTTTCAAACTTGTCCCAGCTCAGCCTGACATTTTATAGGTCTGTATATTCTAAAAATGGGCAAAAGAATAGGAACTAATTAAGATGCTGGATTGCCGCTCATCTTCTCAAGCTTTGGTTTCGTTTAAATACTGCCAGAATGATCTATGATCGTTTAACCAAACATTGTTGTATCGTACTGTTTACGATACAACAGAACCAGTTTGGTGTTTCCAGAGCAGTTTTTGCTCTAACGACATCTTGTCACCTGTACAAGTTTTAAGGGTACAAAGTTTTACCATGTTCCTATTAGCAGTGTGAAAAACAGTCACATATTTATTCTCCACATAAGCTAATAGTAAAATAACAAAAAGTCACCTGCATTACAGGTAACACAGTGTTAAATGCTAAAATGAATCCGCAGTAAAAACAGATTGGGGTCGCACTCCAAATCAGTTGAATACTTTATTTAGTGACCAACATCAAAACACAACGTTTCGGGGGGATTTACTTACGAAGGACCTGTAGCGCCACGCTCTCCTGGTACCCCTGGTCTCCTGGTGAACCCTATTAAAAAATGACAAAGAAGGACAGCAGTATTCAACAGAGGCAACCGTTTGTTTTTTGTCCAACTAAACAAGAGCATGTATATTACATTTTAACCTTGCACCTATTTGCCTTATTACGTTTGATTTGAGCACTGACAAGTGTCTTGCAGGACAACTCACTGTGTAAAAAATGATTATAAAATGATTTAAGTAAAATATAAAAGTGGTTTATGGACTCCAATTCTGCAGCTGTCATCATTATTTCCTTTAAACACACGCCTATTGAATGTTCAACCAACATGAATGTTGCAGCGACTGTATCGTGGAAATGGGTGGTTTTCAAACATCATTAGAATTGAAGGTAAGAACTCATTGTAGGCCAGCATTAGAATGTGTACACATTGCAGGCGTTTGCCTGATATCTCTGCCAACAGATTGGTAGTCCTTGTGTTTATTTGCCCCATTGATCAACATGATTTACCAACAGAACAATTTGATTTTGAAAAAAATCATTGGAGTGATTTATTCACAGTGGATTTGTGATATTTAGACCTGTGTGTATACAGCCTGATTCTTCCACTTGCATTGAAGGACAACTCCACCCTCATAATAACATTTTTAGAAGAATGCCTCTTTAAAATATGTGTATATCATAGTTTGTCCTCTGAATTCATTACTCTATGCCCGCTATGCTACTGGAGGCCTCATGGAAACTGAGCAATTCAGAAACCTGTACGAGCCTGTACTGAGCCTGGGCTGCTCAGAAGAGGCAGACAGGGGATTAACATTCAGTCATTGGCTGTGATGTCAAATCCATAACTGACAGTTGCTAACTGGAAGAACCAGGAAGCAGAAACAGGGGAAACAGGACATTGTGCAGGATTTCAGGTTGAGATTATATAGTTCAGATTTCAAACTTTACAGTTTAGGGGGGTGATTTACCTGTATGTAAATTTCATTTTGGGGCTGGATTTGCCCTTAAGTTATGTTATTTTGCATAGAAATATATTTTGCTTGTGTAATACCAGAGGCACACAGCATGTAGAGAAAAACTTGTGTGACATATCAGTGTTAGGTTATGTAACAAATGACTACAAACTACCACATACAACGCTGGTAATTGGTTACACTATTTCCTCTTGTCCAGATACAATTATTATACATATATATATATATATAGGCAGCAAGGATACCCCTAAAAAACTTTATAGTTATTTAAAATCCACAAGCCCTGTCTTACCTTCTACCCTTCTGGACTGTAGTATCTGGGGTTTCTCTTGCTCTCCTAACGTCCAGGTGGTGGGGGTCCTTGAATACCTTGCTCACCCTTGATAAAAAGAAAAGTTTTAGGAACATTCAGGAATTAATAAAAAAAGTATTCAGCCATTGCTGCGGTAACTTAATGTGGTCAATAGTAATGTGAATAGTTAATATAAAGTAAGTGGGGTAGACACAAGGGGACTATTTGCCCCGCCGACAACATCTGGTAACCCGACCCGACATTGTTCGCAGCTGCAGACGAAAGTAGCACCAGATTTTTCGGCCCAACCGACCCAATGCATGGAGTACAATCGATTGCGCTAAAAAATCTGCCAGTGTGTACCCAGCCTAAGTGTTGATCCAGCCCTACTTTCAATGAAGTGTATTGTTGATCCACAGTAATTAAATAAAAAAAACCTAATAGGATCATTTCACTTAGCCACATCTTCCCTGATTCCAAAGGAACAGCATTAATTAATCTACCTAACATCTTACAACTTTACAGTCTGTGTCATTATACACTAAAAAGTGTCAAACATTACTAAATGGCTTTTTTTTAATTAGAAAGAGATTTTAAGCTAGGTACACACAGTCAGATTTCTGAAAGATGAAGACAGATCTGCAAGATCCTGTCTGCCATCTTTCAAAGATCTGCATACACACAGTCCCGAGCGTTCTCCTATGTGGAGAACGCTCGGGACTGTGTGTTTCCATCGGCCGCGCTAGACTCCTTATAGGGAGTCTAGCGCGGGCGATGGAAATTTTCGGCCTTTCCCGAACGGTTCGGCCGACCCGATCGTTTGGCGGCCGCGCGCTCGTTCGGGAAACGAACGCAACACATAACGATTAAGCCCCGATACCGTCGGATCGGGGCTTAATCGTAATGTGTGTACCCAGTTTAGTTGCAAAGTACTGAGTTTACTAAAGCATGTGATGCTTATACGGCCCTTTCCTAGTGAAAGACAGGTATATTTCAGAATGGTTCCATGCATGTTACTAGTTCTGGTAATATAATGCTGTAAACGCTATAGCAAGTCTGAAGTGTATAACTGAATCACAGAGCATGGAACATTATTTGGATGTGGTTCTTATCACAGAGGGGTTTTCTCTAGGGGGTTCTCAGTATTCTGCTTTTTACCTTGGCCACAAATAAACATTTCTGCCATGTAAATCACTGTAAATGCTTTGCAAATCCCAGCAGTGTGTTGCGGTTTTTTTTTGAAAGAGATGGGTATCAGTTTACAAATGCTACATTCTATAAACCTGATCAATGCCTATTACAACATTTATGCAGTCAGGTAACAAAAAGTCAATGACTCTTAACTTTTCTCCTCTTGATCCTTGGAAATTAACCCCATGTTACCCTAGAAGAAATAAATCAAATGTTAACAGATAAGAGAATGATTTGCACAGGCACGTACTACAAAGGGCTAAATTAACCTTGGGTCCTGGAGGTCCTGGAGGTCCAGGTGTTCCCTAAAAGAAAGAAGGAAAAAGGAAGTTACATAAATTAAATGTGAGTTATATATTCTTTTTATTTCACAAAAATCTTGACTGATGCCGAGATAGAGTCAACTGGGTCTATGAACAGAGACTATGTTGTGCTTTTTAAAGGGGAACATAAAATGTTTTAATTGTGAAAATATTACAGTGCTGAGCTAATTAATAATAATGCAAGTAAAACATTCAGCCAAAGTAGATTCTTTTAAAATCAGGTACTCTAGACATCTAAACATATAAAATGTAACTGGATATTACGACACCTACTGGCCACACGCTCGATCTTTGTGTGAATTTGAGAACTTTCCCAGAAGCAGAAAGTGCCCTCTGGGGTTTAAACAGGAAAATTGTCATTGCTTAAGTTAAATTTTGCCTTTCAGAGAAACGAATGGGAATTTAGACTTTACTTCTTGCACAATTAGTGATGATTCTTTACTTGGAACAGACACCTATATCGAGGTTTATACTTAAGGCCATCATTCATTTTATGTAAGCCCTCCCCTGTATGTGTTATGTTAAAAAAAACTAAAAACATTACCAGTGGAAGCAGTGCTGCTTGATAACTAAGCCCCTATCTGTTGAATGTGCTCTAGAGCCCAGCACTACCAAATTACAGTACAGTATACAAAACTTTTTACTGCAGAGTTGATGGTTCTTAGTTAAATACCTGTCCTGAACCAAAGGCAATTTACTGAACACTATACATACCTTAATATTCATCAGCCTTGCATTAGCGCAACAGAAAATACCTGTCTAATGTCAAAGAATGCCCTATTACACATTACTTAAAAAGACTGAATAACTACAGACCAAGATGTTAGTCTGTTTCATACCAAACTGGATGGGAATATTGTAATGAGCTGACTGGCTTAGCCCAGCTTTCACTTGTGACAGATGGATTTAGATTCAGAAAGGGCTAAGTAAGTGATTGTGTTCAGAACATACAGGGAGATTCAATAAAAGTTCTTATCGTTAAAAATGGTGCTAATTTTGCCCCAACCCATGACTTTCAATGTTAAAAGAGATCTAATTGGTTGGGGCAAAGTCAAGTTAAGTAAAAGCTTTTTAAGATGATGATGATGTCAGTGATCCATGTAATTGTAAAGCCCTCGGAAGATGTTGGCGCTATATAAAGCCACAATAATAATAATAATTTAGGGGTACTTACCGGTAAGCCTGCTGGACCAGGGCGACCCGCAGGACCTTGAATTCCAGGGGGGCCAATAAGACCCTGCAAGAAAATGATAATAAGATTTTTAATTTTCACCCAGCCACAAATTATGGATTTTCTATTAAATAAAAAAAAAATATTATTATTAGTCCAAAGTTCAAGTGCTAGATGGCTGCAGATATGTATCCTGGTGGCATAACATTACAGGCACAGTTTTAGAGGTCTTTTTGTTTTGTGTCATAATAAAATATTTAATGCAGCTCGTTACCTGTGACTGTATTTAATAAATATTTGATTTTTTTTTAAAACTGAACATCTAAATAACACTTACGGTGTGATGCAAATTCCACACCAGGAAAATACTTACTGGTAAACCTGGTATTCCTGGTAATCCTGGTTCACCTTTTAGCCCTGGTACAAAAGAGAAGGATTCACCTGGTTCCCCCTAAGGTAAGCAATCACAAATAAAACAGTAAGACAGTGACCTCTACTGGTACATAAACAAAATACATGTGAAAAATCAAGTTCTCTATATTTCAAGTTTTGGATCACTTGAAATTGATCAAGAATTTAGGGACTTTAGAATGAGGAATACTTTTATGTATTTGATAAAAATACATTTTTTTGTAAGATCTGTATTATAATGACTTGATGCATTCTGCTAGTCAGTAGTTTTAACCTTCAATATGTCAGTTCCCATGTTTATTGTTTTGTTTTTGTGTGATAAAATGGGTACCCACACTAACAAGATAGGATGTAGCGCATTTCTGACAAACGTTTGTTTGGGAAATCCCCCCAAACTTTCCATGGCTGCGGCGTCTCCCTGCACTTAAGTATTAGGAGTCGGCGGCAGCTAAAGGAAATCTGCAGTCCCGAGCGTTCTCCCTATGCTTTACACAGCACACTCAGGGCTGTGAGTAGTGCGATTGTTAGAAAATGACGGACAGAATCTCATTTTAAACATTGTGCATTTGTGTACCCAGCTTTATTTTGAACAATAGTCTGGTTCACCAGCTTTATCTTGTGGGCTATACATTTTGGTTCCTTTTGTGTATTACCTATCAGATATATTTGATAACAATGGGCCAAGTCATGAGACAAGTCCTGAGAGAGAAGCAAGTAATTCTAAGTGTGCATTGGTTATCTAGATTTTCATACTTACTTTAAACCTGGAAATCCAGGAGGTCCCTGAAAAGAATAAAAGACAGAACTATTCAGTTTGGATATAATACACATAACATTTTCAAAGTTTCAAGAAAATCCAAATAATTACCAGTAAAACCCTAGTGGGGAATCCCCTCTCCAGCAATTTCAGTATAGATGTAAATGAAATGTAGTCCACATATTTAGTCCCTTTGGTGCTCCATGTTTGTTCCATAGACTGCAGACATATGGAGGCTCTCTTAATTAGTGATGGCCCAGTTCGCTGATCCGAACCCGAATCCGCGGCGGATTTTCCGTTTTTTCCGCTTTCCGAATTTTTCCGAACCGCGTTTTCGAAAATTTCGAAATTGCGAGGATTTCTCGTATTTTTGAAAATGCATGAAAAAACTATTTTTGAAATTTTGAAATTCGAGGATTTCTCGTATTTTCGAGGTTTTTTCATTTGTTGGTTTTAATGGGTCCGCTCGCTGATTTTCGAATTTTCAATCCTCGAGAGACGGATTTTGCGAAGTTCGGACATCTCTACTCTTAATTACAAGAAACTGATTTTACCATTAAAAATGATGAAAATCGCACACTAGTGTGGCCCAATTGATGTGGCCACACTAATGCGCTGCGCACTATAAATAAACTAAATATTGGGCGATCGAAACACGCACACACGGCATCAGGAATGTGTGGGAGGGAGCGCATTGTACTAACCGACTCACTTTCCATTCCACCCATTTTCCAGATCCTTTTTCTACTATAATCTGGCCCTCTGAATTACATTTTTTTATACACTGAATAAACATTTTTGGTCACTCCTTATCCCATAATTGGACTATAATAAAATATTTAGACTGTTTTGCTTATTGTTTTAGTTTTACGAGCAATTTTCTCTTAAAATCTTAATGATAAATAACTCTTTTCTATGATCTTTATTCATGCTTCTTGCAGTCAGTGCCTTTGTATGACAAGTTATTGTTTTGGTTGTAATTGTATATGCAATATTAAAAATAAACCCCTTTTTTAAAAAAAAAAACCCTAGTGGGGTGTGAATGATAAGTTTAGCTATACAGTGGCGTGATACAGTAGAAAAAAACTTACCATAGGGCCTGGCAGACCTGGAAAGCCAGAAGACCCTGAAAAACCACGTTCGCCCTAAAAAATGAAAAGAGTTGTAAGTGATCATACAGAAAATTCTGGTTAGTCTGAAACCAAAAATAGCAGTGTGATATATATGATTATACGATTAACGTTTAATCCACTGCTAGAGTTGACTTGAAGTTTAGTGTGAACAGAGCGTTAATCTAGTAATTAATTGCACATGTACTGGTTTTGTAAAAAGCTATGAAATATCTATATATTATGAGTACTGTCCAGACCATGTGACAGTAATAACCATATTACTAAATGATGAATCACCTCTAGAAAAGTGAACTGGGAATACTACAACAAATGTAGCAAAGAAATTACCTTTGTTCCATTGCATCCTGGGATACCATGTGGTCCTGGTGCCCCATCTTGTCCTGGCAGGCCCTAAAAGATGTTTGAACAAAATATATGACTTGAAAAATAACATTTCCAGACCCTGTGTACATTTCCTAAAGCGATTTACAGGTGCATTTCAGATCGGTACTGTAATCCTTTTTTTTAACAGACGTGTCATTATAATATTAATTTCTACAGACATGTTATTAAAACCTCTACAGCAGGCAGCTGTAAACAATGAAGGTCTGTAAAGAGCATTTGTAGGACTTCATCAAGTCAGTCCCTTATATTGCACCCAATGTGCTAATCAGAGAACTTCCAGGTAAAAGCAAGAGTTTAAGTATATAATATATATAATGCTTTTGTACAACCCGCACACATTTCGCTAAGACAACGTGAGAATTAGCACACTTAAAGGAAATTGAATTATTCATTGTGGGAACCACATAAACACTACAATAAATATTCAATTTAATTTAAGTGTGCCGGTTACTAGCACAAATATAAGCAAAAACTGAGGGCTTCAATGCAATAGACAGTAATATGTATAGTGTGGGGTATATTATGCCACTAAATTCAATAAAGCATGCTTCTGCTAAATTTAAAGAGGGGCCGCGACTTGTGTGTGTGGATATATGTCCGTTTTATCTTTTATCTTAAAATAAAAAATATTTATAGACATGTATAAAAGTAATTTCCAGAGTGATTCAATAAAGGGAGCAATACTTACAGTATTATTCCCAGCTCCCAAGATGCACCAATAATGTCTATTCCTTTTGCAGTGGTTAAGACCTGTCATCTCTGGTGTTCAAAATGGCGCAAAAATCCTTCTAATTTGGTCTACAAATCCTATGCTAAAGTCATGCAACCCTTTATACACCATCGCAAATGGGTTTTATAACTTTTAGGGATTGAGGTTATTATTACATTGCATACTTAGTTCTCTAAGACTCCAAAAAACAGGCCACGTAAAAGTAGTCCTAGATAGTAGTAGTCCTCAGTGAAGAAATACTGTTGTAAAGTTTATTATTTAAATTTGTGTTAGACAAAATACCCTCATCTGCATTATTTATTAAAAACACAAACAACAAATATCTACCCAACAACTCACTTGCTAGCACATCTCATTTTCACAATGGAAAAATATCACAAGGATTTAGAATTGTGAATAAAGGAATGCATTACCTTTTGCCCTGGAGACCCGTCAATCCTGTTCGTCCTGAAGGCCTGGGCTCCCGGGAAACCAGAATCTCCCTTTGGTCCTTGTGATCCTTTAAATCCAGCTGGACCTGGTTGGCCTGGAAGACCAGGCAAACCAAACCCTGGTCACCCTAGCAAATAATTAAGTGGAAAGAACTTGGTGAAAATTTTAGGGGGTTAATTAAACCAACAGTATATTCTATTTACCAGGTATCAAGTAAAATTAAGGATTAAAACTTTTTTACCTTTGATCCTGGTAATCCGGGCTGTCCAGGTAATCCATCAGAGCCAGGTTTTCCTGAAAATCCTGGTGCACCTGGTTGTCCAGGGTTACCTGGAAATCCTGGTACAAATAAGAAGATGTTTAAACCATCAAGATATGAATGACTGACATATGACTGGACTGTGGATAATTACAACTAAATTAAAACAAGAACCATATTATAAAAGGACAGAAGAACCATTAGATTTAATATACATGGCATCACCAAGCACAGATGAAAGTTTATGAAACAAACATACTTCTAACAGAAAATACATCAATTATAAAACAATTTTTTAATGCAACAATTTACAGAAATTACACCAAAAATAAAATAGATTTTATATTTTCATAAAAATCTGCCTCATAGCCTTCTGAATAAAACTGGTAAAACACAATAACAATAATAAGTCTGCCTGTGCTATAAACCTGCAGCAACAATCAGATATTTGTTGGTAAATCATGGGCGATCGCACACAGTTACCTATGCAAAGTATTGCTGCGACCAACAGTCATTTGTCCCTCGCCAAACGCTCGCTAGTACCCAGACTTAAACAAAGCCCCAAGCGAGGTGTTTGACCCAAGCATTGTGCCCTCACTCGTGTACGCATTCCCACTTCATTACATACTGCAAGCTGGTATTTAGAAATGTTTGCTATATGATCACATAGTCTTAGGCCCCACTGCCCACCACCAAAAAACATGTGTGCACAATGCAGTTTGTATGCATTTCCATTGTCATTGACATTATTATCTTTGGAATGCATGAAAATAGCATGTGCTGATAAACGTACCGCATTAGAATGAGCATATTGAGGAAAGGACACTGCAATTTTGATCTTATTGCAGTCCTCCTACAGGTCCAAAAAAATGTTACAGCTGGACCTAAATCTTTATGTGGACTGGACCAGGAAATCCTCCAAGTTTAATGATTAAACTTCTTGAAATATCCATCATTCATAGAAACCAAAGTAGTAATATTTGTTTCAGACAACGCCAAAAAGGAATTGTGTTAATATAACCATTGTGTCACACAGTTAATGCTGTGTATTTTAGTACGGTGGATTTTACTAATTTTGTTCTATAAACTCTTCAATCAGAGAACTGTGAAAACATAACCTAATAAAATGTCATTAGTCTATACCTTTTTGTCCTGCAGGCCCAGGGAGTCCAACACCTGGAATTCCTGGTTTCCCTTTAGCCAGGAACACCTGGAATTCCCGGTTGACCAGGCAGTCCAGGTTCACCTGCAAAAACACATTCATTAGCAGAGAAAGATTGTTCATAAAATATTGTCATTTCTCCTGACTGGGTCTGGAAAGGAAAATTAGAAATCATATTTCAATGCTGAAACATGACAATTACATGACAATAAGGCTGGAAACAGCATGCACTAATACCATTAACAGTCAGAATAGTATCTGCACTTATAATTGAATAATCACCAATATAAAAAATATATTACCATGCAATTCTGTATATCAGTTAATGGGATTTTATTGTGCCCTTCATTAAAAGTCCTACACATCTGTCCTCACAACGCCCATAAAGGGAATAATATTGACATTGAAAAACAAGTTCTAAGAGGACCTCTATAGAGGTGATTTAGTTAAGAGCTTGGCCTGTTATCCTGCTGAAAGACTTTTGGTGTGTTGCATTTGTTCAGTGAACTCTACTGCTTCTGTCTCTCGGGCAGAAACCTGGTAAACTACCAAGATTTCTAGCGCTGATGAATAAGCAGTAGAATACAGAAAAACAAGTGCTAAACAGCTTTCACTGGACAGGATGAAGCTTTTATATTAAACAGTTAACCATTAAATAATATAAACTTAGCATGTGCAACTAGCTTGAATTCTTAAGTAAAAGAATAATAAGTCTGTATTTAAATATGCAGCTTTTAAAGGGGATGTCCACCATTTTATTTAACTTCGTGTTATTCAGTATAACTGAAGAACGGGAGGTAAGTGAGATATGTCTTGCTTCTCGTTTTTCAGATAAAACTTTCAGAAGAGGTAGAACTTTCCTGAGAACCGTCGAGCACTGCTGACAGATTCTGACAGTCTCCGACACATCACAGTCCCTTGCATTGTGCGCAAATACGCACAGAGTGCAAGGGAGCGTGGATGTAGAAGACTGTCAGAAAGCCAGTGCAGGAACTTTCACGTGTAAGTTCTTCCTCCTCTCCTGCAAGTTTTAAAGATGAGAAGATAAGAATATCTCACTTACCTCCCGTTCTTTAGTAAACTGAATAACACAAAAACAGTAGACATACCCTTTAAAGATGTGTGAGTAATAGATATGCAAATGAGAGTTAACTCAAGACAAAAAGTTAGTATTTAATAATCTGTGGAATAAAAAGTGCTAGGAAAACACAACAGAAGAGTAGGAGGATGATTTTTTTCAGAAATTAAATCAATCAATATGTTCCTTGCAAATGTTTAAGAGGTACAAGATTTTGATCTGAACTATGATCTTACCTGGAGGCCCTCCATCCCCTGGGACACCTGGGAGACCAGGGGGACCAGGGTCTCCTTTTCTGTCACAGTTAGTCCAGGAGATCCTTTAGAGCCTAGTAAGGAAAAAAGAAATACTGAACACATATCTGTTGTTAAACTCTTTTGCATTTTATTACAATATTATACCCTGAGAGGGTTATAAAGAAAAAAAATCTCTTTGTATCAACATGAATTTTTCTTCGTGGAGAAAATGGCATAAGGGGCCTTATTTTACTGAGAGCCCTAGCCAAGACTTCATTATCAAGTCACACAGTATTTACAGGGTTAGTTTGACCTTAAGAAGAGAATTGCAGTGGCTGCTCAGGTTGTGCTTAATGCTGGTACACACAGTAACGATAAAGCCCCGATACCGTCGGATTCGACGGTATCGGGCTTTATCGTTATGTGTGTACACTCGTTTCCCGAACGAGCGTGCGCCGCAACGATCGGGTCGGCCGTACGCTCGTTCGGGAAAGGCCGACAATTCCCTATAGGGAGTCTAGCGTGGCCGATGGAAACACACAGTCCAAGCGTTCTCCTTATGAAGTTCAGGGAGAACGCTCGGGACTGTGTGTATGCAGATCTTTGAAAGATGGCAGACAGGATATTGCAGATCCTGTCTGTCATCTTTCAGAAATCTGTACTGTGTGTACCAAGCTTTAGTCCCCCTCAATAATTAATATGGGCTTGCAGCTTTTATTAGTCTCACAGGGGGAGGTTGTATTTGTTTTCTGAGAGACACAAATGTGATGTTAACTTTCGGAGGGAAGCAAATGAGTTTCTGTTTTTACAATCAGGTGCATTTTCTGTGTAACTACTTCCTACCTGTATTCATTTAGCAAATGTAGGAAATTGTGAATATCCATTTTGTACTGTGGCATGAGCTGTGGAGATAAGCTTTTGGGTTTTTTTTAAGTACTAAGCACACTTGGTACCAGCAGTTTTGATCAAACACTTGGGTGGGTAAGTGGAGATCACAAAAACCTGCAAGCATGTGGGTCTCTACTCTCAAAGCAATCTGCCCACTATTTGATTGTTTGGTAATCGAATAGCTAAACAAATCATCTGAATCATTACAAAACTCTACAATACTGTAAGATGTGTTTTTTGTTTTTAAAGAATAAAGTGGCACTGTAGGCTTGTTTATCATACATAACTACAATTAACATTTAAAAGGAAAGTTTACCCCTCAATGAAAAATTGTATATATGTAAATCACCCCCAAAACTACAATAGTTAGAAAGCGAAATATATACTGCTCTCCCCATCCAAGCTTTTGACAAGCTTTTTCTAATTTGGGGAACCAGGAAGCTTTCAGCTTTCTAACAATTTCAGTTTGGGTGGAGATTTACCTATATACAATTTTTCGTTTGAGGGATGAACTTTCCCTTAAATAGTATTTTCTCAAAAAAAAAAAAAAAGATTAATCACCAAGTATTCTGTACCATAATCACAGTGCTTATTGCATACGTAATATATCTGCCCCCAATATTTTTAATTCAACATAAAATCTTTGACTGGTTATAGTTGTTAACTGCCTTCACATATATATATTTCCATCATCTGAAAACTATTTACCTGGAATTCCAGGGACTCCTGGACGTCCAGAAACACCTTGAACACCTTTCTCTCCAGCCGGACCTGCTGGACCAAAACCAGGAGACCCATTGGCCCTCGATCTCCAGAAAGACCAGATAGCCCAGAATCACCAGGAGGACCACGTTCCCCTTTAAAAGCAAGGCCACCCTATAAAGAAAAACATGCACAATCAGCTTATATTCGATTAACATTATTAGCTGTAAAGAACGATAAACATGTCAAACACATTACACTGCTTTTTGTGAGTGTTCATAAAAAGTCTATTATTAAAATGTTAGCAGTGAGTGACTGTAAGCACACAAGTATTACAATTACAGAAATAGCACCATAATATAAAAATAATTTTATGACCAAAAAGGTATTTCTACAAACTGATTATACATATAATAATCCAGCATGAATTAATAGACTGTAAGCTTGGGGCAGGTTCTTCCATCCTATTGTACCACAGTAATGCTGTAACTTACCACACTGAATGCTGCTGAACCAGCACTTTTTTGCAATTTGTATTACTTGCACTACCCTTGTATGTAACATGTATGTTTTCCTTATGTCTATTAATGCAATTGTAAGTGCCACGGAAAATCTTGATGCTATATAAATCCACAATAATAAAAATAATAATAAGATATAACATATCTGACTGACCATTAAACACAACAACTAGGCAGGCATTATCAATGACCATTCACTTTCATGTGACTGGCAACTATGTCCAAGAGACAATCTTAAATTCTCTATTGAGTGACACAGGGTCAAGGAATCCCACAGAGTAGGACTGAATCTACATTATGGATGCATGGTCAGTACTTAACCTGTATTAAAACTACTACAGCTTTGAATAGCTTGCAACAAGCACACCTTTTGCAAGCTGTGCTTAACAGACATAAAAGAATCTTGAGGGAGGTGGCAAAACTGTTTATCAGCACAATTCAGAAGACGGAGATAGATGAAGGAAGGCAATATAAGGAAAGGAGGACAAAAAGCAAAGGATGATTTGGGATCACAGAAATAGAATGGAAAGTAGAATATAGAAGAGAGGACAAGCAAAGAGCCAAGATTTAGTAAAGAGATATAGTAAAATGAATAAAAAATAGTAGGGTGTGGGGGCAAACTATGGCACTACTACATATTCAGGGGATCTACAATAGGTTGTTATAAAATGTAGTCATTTATAACATACCGGCTCTCCCTTTGGTCCAGGGATACCTGGGGTTCCATCTCGTCCAGATAACCCATCCAGACCAGGAGTCCCTGCTGGTCCCGGGAATCCAGGGTCTCCTTTTTCTCCTTTCAGTCCAGTAATGCCAATTACTTCCCCAGGATCTCCTTTGGGACCTGGACGACCAGAAATACCAGGGGTTCCAGGTAAACCCTATAGCAAGAGATGTGTCATTAAACTATTACATGTCTCATAAACCAACAGTAAACTAAACATAGCTTTATGTTTATATGCACAGAATTCATGCCATGCCACATAAGATTTCACCTAAACACTTTTTGAAAGCCTCCTCCAGTTATATTCTTTGCCCAATAATTCTGCAGAATTGATCTTGACAAACAATTACCCATTATAGCCTATAAGGCTCAGAAGGAGCATTTTAAGTGAAAAAGGAATTAAAAGGTCAAAGCATTAGTAGTTAACTTCACTTATTTTAACTATGTTAGAAAATGGATTAACATATACTGGGTAGTCTCTCTGAATGGTTGCACTGGAACCTCCACTGCTTGAGGAGTTGGACATCTTTTGATATCATAGGGCAAGGAGGGGGCAGCATTCTTCCTAGCAGAAGGCAATGTTTGGTGCAGTCTGTCTGGCACACTATTTGCTCAACTTTGAGGTATCCAAGCCATCAGTCCATCATGCCTGTGCCCTCAGATTGTAATGTGCTGGAGATTTGTGACCATTTATGAGGTAATTAGATAAATTAGTAAACACCATAACGAGCAAATTAGGCAATACGTACATTATCAGGAGACATGGTTAAGAAAATGCAAAACACTGAAACAAATGTGTTTGATGGAGGTAAAGACTTACTGGTGATCCTGAAAGTCCCATTGATCCTGAAACCCTGGTTTCCCCTTTTTGCCCAGGAAATCAGGTGAACCTAATTAACAAAATTAAAAATAAACAGAATTAACAAATAAGATATTTTCTTAAGAAATAAAATGTCTTCTACAAATACGGCATACAAAGAGCTAGGATCTAAATATGTTGCAAATGAAGATGGCTTCATTTACCTGGATTTCCGGGGGACCATTCTGACCTGGATCTCCTTTTGGCCCAACTCTTCCACCTCCAATACAATTATAAACACGTATCTCCTTTATCACCTGTGAGATAACATGAGAAAGATAAAACATACAAAAAAATTCCTCACTTAAATAAAAACTTAATGCAATGCGAAATACAAAAGGAAATTTGTATGGGAGTTCATTTTAAAACATCTGGTGGGCCGCAGGTTGGACATCCCTGTTATTAGAGAAGTAAGCATTTGGTGGGCAAACCCTACTATTAGATGATCATCCTAAGGATCGTGTTTGGAAATGAAGAGTTTGCACATTGTGGGAACGTATGTGAAAGTTGCGATATTTTGCATGACATTAAAGCCCAGACATTAGTTTTTGCGCTTAAAAATCATTGCAAAACTTATTGCACAAAAAATGTAAAAAAAGCACACATATCGTGTGATCATATCGCAAACACTTTCATACATCACCTTAAAGCAATAATTTACACCAATCTGTGCCGATGTTTGTGCTCCATCAGAACCCTTGTATATTTCAGTTATGTGAATATGGATTTGGATATGGAGGTGTCTTTCTGTGCTGATTTATTTTACTATGGCTATGTTATGCATATGACAAGTATTCCCATAGTTTTAGGGGAAACCTGCATTTACAGTATTCCCCTGTGTACTAACACAATAGTAAATCATAATCAAGTCAATCTAGTAGCCCACCTTCCTACAATCTGGTTGATAGCGGGCTACTAAACCGCCTTCAATAAAGAAACTACATATGTTAGCACTGAGGTGAGTCCACTGTAGATCTTACGAGCACTCTTGAAACTTATTCAGTGTTTGTGCATGTGTTTCCACGTGTTTGTGATTGCACAAAAATGCGGATTGTGCGCGCTCCGATTAGCGGATCGCCACGCTGATGCACAGCAACACACTAGTGTGGCCACCACAATTGGGCCACACTAGAGTGCGCTTTTTACCATGCGATTGCGTGTTAAACCGTGCTGGCCTAGCCCTCAAGTACATTTTCCTCCTGCGTGTTGTTGATAGCTAACATAGAGAAACCTGTGATTTTTTTAAGTACACAGACACTGTCTGCCCCTATCCAATATCCATTGTAATAAAGATTTACTTCTATCATTCCCTGCATTAGGTAAAAGTTTTAATGTTTTATGGGGTTTTTGAACACTATAAATCTTTTCCACTGCAGCTACACAATCAAGGTTGCATAAAACAGTTATTCATCATCAGTTAGTCATGATACACTTCAAAACTTATCAGCACATACAAATGTTGCAGGAGGATGAAAATAAATTAACCTAAATGATTATATACTGTAAATCCTAACTAGCAAAGAACTGTAACCTCAAATCATCTGTTGATCTTGTGGCCCCCGCACAGTGAATTATTATTAGTTATTGACAACAGTCACAGGCAGATAGTTACTTCTGGCAAGGAGGGATGGAGGCTAGGGAATTCACTGAGCATGTGTAAATATAGATTTTGTCTTTTACCCTTTGTACAAGTAAGTAACCTGCGAATGTGACTGTTTCTTCACAATGCTTCTGGTGAGAGAAACCTGTTAGGAAGGATAGAAATTTGCTCAGCTATATTTAGATTTTAGTTCTCCTTCCAAAAACTCTGTGATAAATTATAGAAATACTAAAAGGAAGCCCAACATTTCATAGTGCTGTGTTAACATAGCTTACCTTTCTGTCCTCTTTCTCCTAAAAGTCCTGGCTCTCCTGGAATTCCCTGAGAACCAGGGGTCCTGGGAGACATACTTGTCCAGCTGAAAAAAACACAAGGCATCAATGATTTAAGTTTTCAATTACTGTTAATAATAATGTAGCATCTTAGATTCAGTTTCACATATATAGTAACTAAATAGACAGCGGGACACAATAATTGATGGACTACTATTTGTGAAAGGTGAAAAAAAAAATTTTACCATTTTCCAGAGAATAATTAGTGTGCTCATTTTCTTAAAAGTACTAGCAGCATAACTATATGTTTGACCATAAAGTGGAATGGTCAGAATGTATAATATTCTTAGTGTACCCTTTGACTACTAATTCTGGTGCTGTTGTGTGCTAAGACAAATTATTATTAGGAGCCGATACATGTAAATGTTGCACTGTGTAAAGAAATCATAAACCCAAAATGTCAATCATCATGTATCAGAAGTTTATGTGGCTATCTTAAAGGGTCACTTACTCACTCAAACAACTTTACATTATCTGAAACTTCAATTTGAGAGAAGTAAAATGGTTGTACTCACATATTTATAAGCGCTTGCTTTGTCATTAAATTATTGTTTAGTGAGAGCTCCTAATTGCCCCCCCCCACACCCCCACCCCTTACTCACTGCCTTCCTGTAGTGTCTACGACACTTTTAAAGGGCATGTCCACCCTATATAAACTTTTAGCCTATAATAGAATACCTTCCCCAGCCCCAACCGCTATAAATAAATTTAAGAAAGTGACCAGATCTTAACTTACCTTCCCTCTCTCCTCCGATGTCTGGCCTTCTGCTTGCAAGACACTGGATAGTGGGGGGGATTATAGTTTTGGGGGTGGACATGCCCTTAAGTGCTGCAAGCTTCACCATGGACACTGCTCTGCGTACACATTCCCCCTCCCTCCCCATTCTTTTAACGTGTTGCAGAAAGTGTACTGGCAGGCAGCCAAATCCAAGTAAGGGTCAGGGATGGGAACTGCTTCTGGAGTGACAGGCTTTCCTGAAATGCTGTGCTTTCAATGATGACTTCTTTGGATCTACAAAATTTGGATTGAAATCCCTAAAAAAAAATTGGAGCAGTGGGACCTTGCTGTAACTATAAAGGTACAATTTTTGAAAATGCGATTTTTTTTTTTAGAGCTATTATCCTAGATGTTAAACTTTGTCATCATGTGCCACATGTTCAACCTCTGACTGGGTACCAATTTTTTAACATCAGTATTAAAAATGCTGACATTACCCCAAAACATTTTTAGCCAATGGGACATAAACTGAAGTTTTAAAGGGTATGTCCACTGAAAAGTTAATTGAAGAATGGTAGTTAAAGGAACTATGCCTTACCTCTTGTATAGTTAATCCAACAGGAGCAGGGAGACAAATACTATGCACATATTCTACAAAGGAGCGTGGATGTAGTCAGGACCTTTCATTGGAAGCACCTAATACTTAACACAGGTTAAGCATTAGGCTCCCTGCTCCTGTTGGATTCATTGAAGAATGGTAAGTAAGACAAGCTCCTTTACCTCCCGTTTTTAAAAATGTAAAAAAAAGGTATGTTCATTTTTCAGTGGGCATACCCTTTAAATTAACTGTAATGTTCAAATTATGAATGGGATTTTTTTAAACACCTTCCCCAAAATTTTTAGTGTTTAATGTTAATTATTTCACCAGCCACAAAATACTTGTCTTGCATATCATTTTATTTCAATGGGTACCTGTGCCCAGTATTGATCATACAATTAGAAAAGTATTACTGGTTTGTAAAAGGCAAATGCTACATCAGTATTAGCCATTGATCATTTATTTTACCATATGGAAAACAAAGTAGCTCTATTGGGGAGCTAATATTAATTAATCATGTTGTTGTGTGCTTCCATCTGCAATGTGAAATGAACCACCAAAATATACTTACTAGCAAATCCTGGAGGTCCAGGTCGCCCAGGCAAGCCTTTAGGACCTGAGATCCTGGAAACCCATCTATTCCAGGAGGACCTGGAATGGATATTCCTGGAAGACCTTCATCTCCTTTATGCCCTCTTTCTCCCGGATAGCCAGGGGACCCTGGGGGACCTGTGCTGGAAACACCTAAACAAGAATAATTTTTTTTTAAATCCACAACATTATTATGCCCTATTGTTTGTTGTGTTTGCATTTTTTATTCTCATGCACTATTGTCAATAGAAATCTCATACAATATTTATTAGTGGGTTGATGATAGATAATAAGCAGTAACTAAACCAATAGCAGCCAAGTGCATTCCCATGTAGTTCACAATGCTAATAAATTTAATGACGGTTTGTGTTCACACAGCACACCCAGGAAAACATAGGCTTCTGCAATCAATGTTTTCTAGCTCTGCTAAACATTTGCACAGGGTGAGCGCCCTTCCTTCCAAAAGCTTTCAGTTATGCCTAAATGTAACCAAAACAACATACCACAGACAATGAAAAAACACAGATTCTACTTATTATCATGTAATTGAGTAATAAGAGTAAGTAAATGACAAATAATACACGTTTTTGATATTATAATACTATCAGGCAATGTATGGAAAGCCCCTCTCGCTCTTATCATGACTTGAACATGAGCTATTTGCTGGTGTTAAAGAGGTCAAGAAGAAACCCAAAATCAGACAGTAAATAAGGCTTTCTAGCTAGCCCTTGGTACATAAGACTATCATTAGCAAATGCGGCTCTCTGTATATCCCCTATATTTTTGTTTAAGGCATGGTAATAATAAGGGATGGTTTCGGGTTTGTTTCAAACATGGTTTCAATTCAAAACCGATGGTTTCTAAGTTCCTTGGAACTTTAGAACTTTGAAAAACTAAAACTTTTCGAAACTTTGAATATTCAATGCCGATATCAATACTATACGATTATTGAATACGCTATACCGATGATCGAATTCTCTATAGCGATTATCGATATTTGAATACCTATTATAGATTATTCGATAATGATTATGATTATTCGAAATCAAAAATTTTATATTCGATACAATTATCAATATTCTACACTGATTATCGATGAATCAAAATTCGATAATCGCATCTAAAATCTGTCTCATATTGACTTAGTGGGTTTTTGAAAGCTTTTTGAAAACTTTAAAATCCGAATTTGTTAGTAAAGGCCCCTAATATTTAGTAAAAAGGCTCCTAATATTGCAAAATAATTGCTTTATACTAATAAGCTTTACACTAACACAAAACAACACCTTTAGAAAAATTCTTTATAAAGGTAAAGCTGAGTACACACTATACAATTCTCATATCAGACAGACTCAAATCGTAAAATCTGAGTTATATTGGGGAGCAAGAGTTGATTATATTCTTATTACAGTAACTGTCACCTCAATCTTTAACATGAAGTGAGATGGTCATATCTGTGCACTAAAACAAGAGATGAGCTGTCCGCTGCATAAACAGCAGGGCTGCCATCATCATTATAGGACAGTTTTCTGAGCAGTTAAGATGTTTAATGGGCATGTCCACCCCCAAAACTAAAATTTAACCCACTACTGGCCCCACTCTGAAGTGTATAAAAATCCTTACCTTACATCCCAGCTCCAAATGGTTCTACGTAATGTCCTCCCAAATTTAAAAAAACTGACCACCAGGAGCCTGGCCACCAGTGAAATTGTTTCTCTTGAGCTGGCTCTCAGAGGTTTTTGGCTTGCTCAGAGCAGCCCTTCACTCCACATAGGAGTTTAAGATCCAAACAGTGAGCAATTAACACTTACATTACCACATAGGGTTTGACATCCAAAACAGTGACCACTTGAAACCCTACATTACCACACAGATGTTTAGATGCAAAACAGTGACCATTTAACCCCTACATCACCACATAGGAGTTTAAGATCCAAAAACAGTGAGCAATTAACCCTTACATTACCACATAGGCGTTTGACATCCAAAACAGTGACCACTTGAAACCCTACATTAACTACACAGTAGTTAAGATCCAAAATAGTGACCATTTAAACCCTACATCACCACTCGGAAGTTCACATTTTTAAACTCTAGTAAATCCGCACTCCCCCTTTAATACAACTGAAAGCAGCATATATGAAACACACACCGTGAAATGTTATATAAACTGAGGCAATAAACCTTATCTTCCCCTAGCTTGCCTTTAATGCAAACTGCTTGGAACCTGTTCTTGTCCTCTGGGCCAAGAAAAGTTCAAGCCCTATATGGGAGTATCTCCTTATACCCGATTGTGGCCCAGATGAACTGTACTTGAACGTTCACTGTTTGTGAATCTAAGATCTAAAAACATACACAGGGAGATTCAATAAAAGTTCTTATCGTTAAAAATGGTGCTAATTTTGCCCCAACCAATCAGATCTTATTTAACATTTGAAAGCTAACATCTGATTGGTTGGGGCAAAAATACCACCATTTTAAACGATAAGAACTTTTATTGATAACGCTGACAGTATCTCAAAAATAGTTTTATGTTAACAATATTCCTTAGATTATGGAAAGCATTTCACTGTTTTTCAGCTACTGTGCTCACCATAATTCACGTCACTACCTCCAGACTAAATAATGATTAAGCATCTTCTACTTTTCCAAAACATTTTGTTCATAACCTGTAAATGCCTAGCTGGGTTTTAACTTGACAAGTTAATAACAAATTATTGTATGATGTGTGTAAAATCCCTAAGAACAACCAATTGTGTTGCTTATGCTGTGCCTGACAACGCATGTTCTTTCTCTCCCATGCTGCACGGCAACATTAAAGGAGAACTAAACCCAATTTTTTATACTCCAGAATCTGAAAACAACCCCCCTAAAAACACCAATAAGCTAAAAATGCCACTTTAGTAAACTCTGTTAAAGTAAATCAAAGCTGTTAAGAACTGGATGAAGTATCTGTGTGTATGTGCAGTGTCAGACCACACCTCCTGACCTCAGTCACATGCTTCCTTGCTTTATCTGTCCTGTAAAAGGATTTGCTAGAGATTATTAATGGGTGTGACCAACTGTAACAAGTTGTGCCATAGCTAAGGACTGAGCATGTGCAGAACATAATGGTCGTTGACCAAACTGTCTGATACTAGAATGCTGAGAAGTAAAGCACAACATATGTATTTAGTAAATTTCCCAGCCCCGTATCGAAATGAGAGGTAAGACACAGATTACTGGTTTTATTCAAGGTGTTCTGCCCTCTGGCCAGTGTTGTTCTGTGGCTTTAGTTGTCCTTTAAAGTATCATCATCTCACCTGGAGGACCAGGCAAACCAGGAGGACCCTGTGCTCCAGGGAAGCCACGGTCTCCTTTAGAACCTGTAATTCCTGGAGGTCCTGGGATTCCTTTAGGTCCAACTGGGCCTGCTGCGTCTTGGTACCTGTTAAAAACATAAATAATTCATGGTGCCAACCGTAATCTGTGCTAAGGAACTGATTATAGTTTTTTTCATGCATTACACTGCAGGGGAAATTATAATTCTCCACCAATTCTACAATATGCATGAAGTTCCTTAGCATGGTTATCCTGGAACATAACTGGTAATAGTGATGTATACATATCACCTACATATGAAATTCTGTTATCAGACTGTTGATCTGCAATATTCTTAAAGAGCATCAGTATAACAAGTCAGAATTTGATGCAGATCCAGTTTTATGAAGTCATTTAATAAATACAATGTGATCGCCTCATGTACAAATTTTTCAATGAATCTGCAATTTATGCTATTAGGTGATGATCACCGATCTGTTTTCTGTACATGTCTGTCAAATGTGGATTATGTGAGTAGCCACACTGCTGGCACGCACAGGAAAATGGTGCAAATGAAAAACTCCGGGGCTGCCACTGTTAATCTCCAAATCTACTATCAAGTTATTTACTGACCTAGTGACCTTATAGGTTCTTTGCAACCCTAAATTCTGTACAAAAAAACCCATCATACCTCTCCAGGGGGGCAGGAAAACCAGTTCACCTTTTGTGACCCTGCATTAACAAGAAACCAAGGGATCATATTATTAGCAAAACGATCATTGCCAAAATCTTAAAAACTGCTATATAAACTTATAAAGTGTACTGTAGTAAATCAGTTTACTGAGTAGTGTATTTTTGCATAGAAATAAGTTTTACATCAATGTCTGTCTATTAGTTACAAAAGTTCTAATCTGTACCTTTTTGTAAATTTACTAAAAATTCCAGCCTGCAAACTGTAATTAACATTAATACAGAGTGGTGTGCATGTCTGTAGGGCCACACTCTACTGTTAATGTACATCACATACAGGGAACAGCCAACAAAATCCCAATACCCTTTCTCCTTCACGTCCTTGGCTTCCCGGCAAACCGGATCACCGCTCTGACCCTGAAATGAGGCAAGAACAAAGTTAGAATAGTTCCCTAAGAAATCTGCAGAAAATTAAACACAAACACCAATACTCACTTCACTACCGGTAGCCCATTCTTTCCATCTTTACCAGGCTTTCCTGAAGAAACAATTAGGAACGCATGTCATCAAATCCCAATAACAATTTATGATACCTTTATCAGAGGCCATGAAATACATTAAGTACGGTAATTCTTTCTAATGTAGAAATACATTGCTTGGGAAAACCTACAGTGCCTAATAGTGAATGTATTCAGCCATATATCACACTTATAAGAAAATAAAGGGGTGTACCTAAAAATAGTTTTCTTGTGCTAATAATCTGCTGCCAAAATAAAAAATATTGTTAGTTTTTAATTGTCTACTGCAATTAGATAACACCTGATGGTTGTTGCAGATTATAGCACAGAAGAGATTGAGATTTGCCTGATATTGTCATGTGTATGGTCTACTGGTCTGAAAGAAAATTTCTGACAGTTTTATCAGCTTTACTAAAGAAGAGGTAGCCAATTACATTGCATGGGTGGCCCTTACAATGTATAAAACAGGCAACTGGCAGGGTATTTCCCAGTGTAAAAAAATACACAATGGATATCAATGGTCCAATAGTAGAATTGTGTCTACTAGAGGAGAGAAAAATTAGTAAGAAATAAGATTAACCTATTCTCTCTTTTGGCCCATTAAAGGGCATGTCCAGCCTTTTTTGAACTTTTTTATTATTATATATTGATCACCCAGCCCCAACCGCCGTAATAAAATTCTTAAAAAGTGCCCCGATATGTACTTACCTTCCCTCTATCATCCGCGTCCCGATTGGTTGAGAGGCAGCCAATTAGGGATGCGGCTGCTCAGAACGCCGGAGGATGAGGGAAGGTAAGTAACTATCTGGGCACTTTCTAATAATTCTGTTACGGCGTTTGGTGCTGGGGATCAATATATATAATATATACTGGATTTTACACTAGGGGGAGGGAGAAGAAAACGGGAGGAGAGGGAGGGGGGGGAGGACTCTCCTGCCGATGTCTCAGACCTTGTCGAGGTTGAGACAGCGCAGGATGAGTCACCCAGACCTTCTACACTACACTTTCCTGGACTTTGGAGGGGCACAGCATGGCAACCATAAGGAGCTGGGATGTAAGGTAAGGATTTTTGTACACACAGAGTGGGGCCAGTATGGGTTAAATTTGAGTTTTGGGGGTGGACATGCCCTTTAACTATTAAAACTAAATACCAAAGCAATTGAGCAAAATACAGTGTTTTCCAGGTGTAATGGGTAACATGATATACAGGAGAATTAAGGTATATACAGTTAATAATATACAGAAGAATAAAGGCCTAAGGTAGTGCAACGAAAAAGACTTCAAGTGGAGCGAAAAAAGCAGATTGACCCCTGCCTTCACTTACAATTTTCCAGATCTCCAGGTTCTCCTTTCTCGCCTTTTGCTCCTCCAGACGGGCCCTAAAAGAGGAACAGACAGTCTTTTACAGATATTTCTGTATTGTTCCTATTTGAAACTTTAAAACTACTTTTAAAACATCAGTGTGGTAAATCCTGTTGTAAAGTCTGAAAAGTGAATTTTATGTAAAATAAGTTCCATGTTTTCCCCCTGAGGTGAAATGCTGCTTGGGGGGAAAACAGTCGATAAAGAGTATGTCTCTCAATGACAACAGAACTGAACCTCACATAGTTTATACTTTTTGGAAAAGATGAGAAAATTCTAATACATTTTAGTTGTTCTAACCTCTTTTTCAATCACGTGCCCTAGCTCAGCCTGACATTTATTAGGTCTGTTATTCTAAAAATGGGCAAAAGAATAAGGAACTAATTTAAGATGCGGATTGCCTGCTCATTTCTCCAAAGTTGGTTCTCGTTTAAATACTGCCCAGAATGATCTATGATCGATTTAACCAAACATTGTTGTATGTACTGTTACGATACAACAGAACCAGTTTGGTGTTTCCAGCAGTTTTTGCTCTAACGACAATGTCACCTGTACAAGTTTTAAGGGTACAAAGTTTTACCAGTTCCTATTAGCAGTGTGAAAAACAGTCACATATTTATTCTCCACATAAGCTAATAGTAAAATTAACAAAAAGTCACCTGCATTACAGGTAACACAGTGTTAAATGCTAAAATGAAATCAGCAGTAAAAACAGATTGAGGGTCGCACTCCAAAATCAGTTGAATACTTTATTTAGTGACCAACATCAAAAACACAACGTTTCGGGGGGATTTACTTACTGAAGGACCTGTAGCGCCACGCTCTCCTGGGTACCCCTGGTCTCCTGGTGAACCCTATTAAAAAATGACAAAGAAGGACAGCAGTATTCAACAGAGCAAACCGTTTGTTTTTTGTCCAACTAAACACAGAGCATGTATATTACATTTTTTAACCTGCGACCTTATTTTGCCTTATTACGTTTGATTTGAGCACTGACATGTCTTGCATGGACAACTCACTGTGTAAAAAATATATAAATGATTTAAGTAAAATATAAAGATGGTTTATGGACTCCAATTCTGCAGCTGTCAGATCATTATTCCTTTAAACACACAGCCTTTGAATGTTCAATCCAACATGAATGTTGCAGCGACTGTATCGTGGGAAATGGGTGGTTTTCCAAACATCATTAGAATTGAAGGTAAGAACTCATTGTAGGCCAGATTAGACTGTGTACACATTGAAAGGCGTTTGCCTGATATTCTGCCAACAGATTGGTAGCCTTGTGTTTATTTTGCCCCAATTGATCAACATGATTTACCAACAAGAGAAAACAATTTGTTGTTTATATTTAGACCTGTGGTGTATACAGCCTGATTCTCCACTTGCATTGAAGGACAACTCCACCCTCATAATAAACATCTTTAGAAAGAATGGCCTCTTTAAAAATAGTTGTAATCATAGTTTGTCCTCTGAATTCATTACTCTATGCCCGCTATGCTACTGGAGGCCTCATGGAAACTGAGCAATTCAGAAACCTGTACTGAGCCTGTACTGAGCCTGGGCATGCTCAGAAGAGGCAGACAGGGGATTAACATTCAGTCATTGGCTTGTGATGTCAAATCCAAACTGACAGTTGCTAACTGGAAGAAACAGGAAGCAGAAACAGGGAAACAGGACATTGTGCAGGATTTCAGGTTAGACTTATATAGTTCAGATTTCAAACTATTACAGTTTAGGGGGGTGATTTACCTGTATGTAAATTTTCATTTTGGGGCTGGATTTGCCCTTAAGTTATGTTATTTTGCATAGAAATATATTTGCTTGTGTTAATACCAGAGGCACACAGCATGTAGAGAAAAACCTTGTGTGACATATCGATGTTAGGTTATGTTACAAAATGACTACAAACTACCACATACAATGCTGGTAATGGTTACACTATTTCCTCTTAGTCCAGTATACAATTATATATACATATATATATATAATATTAGGCAGAAGCAGGATACCTAAAAAACTTTATAGTTATTTTAAAATCACCAAGCCCTGTCTTACCTTCTCACCCTGGACTGTAGTATCTGGGGGTTCTCTTGCTCTTCCTAACTGTCCAGGTGGTCCTGGGGGTCCTTGAATACCTGCTCACCCTATGATAAAAGAAAAGTTTTAGGAACATTCAGGAATTTAATAAAACGTTTCAGCCATTGTGCGGTAACTTTAATGTGGTCAATAGTAAATGTGAATAAGTTAATATAAAGTAAGGCTGGGTAGACAAGGGGATTTGCCCCCGAGCGTTCGTACGATGATGAGCGCACGCCAGGACAAGCTGTGGCGTGGCTATGTCAGCGTGATTACGACACATCTGGTCACCCGACCGACATGGTCGCAGCTGAGACGAAGTAGCACAGATTTCGCCCACCCGACCAATGCATGGAAGTATCAATCGATTGCGCTAAAAAATCTGCCAGTCGTGTACCCAGCCTAAGTGTTGATCCAGCCCTACTCTTCAATGAAGTGCTATTGTTGATCCACGTAATTAATAAAAACCTAATAGGATCATTTCACTTAGCCACATCTTCCCTGATTCCAAAGGAACAGCATTAATTAATCTACCTAACATCTTACAACTTTACAGTCTGTGTCATTATACACTAAAAAGTGTCCAAAACATTACTAAATGGCTTTTTTTAATAGAAAGAGATTTAAGCTAGGTACACACAGTACAGATTTCTGAAAGATCTGCAAGATCGCTCGGCCATCTTTCAAGATCTGCATAACACAGTCCCGAGCGTTCTCCTATGTTGAGAACGCTGGGACTGTGTGTTTCCATCGGCCGGCTGACTCCTCTATAGGGAGTCTAGCGCGGGCGATGGAAATTTTCGGCCCCCCCGACCCGATCGTTTGGCGGCGCGCGCTCGTTCGGGAAACGAACGCACACACATACGATAAGCCCCGATACCGTCGGATCGCGGATCGGGCTTAATCGTTAATGTGTGCCCAGCTTTGTTGCAAAGTACTGAGTTTACTAAAGCATGTATGCTTATACGGCCCTTTCCTAGTGAAGACAGTATATTTCAGAATGGTTCCAGCATGGTTACTAGTTCTGGTAATATAATGCTGTAAACGCTATAGCAAGTCTGAAGTGTATAACTGAATCACAGAGAAACTTATTTGGATATGGTTCTTATCACAGGGGGTTTTCTCGGGGGTTCTCAGTATTCTGCTTTTTACCTGGCCACAAATAAACATTTCTGCCATGTAATCACGTGTAAATGCTTTGCAAATCCCAGCAGTGTGTTGCGGTTTTCTTTTGAAAGAGGGTATCAGTTTTTACACTTGCTACATTCTATAAACCTGATCAATGGCCTATTAACAACATTTATGCAGCGTAACAAAAAGTCAATGACTCTTACCTTTTCTCCTCTTGATCCTTGGAAATTTAACCCCATGTTACCCTAGAAGAAATAAATCAAATGTACAGAATAAGAGAATGATTGCACAGGCACGTACATTACAAAGGCTAAATTAACCTTGGGTCCTGGAGGTCTGGAGGGCCAGGTGTTCCCTAAAAGAAAGAAGGAAAAAGGAATGTTACAAAATTAATGTGAGTTATATATTCTTTTTATTTCACAAAAATCTTGACTGATAGCCGAGATAGAGTCAACTGGGTTATGAACAGGACTAGTTGTGCTTTAAAGGGGAACATAAAATGTTTTAATTGTGAAAATATACAGTGCTGAGCTAATTAATAATAAGCAAGTAAAAAACATTCAGCCAAAGTAGATTCTTTTAAAATCAGGTACTCTAGACATCTAAACATATAATGTAACTGGTTACGACCACCTACTGGCCACACGTCAGATCTTTGTGTGAATTTGAAGAACTTTCTCAGAAGCAGAAAGTGGCCCTCTGGTTGTTAAACAGGAAAATTGTCATTGCTTAAGTTAAATTTGCCTTTTCAGAGAAACGAATGGGAATTTAGACTTTACTTCTTGCTAATAGTGATGATTCTTTACTTGGAACAGACACATATATCGAGGTTTATACTAAGGCCATCATTCATTTTAGTAAGCCCTCCCCTGTATTGTGTTATGTTAAAAAAACTAAAAACATTACCAGTGGAAGCAGTGTGCTGCTTGATAACTAAGCCCTATCTTGAATGTGCTCTAGAGCCCAGCACTACCAAATTACAGTACCAGTATACAAAACTTTTACTGCAGAGTTGATGGTTCTTAGTTAAATACCTGTCCTGAACCAAAGGCAATTTACTGAACACTATACATACCTTAATATTCATCAGCCTTGCATTAGCGCAACAGAAAAGTACCTGTCTAATGTCAAAGAATGCCCTATTACACATTACTTAAAAGACTGATAACTACAGCACAAGATGTAGTCTGTTTCATACCAACTGGATGGAAATATTTGTAATGAGCTGACTGGCTTAGCCAGCTTTCACTTGTGACAGATGGCATTTAGATTCAGAAAGGGCTAAGTTAAGTGATTGTGTTCAGACACATACAGGGAGTTCAATAAAGTTCTTATCGTTAAAAATGGTGCTAATTTTGCCCCAACCAATGACTTTCAATGTTAAAAGAGATCTAATTGGTTGGGGCAAAGTCAAGTTAAGTAAAAAGTCAAGTTAAGTAAAAGCTTTTAAGATGATGATGATGTCAGTGATCCATGTATATTGTGGCTTTATATAGCGCCAACATCTTCCGAAGGGCTTTACAATTACATGGATACACTGACATCATCATCATCTTAAAAAGCTTTTACTTAACTTGACTTTGCCCCAACCAATTAGATCTCTTTTAACATTTGAAAGTCATTGGTTGGGGCAAAATTAGCACCATTTTTAACGATAAGAACTTTTATTGAATCTCCCTGTATGTGTCTGAACACAATCACTTAACTTTAGCCCTTTCTGAATCTAAATGCCATCTGTCACAAGTGAAAGCTGGGCTAAGCCAGTCAGCTCATTACAAATATTTCCATCCAGTTTGGTATGAAACAGACATAACATCTTGTGCTGTAGTTATTCAGTCTTTTTAAGTAATGTGTAATAGGGCATTCTTTGACATTAGACAGGTACTTTTCTGTTGCGCTAATGCAAGGCTGATGAATATTAAGGTATGTATAGTGTTCAGTAAATTGCCTTTGGTTCAGGACAGGTATTTAACTAAGAACCATCAACTCTGCAGTAAAAAGTTTTGTATACTGTACTGTAATTTGGTAGTGCTGGGCTCTAGAGCACATTCAACAGATAGGGGCTTAGTTATCAAGCAGCACTGCTTCCACTGGGTAATGTTTTTAGTTTTTTTTAACATAACACAATACAGGGGAGGGCTTACATAAAATGAATGATGGCCTTAAGTATAAACCTCGATATATGTGTCTGTTCCAAGTAAAGAATCATCACTAATTGTAGCAAGAAGTAAAGTCTAAATTCCCATTCGTTTCTCTGAAAAGGCAAAATTTAACTTAAGCAATGACAATTTTCCTGTTTAAACCCCAGAGGGCACTTTCTGCTTCTGGAGAAAGTTCTTCAAATTCACACAAAGATCTGACGTGTGGCCAGTAGGTGTCGTAATATCCAGTTACATTTTATATGTTTAGATGTCTAGAGTACCTGATTTTAAAAGAATCTACTTTGGCTGAATGTGTTTTACTTGCATTATTATTAATTAGCTCAGCACTGTAATATTTTCACAATTAAAACATTTTATGTTCCCCTTTAAAAAGCACAACATAGTCTCTGTTCATAGACCCAGTTGACTCTATCTCGGCTATCAGTCAAGATTTTTGTGAAATAAAAAGAATATATAACTCACATTTAATTTATGTAACATTCCTTTTTCCTTCTTTCTTTTAGGGAACACCTGGACCTCCAGGACCTCCAGGACCCAAGGTTAATTTAGCCCTTTGTAAATGTACGTGCCTGTGCAAATCATTCTCTTATTCTGTTAACATTTGATTTATTTCTTCTAGGGTAACATGGGGTTAAATTTCCAAGGATCAAGAGGAGAAAAGGTAAGAGTCATTGACTTTTTGTTACCTGACTGCATAAATGTTGTTAATAGGCCATTGATCAGGTTTATAGAATGTAGCATAGTGTAAAAACTGATACCCATCTCTTTCAAAAGAAAACCGCAACACACTGCTGGGATTTGCAAAGCATTTACAGTGATTTACATGGCAGAAATGTTTATTTGTGGCCAAGGTAAAAAGCAGAATACTGAGAACCCCCTAGAGAAAACCCCTCTGTGATAAGAACCACATCCAAATAATGTTCCATGGCTCTGTGATTCAGTTATACACTTCAGACTTGCTATAGCGTTTACAGCATTAATTACAGAACTAGTAACATGCATGGAACCATTCTGAAATATACCTGTCTTTCACTAGGAAGGCCGTATAAGCATCACATGCTTAGTAAACTCAGTACTTTGCAACTAAAGCGGGTACACACATTAACGATTAAGCCCGATACCGTCGATCCGACGGTATCGGGGCTTAATCGTTATGTGTGTGCGTTCGTTTCCCGAACGAGCGCGGCGCCGCCAAACGATCGGTCGGGTCGGCCGGAAATTTCCATCGCCCGCGCTAGAATCCCTATAGAGGAGTCTAGCGCGGCCGATGGAAACACACATCCGAGCGTTCTCCTATGATATCATAGGAGAACGCTCGGGACTGTGTGTATGCAGATCTTTGAAAGATGGCCGACAGGATCTTGCAGATCTTTCAGAAATCTGCTCTGTGTGTACCTAGCTTAAATCTCTTTCTAATTAAAAAAAAGCCATTTAGTAATGTTTTGGACACTTTTTAGTGTATAATGACACAGACTGTAAAGTTGTAAGATGTTAGGTAGATTAATTAATGCTGTTCCTTTGGAATCAGGGAAGATGTGGCTAAGTGAAATGATCCTATTAGGTTTTTATTTAATTACTGTGGATCAACAATAGCACTTCATTGAAGAGTAGGGCTGGATCAACACTTAGGCTGGGTACACACTGGCAGATTTTTTAGCGCAATCGATTGATACTTCCATGCATTGGTCGGGTGGGCCGAAAAATCTGTGCTACTTTCGTCTGCAGCTGCGAACAATGTCGGTCGGGTGACCAGATGTGTCGGTAAATCACGGCTGACATAATGCCACGCCCTACAGACATTTGTCCTGGCCGTGCGCTCTCTCGTAGCGAACGCTCGGCCGGGGCAAATAGTCCCCTTGTGTCTACCCAGCCTTACTTTATATTAACTTATTCACATTTACTATTGACCACATTAAAGTTACCGCAGCAATGGCTGAATACGTTTTTATTAAATTCCTGAATGTTCCTAAAACTTTTCTTTTTATCATAGGGTGAGCAAGGTATTCAAGGACCCCCAGGACCACCTGGACAGTTAGGAGAGCAAGAGAAACCCCCAGATACTACAGTCCAGAAGGGTGAGAAGGTAAGACAGGGCTTGTGGATTTTAAAATAACTATAAAGTTTTTTAGGGGTATCCTTGCTGCCTAATATTTATATATATATATGTATATATAATTGTATACTGGACTAAGAGGAAATAGTGTAACCAAATTACCAGCGTTGTATGTGGTAGTTTGTAGTCATTTTGTTACATAACCTAACATCGATATGTCACACAAAGGTTTTTCTCTACATGCTGTGTGCCTCTGGTATTACACAAAGCAAAATATATTTCTATGCAAAATAACATAACTTAAGGGCAAATCCAGCCCCAAAATGAAAATTTACATACAGGTAAATCACCCCCCTAAACTGTAATAGTTTGAAATCTGAACTATATAAGTCTAACCTGAAATCCTGCACAATGTCCTGTTTCCCCTGTTTCTGCTTCCTGGTTCTTCCAGTTAGCAACTGTCAGTTATGGATTTGACATCACAGCCAATGACTGAATGTTAATCCCCTGTCTGCCTCTTCTGAGCATGCCCAGGCTCAGTACAGGCTCAGTACAGGTTTCTGAATTGCTCAGTTTCCATGAGGCCTCCAGTAGCATAGCGGGCATAGAGTAATGAATTCAGAGGACAAACTATGATATAACAACATATTTTAAAGAGGCCATTCTTTCTAAAAGATGTTATTATGAGGGTGGAGTTGTCCTTCAATGCAAGTGGAAGAATCAGGCTGTATACACAAACAGGTCTAAATATTAACAACAAATTGTTTCTGTTGGTAAATCTGTGTGATCAATTGGGGCAAAATAAAACACAAGGACTACCCATCTGTTGGCAGAGATATCAGGCAAACGCCTTTCAATGTGTACACAGTCTAATGCTGGCCTACAATGGTTCTTACCTTCAATTCTAATGATGTTTGGAAAACCACCCATTTCCACGATACAGTCGCTGCAACATTCATGTTGGATTGAACATTCAATAGGCTGTGTGTTTAAAGGAATAATGATCTGACAGCTGCAGAATTGGAGTCCATAAACCATCTTTTATATTTTACTTAAAATCATTTTATATCATTTTTTACACAGTGGTTGTCCAGCAAGACATGTCAGTGCTCAAATCAAACGTAATAAGGCAAAATAAGGTGCAAGGTTAAAAAATTTAATATACATGCTCTGTGTTTAGTTGGACAAAAAACAAACGGTTGCCTCTGTTGAATACTGCTGTCCTTCTTTGTCATTTTTTAATAGGGTTCACCAGGAGACCAGGGGTACCCAGGAGAGCGTGGCGCTACAGGTCCTTCAGTAAGTAAATCCCCCCGAAACGTTGTGTTTTTGATGTTGGTCACTAAATAAAGTATTCAACTGATTTTGGAGTGCGACCCTCAATCTGTTTTACTGCTGATTTCATTTTAGCATTTAACACTGTGTTACCTGTAATGCAGGTGACTTTTTGTTAATTTTACTATTAGCTTATGTGGAGAATAAAATATGTGACTGTTTTTCACACTGCTAATAGGAACATGGTAAAACTTTGTACCCTTAAAACTTGTACAGGTGACAAGATGTCGTTAGAGCAAAAACTGCTCTGGAAACACCAAACTGGTTCTGTTGTATCGTAAACAGTACGATACAACAATGTTGTGGTTAAATCGATCATAGATCATTCTGGGCAGTATTTAAACGAGAACCAAAGCTTTGGAGAAGATGAGCAGGCAATCCAGCATCTTAAATTAGTTCCTTATTCTTTTGCCCATTTTTAGAATATACAGACCTATAAAATGTCAGGCTGAGCTAGGGACAAGTGATTGAAAAAGAGGTTAGAACAACTAAAATGTATTAGAATTTTCTCATCTTTTCCAAAAAGTATAAACTATGTGAGGTTCAGTTCTGTTGTCATTGAGAGACATACTTTATCTGACTGTTTTCCCCCCAAGCAGCATTTCACCTCAGGGGGAAAACATGGAACTTTATTTTACATAAAAATTCACTTTTCAGACTTTACAACAGGATTTACCACTACTGATGTTTTAAAAGTAGTTTTAAAGTTTCAAATAGGAACAATACAGAAATATCTGTAAAAGACTGTTCTGTTCCTCTTTTAGGGCCCGTCTGGAGGAGCAAAAGGCGAGAAAGGAGAACCTGGAGATCTGGGAAAGATTGTAAGTGAAGGCAATGGGTTCAATCTGCTTTTTTCGCTCCACTTGAAGTCTTTTTCGTTGCACTACCTTAGGCCTTTATTCTTCTGTATATTATTAACTGTATATTACCTTAATTCTACTGTATATCATGTTACCCATTACACCTGGAAAACACTGTATTTTGCTCAATTGCTTTGGTATTTAGTTTTAATAGTTAAAGGGCATGTCCACCCCCAAAACTCAAATTTAACCCCATACTGGCCCCACTCTGTAGTGTACAAAAATCCTTACCTTACATCCCAGCTCCTTATGGTTGCCATGCTGTGCCCCTCCAAAGTCCAGGAAAGTGTAGTGTAGAAGGTCTGGGTGACTCATCCTGCGCCTGTCTCAACCTCGACAAGGTCTGAGACATGCGCAGGAGAGTCCTCCCCCCCCTCCCTCTCCCTCCCGTTTTCTTCTCCCTCCCCCTAGTGTAAAATCCCCAGTATATATTATATATATTGATCCCCAGCACCAAACGCCGTAACAGAATTATTAGAAAGTGCCCAGATAGTTACTTACCTTCCCTCTATCCTCCGGCGTTCTGAGCAGCCGCATCCCTAATTGGCTGCCTCTCAACCAATCGGGGACGCGGATGATAGAGGGAAGGTAAGTACATATCGGGGCACTTTTTAAGAATTTTATTACGGCGGTTGGGGCTGGGTGATCAATATGTATAATATATAAAAAGTTCAAAAAAGGGCTGGACATGCCCTTTAATGGGCCAAAAGAGAGAATTATGGTTCATCTTATTTCTTACTAATTTTTCTCTCCTCTAGTAGACACAATTCTACTAGTTGGACCATTGATATCCATTGTGTATTTTGTTTACACTGGGAAATACCCTGCCAGTTGCCTGTTTTATACATTGTAAGGGCCACCCATGCAATGTAATTGGCTACCTCTTCTTTAGTAAAGCTGATAACAACTGTCAGAAATTTTCTGTTCAGACCAGTAGACCATACACATGACAATATCAGGCAAATCTCAATCTCTTCTGTGCTATTAATCTGCAACAACCAATCAGGTGTTATCTAATTGCAGTAGACAAGTAAAAAGCTAACAAATTATTTTTTATTTTGCAGCAGATTATTAGCACAAGAAAACTATTTTTAGGTACACCCTTTATTTTCTTATAAGTGTGATATAATGGCTGAATACATTCACATATTAGGCACTGTAGGTTTTCCCAAGCAATGTATTTCTGGACATTAGAAAGAATTACCGTACTTAATGTATTTCATGGCCTCTGATAAAGGTATCATAAATTGTTATTGGGATTTGATGACATGCGTTCCTAATTGTTTCTTCAGGGAAAGCCTGGTAAAGATGGAAAGAATGGGCTACCTGGTAGTGAAGTGAGTATTTGTGTTTGTGTTTAATTTTCTGCAGATTTCTTTAGGGAACTATTCTAACTTTGTTCTTGCCTCATTTCAGGGTCAGAGCGGTGATCCAGGTTTGCCGGGAAGCCAAGGACGTGAAGGAGAAAGGGTATTGGGATTTTGTTGGCTGTTCCCTGTATGTGATGTACATTAACAGTAGAGTGTGGCCCTACAGACAATGCACACCACTCTGTATTAATGTTGCTAAATTACAGTTTGCAGGCTGGAATTTTTAGTAAATTTACAAAAAGGTACAGATTAGAACTTTTGTAACTGATAGACAGGCATTGATGTAAAACTTATTTCTATGCAAAAATACACTAAACTCAGTAAACTGATTTACTACAGTACACTTTATAATGTTATATAGCAGTTTTTAAGATTTTGGCAAATGATCGTTTTGCTAATAAAATATGATCCCTTGGTTTCTTGTTAATGCAGGGTCAAAAAGGTGAACGTGGTTTTCCTGGCCCCCCTGGAGAGGTATGATGGGTTTTTTTTGTACAGAATTTAGTGGTTGCAAAGAACCTATAAGGTCACTAGGTCAGTAAATGAATCTTGATAGTAGATTTGGAGATTAACAGTGGCAGCCCCGGATGTTTTCATTTGCACCATTTTCCTGTGCGTGCCAGCAGTGTGGCTCTACTCACATAATCCACATTTTGACAGACATGTACAGAAAACAGATCTGTGATCATCACCTAATAGCATAAATTGACAGATTATCATTGAAAAATTTGTACATGAGGCGATCACATTGTATTTATTAAATGACTTCATAAAACTTGGATCTGCATCAAATTCTGACTTGTTATACTGATGCTCTTTAAGAATATTGCAGATCAACAGTCTGATAACAGAATTTCATATGTAGGTGATATGTATACATCACTATTACCAGTTATGTTCCAGGATAACCATGGCTAAGGAACTTCATGCATATTGTAGAATTGGTGGAGAATTATAATTTCCCCTGCAGTGTTAATGCATGAAAAAAACTATAATCAGTTCCTTAGCACAGATTACGGTTGGCACCATGAATTATTTATGTTTTTAACAGGTAATCTCAAGACCAGGCACAGGCACAGTTGGACCTAAAGGAATCCCAGGACCTCCAGGAATTACAGGTTCTAAAGGAGACCGTGGCTTCCCTGGAGCACAGGGTCCTCCTGGTTTGCCTGGTCCTCCAGGTGAGATGATGATACTTTAAAGGACAACTAAAGCCACAGAACAACACTGAGCCAGAAGGCAGAACACCTTGATATAAAACCAGTAATCTGTGTCTTACCTCTCATTTCGATACAGGTGCTGGGAAATTTACCTAAATAACATATGGTTTGTGCTTTACTTCTCAGCATTCTAGTATCAGACAGTTTGGTCAACGACCATTATGTTCTGCACATGCTCAGTCCTTAGCTATGGCACAAACTTGTTACAGTTGGTCACACCCATTAATAATCTCTAGCCAATCCTTTTACAGGACAGATAAAGCAAGGAAGCATGTGACTGAGGTCAGGAGGTGTGGTCTGACACTGCACATACACACAGATACTTCATCCAGTTCTTAACAGGCTTTGATTTACTTTAACAGAGTTTACTAAAGTGGCATTTTATAGCTTATTGGTGTTTTTAGGGGGGTTGTTTTCAGATTCTGGAGTATAAAAAATTGGGTTTAGTTCTCCTTTAATGTTGCCGTGCAGCATGGGAGAGAAAAGAACATGCGTTGTCAGGCACAGCATAAGCAACACAATTGGTTGTTCTTAGGGATTTTACACACATCATACAATAACATTTTGTTATTAACTTGTCAAGTTAAAACCCAGCTAGGCATGTAACAGGTTAATGAACAAAATGTTTTGGAAAAGTAGAAAGATGCTTAATCATTAATTTAGTCTGGAGGTAGTGACGTGAATTATGGTGAGCACAGTAGCTGAAAAACAGTGAAAATGCTTTCCATAATCTAAGGAATATTGTTAACAATAAAACTATTTTTGAGATACTGTCAGCGTTATTCAATAAAAGTTCTTATTGTTTAAAATGGTGGTAATTTTGCCCCAACCAATCAGATGTTAGCTTTCAAATGTTAAATAAGATCTGATTGGTTGGGGCAAAATTAGCACCATTTTTAACGATAAGAACTTTTATTGAATCTCCCTGTGTATGTTTTTAGATCTTAGATTCACAAACAGTGAACGTTCAAAGTACAGTTCATCTGGGCCACAATCGGGTATAAGGAGATACTCCCATATAGGGCTTGAACTTTTCTTGGGCCCAGAGGACAAGAACAGGTTCCAAAAGCAGTTTGCATTAAAGGCAAGCTAGGGGAAGATAAGGTTTATTGCCTCAGTTTATATAAACATTTCACGGTGTGTGTTTCATATATGCTGCTTTCAGTTGTATTAAAGGGGGAGTGCGGATTTACTTTAGAGGTTTAAAAATGTGAACTTCCGAGTGGTGATGTAGGGTTTAAATGGTCACTATTTTGGATCTTAAACTACTGTGTAGTAATGTAGGGTTTCAAGTGGTCACTGTTTTGGATGTCAAACGCCTATGTGGTAATGTAAGGGTTAATTGCTCACTGTTTTTGGATCTTAAACTCCTATGTGGTGATGTAGGGGTTAAATGGTCACTGTTTTGCATCTCAAACATCTGTGTGGTAATGTAGGGTTTCAAGTGGTCACTGTTTTGGATGTCAAACGCCTATGTGGTAATGTAAGTGTTAATTGCTCACTGTTTTGGATCTTAAACTCCTATGTGGGAGTGAAGGGCTGCTCTGAGCAAGCCAAAAACCTCTGAGAGGACAGCTCAGAGTTAGAAACAATTTCACTGGTGGCCAGGCTCCTGGTGGTCAGTTTTTTTTAAATTTGGGAGGACATTACAGTAGAACCATTTGGAGCTGGGATGTAAGGTAAGGATTTTTATACACTTCAGAGTGGGGCCAGTAGTGGGTTAAATTTTAGTTTTGGGGGTGGACATGCCCATTAAACATCTATAACTGCTCAGAAAACTGTCCATATAATGATGATGGCAGCCCTGCTGTTTATGCAGCGGACAGCTCATCTCTTGTTTTAGTGCACAGATATGACCATCTCACTTCATGTTAAAGATTGAGGTGACAGTTACTGTAATAAGAATATAATCCACTCTTGCTCCCCAATATAAACTCAGATTTTACGATTTGTAGTCTGTCTGATATGAGAATTGTATAGTGTGTACTCAGCTTTACCTTTATAAAGAATTTTTCTAAAGGTGTTGTTTTGTGTTAGTGTAAAGCTTATTAGTATAAAGCAATTATTTTGCAATATTAGGAGCCTTTTTACTAAATATTAGGGGCCTTTTTACTACCAAAATTCGGATTTTAAAGTTTTCAAAAAGCTTTTCAAACAAACCCACTATAAGTCAATATGAGACAGATTTTAGATGCTGATTATCGAATTTTTGATTCATCGATAATCAGTGTAGAATAATTGATAATTAGTATCGAATATAAAAATTTTTGATTTCGAATAATCCATAATCATTATCGAATAATCTATAATAGGTATTCAAATATCGATAATCGCTATAGAGAATTCGATCATCGGTATAGCGTATTCAATAATCGTTATAAGGTATTGGATAATCGGCATTGAATATTCAAAGTTTCGAAAAGTTTTAGTTTTTCAAAGTTCTAAAAGTTCCAAGGAACTTAGAAACCATCGGTTTTGAATTGAAACCATGTTTGAAACAAACCCGAAACCAATCCCTTATTATTACCATGCCTTTAAACAAAAATATAGGGGTGATATACAGAGAGCCGCATTTGCTAATGATAGTCTTATGTACCAAGGGCTAGCTAGAAAGCCTTATTTACTGTCTGATTTTGGGTCTTCTGCGTGACCTCTTTAACACCAGCAAATAGCTCATGTTCAAGTCATGATAAGAGCGAGAGGGGCTTTCCATACATTGCCTTGATAATGTATTATAATATCAAAAACGGTGTATTATTTGTCATTTACTTACTCTTATTACTCAATTACATGATAATAAGTAGAATCTGTGTTTTTTCATTGTCTGTGGTATGTTGTTTTGGTTACATTTAGGCAATAACTGAAAGCTTTTGGAAGGAAGGGCTGCTCACCCTGGTGCAAATGTTTAGCAGAGCTAGAAAGGACATTGATTGCAGAAGCCTATGTTTTCCTGGGTGTGCTGTGTGAACACAAACCGTCATTAAATTTATTAGCATTGTGAACTACATGGGAATGCACTTGGCTGCTATTGGTTTAGTTAATCTGCTTATTTATCTATCATCAACCCACTAATAAATATTGTATGTAGATTCTATTGACAATAGTGCATTGAGAATAAAAAATGCAAACACAACAAACAATAGGGCATAATAATGTTGTGGATTTAAAAAAAAAATTATTCTGTGTTTAGGTGTTTCCAGCACAGGTCCCCCAGGGTCCCCTGGCTATCCGGGAGAAAGAGGGCATAAAGGAGATGAAGGTCTTCCAGGAATATCCATTCCAGGTCCTCCTGGAATAGATGGGTTTCCAGGATCTCCAGGTCCTAAAGGCTTGCCTGGGCGACCTGGACCTCCAGGATTTGCTAGTAAGTATATTTTGGTGGTTCATTTCACGATTGCAGATGGAAGCACACAACAACATGATTAAATAGTAAATTAGCTCCCCAATAGAGCTACTGTTGTTTCCATATGGTAAAATAAATGATCAATGGCTAATACTGATGTAGCATTTGCCTTTTACAAACCAGTAATACTTTTTCTAATTGTATGATCAATACTGGGCACAGGTACCCATTGAAATAAAATGATATGGCAAGCAAAGTATTTTGTGGCTGGTGAAATAATTAACATTAAACACTAAAAATTTTGGGGAAGGTGTTTAAAAAATCCCATTCATAATTTGAACATTACAGTTAATTTAAAGGGTATGCCCACTGAAAAATGAACATACCTTTTTTTTACATTTATTAAAAACGGGAGGTAAAGGAGCTATGTCTTACTTACCATTCTTCAATGAATCCAACAGGAGCAGGGAGCCTAATGCTTAACCTGTGTTAAGTATTAGGTGCTTCCAATGAAAGGTCCTGACTACATCCACGCTCCTTTGTAGAATATGTGCATAAGTATTTGTCTCCCTGCTCCTGTTGGATTAACTATACAGGTAAGGCATAGTTCCTTTAACTACCATTCTTCAATTAACTTTTCAGTGGACATACCCTTTAAAACTTCAGTCTTATGTCCCATTGGCTAAAAATGTTTTGGGGTAATGTCAGCATTTTTTAATACTGATGTTAAAAAATTGGTACCCAGTCAGAGGTTGAACATGTGGCACATGGATGACAAAGTTTAACATCTAGGATAATAGCTCTAAAAAAAAAAATCGCATTTTCAAAAATTGTACCTTTATAGTTACAGCAAGGTCCCACTGCTCCCAAATTTTTTTTTAGGGATTTCAAATCCAAAATTTGTAGATCCAAAGAAGTCATCATTTGAAAGCACAGCATTTACAGGAAAGACCTGTCACTCCAGAAGCAGTTCCCCATCCCTGACCTCTTACTTGGATTTTGGCTGCCTGCCAGTACACTTTCTGCAACAATTAAAAGAATGGGGGAGGGAGGGGGAGATGTGTACGCAGAGCAGTGTCCATGGTGAAGCTGTGCAGCACTTAAAGGGCATGTCCACCCCCAAAACTATAATCCCCCCCACTATCCAGTGTCTTGCAAGCAGAAGGCCAGACATCGGAGGAGAGAGGGAAGGTAAGTTAAGATCTGGTCACTTTCTTAAATTTATTTTATAGCGGTTGGGGCTGGGGGAAGGTATTCTATTATAGGCTAAAAGTTTATTATAAGGGTGGACATGCCCTTTAAAAGTGTCGTAGACACTACAGGAAGGCAGTGAGTAAGGGGTGGGGGTGTGGGGGGCAATTAGGAGCTCTCACTAAACAATAATTTAATGACAAAGCAAGCGCTTATAAATATGTGAGTACAACCATTTTACTTCTCTCAAATTGAAGTTTCAGATAATGTAAAGTTGTTTGAGTGAGTAAAGTGACCCTTTAAGATAGCCACATAAACTTCTGATACATGATGATTGACATTTTGGGTTTATGATTTCTTTACACAGTGCAACATTTACATGTATCGGCTCCTAATAATAATTTGTCTTAGCACAACAAGCACACAGAATTAGTAGTCAAAGGGTACACTAAGAATATTATACATTCTGACCATTCCACTTTATGGTCAAACATATAGTTATGCTGCTAGTACTTTTAAGAAAATGAGCACACTAATTATTCTCTGGAAAATGGTACCAAATTTTTTTTTTCACCTTTCACAAATAGTAGTCCATCAATTATTGTGTCCCGCTGTCTATTTAGTTACTATATATTGTGAAACTGAATCTAAGATGCTACATATATTATTAACAGTAAATTGAAAACTTAAATCATTGATGCCTTGTGTTTTTTTCAGCTGGACAAGTATGTCTCCCAGGACCACCTGGTTCTCAGGGAATTCCAGGAGAGCCAGGACTTTTAGGAGAAAGAGGACAGAAAGGTAAGCTATGTTAACACAGCACTATGAAATGTTGTGGCTTCCTTTTAGTATTTCTATAATTTATCACAGAGTTTTTGGAAGGAGAACTAAAATCTAAATATGAGCTTGAGCAAATTTCTATCCTTCCTAACAGGTTTCTCTCACCAGAAGCATTGTGAAGAAACAGTCACATTCTGCAGGTTACTTACTTGTACAAAGGGATAAAAGACAAAATCTATATTTACACATGCTCAGTGAATTCCCTAGCCTCCATCCCTCCTTGCCAGAAGTAACTATCTGCCTGTGACTGTTGTCAATAAACTAATAATAATTCACTGTGCGGGGGCCACAAGATCAACAGATGATTTGAGGTTACAGTTCTTTGCTAGTTAGGATTTACAGTATATAATCAATTTAGGTTAATTTATGTTTTCATCCTCCTGCAACATTTGTATGTGCATGATAAGTTTTGAAGTGTATCATGACTAACTGATGATGAATAACTGTTTTATGCAACCTTGATTGTGTAGCTGCAGTGGAAAAGATTTATAGTGTTCAAAAACCCACATAAACATTAAAACTTTTACCTAATGCAGGGAATGATAGAAGTAAATCTTTATTACAATGGATTATTGGATAGGGGCAGACAGTGTCTGTGTACTTAGAAAATACACAGTTTCTCTATGTTAGCTATCAACAACAGCAGGAGGAAAATGTACTTTGAGGGCTAGGCCAGCACGGTTTAACACGCAATCGCATGGTAAAAAGCGCACTCTAGTGTGGCCCAATTGTGGTGGCCACACTAGTGTGTTGCTGTGCATCAGCGTGGCGATCCGCTAATCGGAGCGCGCACAATCCGCATTTTTGTGCAATCACAACACGTGGAAACACATGCACAAACACATGAATAATGTTTCAAGAGTGCTCGTAAGATCTACAGTGGACTCACCCTCAGTGCTAACATAAGTGTAGTTTCTTTATTGAAGGCGGTTTAGTAGCCCGCTATCAACCAGATTGTAGGAAGGTGGGCTACTAGATTGACTTGATTATGATTTACTATTGTGTTAGTACACAGGGGAATACTTGTAAATGCAGGTTTCCCCTAAAACTATGGGAATACTTGTCATATGCATAACATAGCATAGTAAAATAAATCAGCACAGAAAGAACACCTCCATATCCAAATCCATATTCACATACTGAAATATACAAGGGTTCTGATGGAGCACAAACATCGGCACAGATTGGTGTAAATTATTGCTTTAATGGTGATGTATGAAAGTGTTTGCGATATGATCACACGATATGTGTGCTTTTTTTTACATTTTTTGTGCAATAAGTTTTGCAATGATTTTTAAGCGCAAAAACTAATGTCTGGGCTTTAATGTCATGCAAAATATCGCAACTTATCACATACGTTCCCACAATGTGCAAACTCTTCATTTCCAAACACGATCCTTAGGATGATCATCTAATAGTAGGGTTTGCCCACCAAATGCTATACTTCTCTAATAACAGGGATGTCCAACCTGCGGCCCACCAGATGTTTTAAAAATGAACTCCCATACAAATTTCCTTTTGTATTTCTGCATTGCATTAAGTTTTTATTTAAGTGAGGAATTTTTTTTGTATGTTTTATCTTTCTCATGTTATCTCACAGGTGATAAAGGAGATACGTGTTATAATTGTATTGGAGGTGGAAGAGTTGGGCCAAAAGGAGATCCAGGTCAGAATGGTCCCCCCGGAAATCCAGGTAAATGAAGCCATCTTCATTTGCAACATATTTTAGATCCTAGCTCTTTGTATGCCGTATTTTGTAGAAGACATTTTATTTCTTAAGAAAATGATTCTTATTTGTTTAATTCTGTTTATTTTTAATTTTGTTAATTAGGTTCACCTGGATTTCCTGGGCAAAAAGGGGAACCAGGGTTTCCAGGATCAATGGGACTTTCAGGATCACCAGTAAGTCTTTACCTCCATCAAACACATTTGTTTCCAGTGTTTTGCATTTTCTTAACCATGTCTCCTGATAATGTACGTATTGCCTAATTTGCTCGTTATGGTGTTTACTTAATTTATCTAATTACCTCATAAATGGTCACAAATCTCCAGCACATTACAATCTGAGGGCACAGGCATGATGGACTGATGGCTTGGATACCTCAAAGTTGAGCAAATAAGTGTGCCAGACAGACTGCACCAAAACATTGCCTTCTGCTAGGAAGAATGCTGCCCCCTCCTTGCCCTATGATATCAAAAGATGTCCAACTCCTCAAGCAGTGGAGGTTCCAGTGCAACCATTCAGAGAGACTACCCAGTATATGTTAATCCATTTTCTAACATAGTTAAAATAAGTGAAGTTAACTACTAATGCTTTGACCTTTTAATTCCTTTTTCACTTAAAATGCTCCTTCTGAGCCTTATAGGCTATAATGGGTAATTGTTTGTCAAGATCAATTCTGCAGAATTATTTGGGCAAAGAATATAACTGGAGGAGGCTTTCCAAAAAGTGTTTTAGGTGAAATCTTATGTGACATGGCATGAATTGCTGTGCATATAAACATAAAGCTATGTTTAGTTTACTGTTGGTTTATGAGACATGTAATAGTTTAATGACACATCTCTTGCTATAGGGTTTACCTGGAACCCCTGGTATTTCTGGTCGTCCAGGTCCCAAAGGAGATCCTGGGGAAGTAATTGGCATTACTGGACTGAAAGGAGAAAAAGGAGACCCTGGATTCCCGGGACCAGCAGGGACTCCTGGTCTGGATGGGTTATCTGGACGAGATGGAACCCCAGGTATCCCTGGACCAAAGGGAGAGCCGGTATGTTATAAATGACTACATTTTATAACAACCTATTGTAGATCCCCTGAATATGTAGTAGTGCCATAGTTTTGCCCCCACACCCCTACTTATTTTTCATTACATTTTACTATATCTCTTTACTAAATCTTGGCTCTTTGCTTGTCCTCTCTTTCTATATTTCTACTTTCCATTCCTATTTCTGTGATCCCAAATCATCCTTTGCTTTTTGTCCTCCTTTCCTTTATATTGCCTTCCTTCATCTATCTCCGTCTTCTGAATTGTGCTGATAAACAGTTTTGCCACCTCCCTCAAGATTCTTTTTATGTCTGTTAAGCACAGCTTGCAACAAGGTGTGCTTGTTGCAAGCTATTCAAAAGCTGTAGTAGTTTTAATACAGGTTAAGTACTGACCATGCATCCATAATGTAGATTCAGTCCTACTCTGTGGGATTCCTTGACCCTGTGTCACTCAATAGAGAATTTAAGATTTGTCTCTTGGACATAGTTGCCAGTCACATGAAAGTGAATGGTCATTGATAATGCCTGCCTAGTTGTTGTGTTTAATGGTCAGTCAGATATGTTATATCTTATTATTATTTTTATTATTGTGGATTTATATAGCACCAAGATTTTCCGTGGCACTTACAATTGCATTAATAGACATAAGGAAAACATACATGTTACATACAAGGGTAGTGCAAGTAATACAAATTGCAAAAAAGTGCTGGTCTAGCAGCATTCAGTGTGGTAAGTTACAGCATTACTGTGGTACAATAGGATGGAAGAACCTGCCCCAAAGCTTACAGTCTATTAATTCATGCTGGATTATTAATATGTATAATCAGTTTGTAGAAATACCTTTTTGGTCATAAAATTATTTTTATATTATGGTGCTATTTTCTGTAATTGTAATACTTGGTGCTTACAGTCACTCACTGCTAACATTTTAATAATAGACTTTTTATGAACACTCACAAAAAGCAGTGTAATGTGTTTGACATGTTTAGTCGTTCTTTACAGCTAATAATGTTAATCGAATATAAGCTGATTGTGCATGTTTTTCTTTATAGGGTGGCCTTGCTTTTAAAGGGGAACGTGGTCCTCCTGGTGATTCTGGGCTATCTGGTCTTTCTGGAGATCGAGGGCCAATGGGTCCTCCTGGTTTTGGTCCAGCAGGTCCGGCTGGAGAGAAAGGTGTTCAAGGTGTTTCTGGACGTCCAGGAGTCCCTGGAATTCCAGGTAAAATAGTTTTCAGATGATGGAAATATATATATTGTGAAGGCAGTTAACAACTATAACCAGTCAAAGATTTTATGTTGAATTAAAAATATTGGGGGCAGATATATTACAGTACGTGCAATAAGCACTGTGATTATGGTACAGAATACTTGGTGATTAATCTTTTTTTTTTTTTTTTAGAAAGAAATACTATTTAAGGGAAAGTTCATCCCTCAAACGAAAAATTGTATATAGGTAAATCTCCACCCAAAACTGAAATTGTTAGAAAGCTGAAAGCTTCCTGGTTCCCCAAATTAGAAAAAAGCTTGTCAAAAAGCTTGGATGGGGAGAGCAGTATATATTTCAGCTTTCTAACTATTGTAGTTTTGGGGGTGATTTACATATATACAATTTTTCATTGAGGGGTAAACTTTCCTTTTAAATGTTAATTGTAGTTATGTATGATAAACAAGCCTACAGTGCCACTTTTATTCTTTAAAAACAAAAAACACATCTTACAGTATTGTAGAGTTTTGTAATGATTCAGATGATGTTGTTTAGCTATTCGATTACCAAACAATCAAATAGTGGGCAGATTGCTTTGAGAGTAGAGACCCACATGCTTGCAGGTTTTTGTGATCTCCCACTTACCCACCCAAGTGTTTGATACAAACTGCTGGTACCAAGTGGTGCTTAAAAAAAAGCTTATCTCTCACAGCTCATGCCACAGTACAAAATGGATATTCACAAGATTTCCTACAATTTGCTAAATGAATACAGGTAGGAAGAAGTTACACGAAAATGCACCTGATTGTAAAACAAGAAACTCAGTTGCTTCCCTCCGAAAGTTAACATCACATTTGTGTCTCTCAGTAAAAACAAATACAACCTCCCCCCCTGTGAGACTAAAAAAGCTGCAAGCCCAATATTAAATTAATTGAGGGGGACTAAAGCTTGGTACACACAGTACAGATTTCTGAAAGATGACAGACAGGATCTGCAATATCCTGTCTGCCATCTTTCAAAGATCTGCATACACACAGTCCCGAGCGTTCTCCCTGAACTTCATAAGGAGAACGCTCTGGACTGTGTGTTTCCATCGGCCACGCTAGACTCCTCTATAGGGAGTCAAGCGTGGCCGATGGAAATTTTCGGCCTTTCCCGAACGAGCGTACGGCCGACCCGATCGTTCAGCGGCCGCGCGCTCGTTCGGGAAACGAGTGTACACACATAACGATAAAGCCCCGATACCGTCGAATCCCACGGTATCGGGGCTTTATCGTTACTGTGTGTATCCAGCATTAAGCACAACCTGAGCAGCCACTGCAATTCTCTTCTTAAGGTCAAACTAACCACTTGTAAATTACTTAGTGTGACTTGATAATGAAGTCTTGGCTAGGGCTCTCAGTAAAATAAGGCCCCTTATGCCATGTTCTTCCACGAAGAAAAAATTTCATGTTGATACAAAGAGATTTTTTTTTCTTTTATAACCCTCTCAGGGTATGGAATATTGTAATAAAATGCAAAAGAGTTTAACAACAGATATGTGTTCAGTATTTCATTTTTTCCTTACTAGGCTCTAAAGGATCCCCTGGACTAACTGTGACAGAAAAAGGAGACCCTGGTCCCCCTGGTCTCCCAGGTGTCCCAGGGGATGGAGGGCCTCCAGGTAAGATCATAGTTCAGATCAAAAATCTTGTTACCTCTTAAACATTTGCAAGGAACATATTGATTAATTTAATTTCTGAAAAAAATCATCCTCCTACTCTTTCTGTTGTGTTTTCCTAGCCTTTTTATTCCACAGACTTATTAAATACTAACTTTTTGTCTTGAGTTAACTCTCATTTGCATATCTATTACTCACACATCTTTAAAGGGTATGTCTACTGTTTTTGTGTTATTCAGTTTAACTAAAGAACGGGAGGTAAGTGAGATACAGTATGTCTTACTTCTCATCTTTAAAACTTGCAGGAGAGGAGGAAGAACTTACACGTGAAATGTTCCTGCACTGGCTTCTCTGACAGTCTTCTACGCATCCACGCTCCCTTGCACTCTGTGCGTATTTGCGCACAATGCAAGGGACTGTGGATGTGTCGGAGACTGTCAGAATCTGTCAGCAGTGCTCGACGGTTCGCAGGAAAGTTCTACCTCTTCTGCAAGTTTTACTGAAAAACGAGAAGCAAGACATATCTCACTTACCTCCCGTTCTTCAGTTATACTGAATAACACGAAGTTAAATAAAATGGTGGACATCCCCTTTAAAAGCTGCATATTTAAATACAGACTTATTATTCTTTTACTTAAGAATTCAAGCTAGTTGCACATGCTAAGTTTATATTATTTAATGGTTAACTGTTTAATATAAAAGCTTCATCCTGTCCAGTGAAAGCTGTTTAGCACTTGTTTTTCTGTATTCTACTGCTTATTCATCAGCCTAGAAATCTTGGTAGTTTGACCAGGTTTCTGCCCGAGAGACAGAAGCAGTAGAGTTCACTGAACAAATGCAACACCAAAAGTCTTTCAGCAGGATAACAGGCCAAGCTCTTAACTAAATCACCTCTATAGAGGTCTCCTAGAACTTGTTTTTCAATGTCAATATTATTCCCTTTATGGCGTTGTGAGGACAGATGTGTAGGACTTTTAAATGAAGGGCACAATAAAATCCCATTAACTGATATACAGAATTGCATGGTAATATATTTTTTTTATATTGGTGATTATTCAATTATAAAGTGCAGATACTATTCTGACTGTTAATGGTATTAGTGCATGCTGTTTCCAGCCTTATTGTCATGTAATTGTCATGTTTCAGCATTGAAATATGATTTCTAATTTTCCTTTCCAGACCCAGTCAGGAGAAATGACAATATTTTATGAACATATCTGTTCCTCTGCTAATGAATGTGTTTTTGCAGGTGAACCTGGACTGCCTGGTCAACCGGGAATTCCAGGTGTTCCTGGACTAAAGGGAGAACCAGGAATTCCAGGTGTTGGACTCCCTGGGCCTGCAGGACAAAAAGGTATAGACTAATGACATTTTATTAGGTTATGTTTTCACAGTTCTCTGATTGAAGAAGTTTATAGAACAAAATTAGTAAAATCCACCGTACTAAAAATACACAGCATTAACTGTGTGACACAATGGTTATATTAACACAATTCCTTTTTGGCAACATTTTCACTTAACAGAGTCAAATTTAAACTTATTTATAAATATCATTGTTGTCTGAAACAAATATTACTACTTTGGTTTCTATGAATGATGGATATTTCAAGAAGTTTAATCATTAAACTTGGGAGGATTTCCTGGTCCAGTCCACATAAAGATTTAGGTCCAGCTGTACACATTTTTTTGGACCTGTGTAGGGAGACTGCAATAAGATCAAAATTGCAGTGTCCTTTCCTCAATATGCTCATTCTAATGCGGTACGTTTTATCAGCACATGCTGATTTTCATGCATTCCAAAGATAATAATGTCAATGACAAATGGAAATGCATACAAAACTGCATTGTGCACACATGTTTTTTTGGTGGTGGGCAGTGGGGCCTAAGACTATGTTGATCATATAAGCAAACATTATTCTAAATACCAGCTTGCAGTATGTATAATGAAGTGGGAATGCGTACACGAGTGAGGGCACAATGCTTGGGTCAAACACCTCGCTTTGGGGCTTTGTTTAAGTCTGGGTACTAGCGAGCGTTTGGCGAGGACAAATGACTGTTGGTCGCAGCAATACTTTGCATAGGTAACTGTGCGATCGCCCATGATTTACCAACAAAATATCTGATTAGTTGCTGCAGGTTTATAGCACAGGCAGACTTATTATTGTTATTTGTGTTTTACCAGTTTTATTCAGAAGGCTATGAGGCAGATTTTTATGAAAATATATAAATCTATTTTATTTTTGGTGTAATTTCTGTAAATTGTTGCATTAAAAATATGTTTTATAATTGATGTATTTTCTGTTAGAAGTATGTTTGTTTCATAAACTTTCATCTGTGCTTGGTGAATGCCATGTATATTAAATCTAATGGTACTTCTGTCCTTTTATAATATGGTTCTTGTTTTAATTTAGTTGTAATTATCCACAGTCCAATCATATGTCAGTCATTCATATCTTGATGGTTAAACATCTTCTTATTTGTACCAGGATTTCCAGGTAACCCTGGACAACCAGGTGCACCAGGATTTTCAGGAAAACCTGGCTCTGATGGATTACCTGGACAGCCCGGATTACCAGGATCAAAGGTAAAAAAGTTTTAATCCTTAATTTTACTTGATACCTGGTAAATAGAATATACTGTTGGTTTAATTAACCCCCTAAAATTTTTCACCAAGTTCTTTCCACTTAATTATTTGCTAGGGTGACCCAGGGTTTGGTTTGCCTGGTCTTCCAGGCCAACCAGGTCCAGCTGGATTTAAAGGATCACAAGGACCAAAGGGAGATTCTGGTTTCCCAGGGAGCCCAGGCCTTCCAGGACGAACAGGATTTGACGGGTCTCCAGGGCAAAAAGGTAATGCATTCCTTTATTCACAATTCTAAATCCTTGTGATAATTTTTCCATTGTGAAAATGAGATGTGCTAGCAAGTGAGTTGTTGGGTAGATATTTGTTGTTTGTGTTTTTTAATAAATAATGCAGATGAGGGTATTTTGTCTAACACAAATTTAAATAATAAACTTTACTACAGTATGTTCTTCACTGAGGACATACTACTTCTAGGACTACTTTTTACGTGGCCTGTTTTTTGGAGTCTTAGAGAACTAAGTATGCAATGTAATAATAACCTCAATCCCTAAAAGTTATAATAACCCATTTTGCGATGGTGTATAAAGGGTTTGCATGACTTTAGCATAGGATTTGTAGACCAAATTAGAAGGATTTTTGCGCCATTTTGAACACCAGCAGATGACAGGTCTTAACCACATGCAAAAGGAATAGACATTATTGGTGCATCTTGGGAGCTGGGAATAATACTGTAAGTATTGCTCCCTTTATTGAATCACTCTGGAAATTACTTTTATACATGTCTATAAATATTTTTTAATTTTAAGATAAAAAGATAATAAACGGACATATATCCACACACACACAGTCGCGGCCCCTCTTTAAATTTAGCAGAAGCATGCTTTATTGAATTTAGTGGCATAAATATACCCCACAATATACATATTACTGTCTATTGCATTGAAGCCCTCTAGTTTTTGCTTATATTTGTGCTAGTAACAATTTTGTCAGACTGTTTTTTTGACAAATCCTGATTGGGTTTAACTTTAATATTTTTTAAGGTGAACCTGGACAAAATGGCTTACCAGGATCCCCCGGAGCTCCTGGGGTACCTGGAATTGGCGGCCAAGGCCCTCCAGGATCACCAGGGCTTCCAGGACCATCTGGACCTCCAGGTAATCTAAGAATTCTCAGTCTGTAACATTTGTGGCCAAGCTGGGGTTATTAAGTATGTAGTACATTTGTATTGGTAATAAAATGATGTGCTTAGTTTATTCACTTTGGTCCTGAGGACCAGTTGAGTTACAGCCATTTCATTAGCAACATTGTAAAATGTACACATCCTCCAAATGCTATACCAAGACCAATGGAAAGTTAGGCTGTAGATACCAAAAGTCTATCTTAAAAATGATATTCAGTTGAAAGATTCAAGATATATTTTTCTATTGGCCATTTCCTTTATTCTGGTTAGACTTCATAAAGATATATTGTTCAATACATAAAGATTTTGATGTGTGTTATTCTTTTTCTTCTCCGAAATGTGTTCTAGACTTCCTGTCTCTCAGATGAATGCATTTCAAGTCATACTGCACTGTATTTCACTGTTCACCTTTTAATAGTTCACAGATTTTGAGTTCTATTCATTAGCTCACTGCAGTACTACTAATGGTCACGCAGAATTAAGTCAGTGCACCTTCACTGTATGTTTCACTGTAGAAAGCATCACATCTTTAAATTGCTTAGTTTGTGTTGGCATGCCTGGTATAATTCAGCAATCCTTTGTCACTGATGAGCAGACCAGCAAAAGTCTGTTAAACTATGAAATGTATATTGGGCAGACAAGTGACTGGATACCACCCACTTATGCATGGCGTTGTGCACTGCTTGTATTTCTATCCTCTGCTGCATGCTAGCATCTAGACTGAGCTCTGTGAAAGAATGTTACTAATGTCATGGTGAATGAGTTTAATGCATGTGTGAATGATCACCTATATAACTAACATTTTTGTTAAGTAATTTGTCTTGCTTTAAAAAGCATTACAATCTGGAATTCCATGTGGTGAATTTTACAAATTTTAAATAAATCCTCCAGACTTTTTTTGTTTGTAAGTTTGCTGCATAATAATCCCTCATTGTCTTATCCATGGAATGTACTGGATTTTCCAAGAGTTTAGAATTATACCAAAGCTATCCCAGTATTTGGGAACTATGTACATATTTCTCCCAGCCTGCTGGGATATTTTCATTTAGTTTTATTACAGTACTTACAATTCATTAAAAGCATGTGTGTTAATTATAAATGAACCGCAAAGCTAAAAATGTTAAAACATGATAAATAATTCCAGATGGTCATGCTGGGTAATGCATGTTATCAGCTTGTGCATTGCCTGATACTATTTTGTATCTTGTTACTGTATTTTATTATTTCTCACCTTTTACCATTAAAACATTACAAATTTACTTTGTCCCATTATCTGTGCAGAAGCCACTGTCATCGAGCGTTGCTTTTGATATAGTATACTGTATTTGTTAAGGTGGGTACACACCATAAAATTCTTCCTCCTGGCAGACCGATCGAGGTTTCCGATCGGTTGGCCAGGAGGAAGGCAAAAGCAGCCGCATCCGACTGTTAGCTACGATTGTGTCATGGTTTTGTGACCTGTCCGTTTCACCTTTTTTCAGCGATCAGTCGGAGCTGCCATACAAAATTTTCGCCCCACCGACCGAAACTCTGAAATTTTGGTCGGTCGAGCTGAATTATTGCATGGTGTGTACCCAGTTTAAGTCACAGCTAATTCACAGTGTACTATATCTATTGAGCTGGCCATACGCTAGGCAGACATTAGATAGATTAAAGATTTGTCTATAGAAAAATGTCTAATCTGTCTAATGTCTAAAGACCGCATTTTACAAGCAGCGTTTTTTATCTTGAAATAATCCCAACTGTCCCATTCATTTTGTGATCTCAAATTGATTGCATAAAAGAACGGGCTAGGTGGTTCTAAAGGTGCATACACACGTGCGAACACGGGGGGCATGATTTGTATGCATGGTCGTTTCGACTTTGTCTGGAGAAACAACCGTTCGGTTGGGGCTCATTGACCAGGCGGATCATCAACAAGACCCCAACTGAATGGACATTTTGGATGTAAAAGTGCCCTTATACGGCACGATTATCAGCTGTGCATACACTTCTTGCGTTGCAGATCTGCCCCAGAGTTTGCACATGTGTGTGAGGATTTAGATTGGATTTTTGGCTATAGATGAATGTACAATCTGTCTAAGTTGTGTATGGGCACCTTTAGTCACAGCTAATTCATACATTGTTCTATACCTGTTAGTCACAGGTAATTCATACAGTGTACTGTATCTGTTAAATCACGGCTAATTTATACAGTGTACGTAATGTTAGCAAAGCTAGTGCACTGTATCTGTAAGTCACAGCTAATTCAATTCATACTGTATACTGTATCTGTTAGTCACAGCTAATTTAAACAGTGTAATCTCTTATTCACAGCTAATGTATACAGTGTACTGGATCTGTTAAGTAACAGCTAATTAATACAGTGTACTGGATCTGTTAAGTAACAGCTAATTAATACAGTGTACTGGATCTGTTAAGTAACAGCTAATTAATACAGTGTACTGTATTTTTTAATAGAGGTAAATAGAAGGGAGGCACACTCTGCAGATAATGAATCAATAATTCATTTATTTCTGTGCTAAAAAACACGCCAAAACACACTACGTTTTGGGGAGACTAAGCCCCCTTCCTCAATTTATACAGTGTACTGTATCACAGCTAATATTAATTTCAGTTTATCAGAACTAAACAATTAAGCTAAGACTCAAAACATTGTAGTGTTTCCTGATGATGAATATGGCACACACTTTTAGCTAACTGCCTTTTTCTTCTTGGAAATGGATGGTGATCTGACAAGGAGAAATTAAGTCGGACAGGCTTTTTCAACGATAGTGATTCATGGGAGGCTTTGCCAAGTGCAGTTTTCAGAGATTTTCTATGTTAGATCAATTGCATTTCTTTGGAGAATGGCTATTTGACAGCATGTGGGATTATCCTGAGTCTTCAGAATTTAGAGTGCTTTTGGGTGGGAATTATCTGGCAGCAAATAATAAATTTACATAATTTATAATAAATAGTTATATTCATTTTACTTCCGATGATGGTGACATGACCATCAGTGGAGGGCATGGGAAATGGGATGCAGCATCAATGGTCAGATTCTATGAGATTTTCATCTTTATAAAGTACATTTCTATAGGAGAACCCAAGGTTCTTTACAGTGATCAAGCCAGTGATCTTTGGTCATATTAAATATGCTTGGTCCCAGGAAGTTTCATTTGATTATATTAGATTAGACAATTTCGATCAAAGTTGTATCTTTATCATGTAAAAGGGAAAATTCTAGGGCTGCTCCATTTCCTCCTAATTTGTGAAAGCTTTGTCTTTAAAAATTGTTTTCTAATTGAAGAAAACCAAATATAAAATGTACTTACACTTAATGTGGCCATACACACTAACGATAATGGGCAAATTCTGTCATTCCCTGATGGGATTTACCCATGATCTTCAGAGTGTTTGGTCTGTTCTACAGTCGGTCGGGAAAGACGGAAAATATCCGTCGGACGATATCCGTTGCCTTCACTTTAGTAAAGGGAGCCAATTGTTCTGTGTATGGGCGCACGTCTGACCGATACCCATACCGCATAGACAGATACCAATGTGATCTGTTGGCACACATGCTGTGGAAATAGCATGTTTATAGCTACCTTTACACTTTGGGAACACCAATAACCTAATTCTCTCCTCCAATGGCTTTTGTTGCAGTTTAGCCATACATTTTTACATCAATTGTGTTATGATTTTTGATATCTTTTCTTGTATTAACTTTAACATAGACATTATGCTAACCCGTGTGTGCTTATTTTTTTCTTTTTAATTTTAACCTAACATCTACTTGACTTCCTTATTTTTGCAACTCAATTCTGCTTGGTGCCTCCTGATGATCCTTAACTCGATGATTTATGACCCAAGGTCCCCCAGGTACTGTGGTTGCTTCTCCAGTCTCTTTTCCAGTTTTCAAATAACATATTAATGATTTATACTGTTAGAATGAACCATTACAACCAGAAACAAAATAACAAAGTCTTTCAACTTTTGATGATGATTAAGGATGTTTAGATGAAGCACTGGCAGGAGAACTTCTGAAGGTGTTTACGACCACTGCTTCTCTCCGTGAATTATTGGCAGTAATACGTATTGGGCAATGCTACTTAAAGGTGTTTGTTTTCTTAGAAAAGTAAAACATACTCCACAGGACTAGTTTTGTGCATCACTTTATTTTTCCTTTCCTTAAACAGGAAGTGTAAATAGGAACCCTTTACACAGAATGGGGTGTACGTTTTTAAAGCCATGTTGTCAAAAGTTGGCATTTATAATTACATATTTAGGCACCATTATAAAAATCATTGCATTATTCACAATATAAATTGGTCAGTGTGCCTTTAAATAGAGTTCTATCATTATCACACTTTTTCTCTGCATCCTGATCAATAAAGTCTTTATAGTGATGCACATCATTCGTTATGCATCTAAGATATCTGCAATATCTGATACACTGCTGCATAATAACTCTGCTTGTTGCACAGTGTGTCTTTCCATTGGCTACATCAGTGGACCAAAATGCAGAGGGAAACTTAGTGTAAGTATATCAGCAGTTAGGTAAAGTACCCAAGGGTGAGAACCCTGGGTACTACTAAGGGAAGGAACAAGAGGAGTGAGGAGGAGGTGAGTATAATTGCCCTGTAATGGTTGTGATATAATCTAAATGAACAGTTCCAGGTCCTAGGTTTGTGCATGCAGGGAAATTCTTGTAGATGTAGTTTTCAAAACATCTGGAGATCTACTAGTTGCCTATACCTATCATAGGGGCATATTTATAAAAGTCTACATTTTTCGCCTAGTTAATAACGGCGAACATGGCTGCGAAAACATCGCTTTTTGGGACTTATTTTCATGGTATTTATAAAAAAGCGGGAAAAAAAGACTTTGCGTCTGAAAAACGTGAACAGGCACGATAAAGAGCAAAAAGTATCACAGCAAAAACTTAACGCGTCTACAAGATGACTGCATTGCGAAAACCATTAGACATAGCCAAACAAAGGTAGCTCCTCCCCACTCATTTTCTCTAGCCACAATGATAAGCTTAAGCTGCTTGTTTAAATAGTGTTTGTTACCAATCAAACTTTATTGTTCCTGTTTTTTAATTATGTGAAATTTGTAGCAAAAGAAGTGAAAACCACATCCAATCATTGTTAGCGGCTAGCCAGCTGTTCAACATTCTTGGCACTATATTTCAATTTAGCAAAAATTGGGAGAACACAGAAAAAGAAAAATAATAAAGTTGACAACACGTCTATTAACAACGTAAATGCGCATTCGAAAGGCGAACGGACAGAATGAGTTGTTTGAACACTACCAAAAAAGCAGAGCATAAAGCACACACCCTGAATGCTAACAATTGGCCTCACATTGGAAATGCAAAAATGAGCCTACATTGCGACCGTTAAAACGCCCCAAGAAAAAAGGCGGTGCGGGTGCTTTCACGTGAAAGACAAAAAAGCAGACCTCATTTAAAGTCCAAGCTAAACATGTTAAGAAAAAGGCGAATTAAATGTATACCAAACATGGTAAAAAGATGCCTTTTCGCTACCTTCAAGTTGGCGATAATATTCCGCTCCATTTAAGGCGAAAACACACTTTTCGTTTTTTATAAATGGCGTTATGCCTTTTCGCTCCCTTTTTGCTCAAATTACCGTTGCGATGTATGGCAAAGTATGGCGAAAAGGGTTTTAGCGTTAGGTCGCGGATAAGTTTTCTCCACTCGTTAATGCCACCTTTTTTTTAAATTGCGTTAACTAGCTTTTTGGCGAAAAACCATGCGGTAAACGAAAGCGAAAACTTTTATAAATATGCCCCATAGAGGCAAAGTTATTCAGAATAATAGTCCATAAATATTGGTTTTACTGTAATGTGGTATTGTATTTGGATTACAGAATTTCCTAATTTAACTAGAAAATACATCATCCCTACTGTGAAAATGATTTGCTGCTCTGCTTTAGAAAATTTGTTTTATAGTGCTGTTCCATTTTGTACATAATATTAGTATTTAATCTTATTTGATTTAAAATATGAAAAATCAGAGCTTTATAGAAATAGAAGTCTGTTGTAAATCATTGTATTCCAGAAAACTATTATGTACAAACTTAACAGTTAATAAAGTCTAGCTTACAAATATATATGGAACTGAGAGGTGTAAAGCAACATATTGAAATAACAAGTTCAAACATGTCAAATGACATCTTAAATTGCCATGGATTGCCATGATGTCACAGCATGGGAATGTTTAACGTGATGTGATCAGGGTCTTAAAAATTAAGCAGGTTAGTAATTCTCTAGTAAATACTACATATTACATGTTATACCTTTAATATGTCAAGACTCCACAGCCTAGGTAGCATTAATGGTGTCAACATCTATTATAGTGGGAAACCTATACTATTACTAAACACAATATATAATGACTTTCTTAGAATAAACAAGAGTTATTCAGGTAATGTTCATATAAAGTCTACCATTGAAAGTTAATTAAGTTACAAATCTGTAAAGGTTAAATCAATTTCAAAATGATGAAATTATCATCAACCACTTTTTTTGGTAGTAGATTAAATATAGTATAGTTTAGTATATAAGGTTAAATAAAGACATGTGTATCCATCTAGCCCAACCTACTCAGCAATACCTATATTTCTTGCTTAACAGATAATCCAGAGGAAGGCAAAATAAAAACATATTATAAAGAGAAAAAAATCTTGCCAACTGGCAATCAGAAATATTCCCTGGATTAACTCCATCTTTATGTATCAACACCAGTAACATGCAACATTCTTTATTTTTAGAAACCCAACCAGCTTTTTCCCCCAAAACCTGCTATACGACACTAAGAGGGAGATTTAATAAAAGCTTTTATAAGTAAAAATGGTGCTAATTTTGCCCCAACCAATTAGATGTTATTTAACATTTGAAAGCTAACATCTGATTGGTTGGGAAAAATTAGCACCATTTTTAAAGGTAAGAACTTTTATTGAATGTCCCTGTAAATGTATTGCACTACAGGACTACCAGGAACACAGGGTGATAAAGGAGATCATGGACCCCCAGGATTTGATATGCCAGGTCCACCAGGAGATCGGGGAAGTCCTGGATTTCCAGGGGAACGTGGATTTACAGGCCCCCCAGGGCTACCAGGTCAGGATGGCCGTGATGGAACACCAGGCTTCCCAGGTAACATTTAAGTCATGGGAAATCACCATCTGATATTTATCCAGATTAAGACTATGTGGCTCATTTATCATGGGGCGCAGGGCAAATTTTTGGAGTGAAAGTTTTGGTTTTGCAAAAGACACCCATGAAACTGGCACTCACCATTTAATATCGCATTTGCACTACTTTTAGTGCAAGATTTTTACTCACAAGCTCTAATGCAATAGTTAAGGGAATGTTGTCAGTTACCTGCCCCAACCCAAACTGCTATATTTTACACTTTATTACCTGCATTACTAACCAGATATTTAAGGATAATTATTGTCCCCATTCTGGCTGGCCCCTCCCTCCATGCAGTCAATAACGCTGTGACTGCCAACATGACAACCAATGATTTACTGTTGTTTTAAAGCAATAGTTGGAGTTTGTAGTGTGTTAGCCATAAGTTGTGATTCTATAACTAGACAACACGATAAACAAGCTTTCGGGAGTCCTAAGCCCCCTTCATCTGGCTGGATGTTATCATCCAGCTCTTTAAATTTGCATGGGGACATTTACCCGGAGTAAATGCGGCTCCAGTAAATGAGGCCATGAGGTGATCCAGGTGCCTACCCAGACCCAGGATATTTCGCAATTCAGTACATACGTCCACTCCATGGATATAAATAATGTAAAGGCTTGTAAAAATGGGTACGTTCACCGTGACACTCCAGTGGTCATATTCTCCCTGCCCCAGACCCGTAGCTTACTGGTCCACTGCCGGCGCATTCCAATCTGAAAGAAACACAAAGCGCACATCGGAAATACACACCAAAAACTAACTTTTTGCAACACATCAAACAGTGACAATAACACACGTGTTTTGTACACGCTTCTCTTAATCACAGGCAAGTAAAAGACCCCTCTGTCATTTCCTGTGTATTATATACCCCTTCCTCCATAACGTTTAACACAACCACTCCTACTTAAAGCTATATAGACCTACATAAAGTGCAATGTGCTATAAATATATTAAAAATATAAGAGTTCTAAATGCAATATGAATACTTTTTTTTTTATGTAGCGTAATGAAAATATATATATTATAGTTTTAATATATTTAGAGCACATTGCACTTTATGTGGGTGTATATAGCTTTAAGCTAAGCGACACGTACACTTGAAACTTTACTCTGTTACTTCAAATGGCAAAGACACCACATGGTGTGGATTTCCGGTGTGCGCTCGTGTCCTGTCTTTCAGCTTTTAATTTTCTGACATACCTGATGATATATTCATCTAAACACACCATCCAATTTTTCGGTCCAACCAACCGATACACTGTAATGTCGGTCAGTCCAAAAATTGGATGGTGTGTACCAAGCCTTAAATATTCAGTCAGAACCATCTTACATTTCAGCTGTCAAACTCTTCTGCTGTGTGCAGTTTTATGGTAACTGGAATGGTTGATGTGTGTGAAAATTCCCTCTTCTAATGCTGCCTCATGGTGATTACTGAGCATGCTTGCCTTCATAGAAAGTCTGGTCAGATGGAAGGAGTGTTGTTTAATAGAGGGAGGGGGGATAATGAGCCTGAGAAAATCATGTACTAGATTGAAGGCATGCAGGAACACACATGCACACCTCAAAGTAACATGTAGTAGATTAAAGATTAAGATGAGACAAAGTAATTTTTTAAATTATAGTTGCCATTAATGGTTATGTGTTATGCACATTAATGTAACACTGTTCACCCCTATCACATGTTCACAGTACACAGGTGATAGAGGTATAGATACAAACATACAGTGTTGTTCAAAACTATTCACCCCCTTGGCTTTTTACCTATTTTTTAAATTCCAACCTGTAGTTTAAATGTTTCTTAATCTTATGCAATCTGCACTAAATAGTCTTAAGTTGGTAAAGTTAAGTGAAAAAAAGAATGAAAATTGGCATGTGCATATGTATTCACCCCCTTTGCCATTAAGTCCTGGTAAAAGCAATTACCTTTAAAAAGCACATAATTAGTGAAATGAAGTCCACCTGGGTGCAATCTAAGTGTCATATGATCTGTCAGTTTAAACACACCTTTTCTGAAAGGCTCCAGAGGCTTTAACACCACTAAGCAAGAGGCATCACACCATGAAGACCTATGAGCTCTCAAGACAAGTCAGGGACAGTGTTCTGAAGAAGTCAGATTCGATTTGTTATAAAATATGCAAATATGATAAACCCTAGGTGCACCATCAAATCCATCATTTTCAAATGGAAAGAACATGGTACCGCAACAAACCTGCCAAAAGAAGACCGCCCACCAAAACTCACAGGCTGGGCAAGGAGGAGGCAACAGGTAACCCTGTAGTATCTGTCTATAGGACCACAATAAAATTTATGGAAGAGTGGCCAGAAAAAAAGACATGTGGGCAACTCCCAAAATGAATGGAGGAAGGTGCTGTGGTCAGATGAGTTTAAAGTTGAACATTTTGGAAACTCAGGAAAATGCTATGTCTGGTGCAAGCCCATCACCCCAATAATATCATCAATGATTTTCAGCAGCAGGGACTGGGAAACTGGTCAAAGTCAAGTGAAAGATGAAAGATGGTGCTAAATACAGGGATATTCTTGAGCAAAACCTGTGTCAGTCTGCCTGTGTTTTGAGACTGGACAGAGGTTCAGCTTCCAGCAGAAGATTGATCAGACATTGGTCCAACGTAAAGGAGCTGGAACAGTTTAGCCTTGAGACAGTGGTGTAACTACAAGCCCCACGGGGTTGGGGGGACAGGGACTGATCAAGTTGACTTGCCTGCACTGGGGAGAAAATAGGGGTATGTCAGGGGCCCAGCCACAAAACTTGCAGTGGGGCAAACTCTCAAACAATCTGTTTTTATTCCAGGTTTTGAGACAACAAAACATGAAAAAATGCCAAGGAGGGTAAAACTTGAAAGGCGGCACTGTGTGTGTGTGTATGTATATATATATAATATATATATTAATAGAAGTAATAAATCGGGGCACTCCTTGGTCTTGCTCAAAAAATTGGGTTTATTCACATCACATCAAATGGCAACTTTTCGGTCCCTGGCTTGGACCTTTATCAAGCCTAATAAAGGTCCAAGACCAGGGACCGAAACGTTGCCATATGGTGATGTGAATAAACCCACTTTTTTGTGCAAGACCAAGGAGTGCGCCCGATTTATTACTTATATATATTATACCTTGAGTGTGAGTGCCAGTCCTTTTCCATTTATATATATAATATAATATATATATATATATATATATATATATATATATATATATATATTATCAAATCCAGTAAAGAGCACTCAAAGGACTTAAACTGCAAACAAAGTTAGTTTATTGTGCCTCAATGCATTACCTCTGGGCCGAAACACGTTGAGGTGCAATAAAAACTTTGTTTGCAGTTTAAGTCCCTTTGAGTGCATTACTGGATTTGATGGGGGATGTGTATGGAGTAGCACCAGGGCATTAAAAAATGGTGAGTGGTCACTGTGTCTATTGTTTTTTATGTATAAATTGCAAATATGCACTCTGGCATGCCTCTGTTTTGTTTTATTTCTTACAGGTGCTAAAGGAGAAATGGGAGTTATGGGATCACCAGGGCCTGTTGGACCAGCTGGTAATCCTGGAAATCCTGGTTTGCCTGGGCCTAAAGGTAATGCACACTGCACTGTCTGTGTAATATAGCAACTTAATTAGTGTGCTTTCCTGTACTGTAAGTTAATTTAACAATATCTGATTTGTCTATAAACAATGATATATAAAGTCATCAATTTTGTTAATAACTAGAATGAAAATATACAAGAATGTGGGATGCTAAATTTTGTAATATATGTATTCTAGGAAACGATGGATATCCTGGACAGCCTGGAGGTCCTGGCCTTCCTGGACTAATGGGAGACAAGGGGGAGAGAGGCAAACCGGGTCCTCCTGGAGACATTGATATAGGAGGTCTTGGATCTAAAGGAAGCAAAGGAGAACCTGGCCTACCTGGTAAGGATCTTATTAAGTGTGTAAAAAAAAATATCATGTGGGAAATTTAAATGTAAAAATTTTAAGAAGTAAAAGTATCTTAAAGCTTAAAAATTCAAATTTTTAAGCAAGGACCAAGCGGAAGACACACTAAATCCAGTTATTGTGCCATAAATTTGCTGATGACATATTTATTTATCAATCAACATTTGTGAGAAATTATGATTACCAATGGTCTGTTAGATCACTTAACATGTCAAGGTCCCTGTAAAATGTATGTCATTACCATACCATTACCATTACCATATGTGATTTCTACTAATAAGGACAAACACAGACCGTTATGTCTTTGGAGATAACTATCAAAGAAAACAAAATGTTTGACTTCCAGAACAAGCTTATTAAATCCTTACAAAGTATTAAAGGGCATGTCCACCCCTTTTCTATAAATTCATATATTGTAGGGCTTCCTCCCCCAGCCCCAACCACAATATTATTATTTTCAGAAAGTCCCCCGATCAATACTTACCTTCCCTCTAACCTCCACCGTACTGCCCGGCCCTCTGCTTGCATGAAACTGCAAGCAGGGGGGGCGGACCGGCAGCCACGTCCGTGATTGGCTGAGAGGCAGCCAATCATGGACGTGGCTGCCAGCAGTTCAGAATGCCGGAGGAGAGAGGGGTGGTAAGTAAAGATCGGGGGAGTTTCTGAAGATAATAATAATGCGGGTGGGGCTGGGGGAGGAAGCTCTAAAGTATATGAAAAGGGATTTACACTAGGGGAGGGAGATAAAAACGGGAGGGAGGGGGGGAGGGCTGCTCTAAGCAAGCAAAAAACCTGAGGAAGCCTCAGAGGCGGAAACAATTTTCCTCCCTGCACTGCTCCTGGTGGTCAGTTTTCTGGATTTTGGGGGAACATTACAGGAGAACCATTTGGAGCTGTGATGTAAGGTAAGGATTTTTATGCACTACACAGTGGGGCCAGTAGTGGGGGAAATGATAGTTTTGGGGTGGACTTGCCCTTTAAAAATAATCTCAATCTGATCTTGTTTAAGTAATAAAGAGCTGCTCCATTACAGCTATAAATCTGTAAAAATCCTTGTACTTGTTTGAAAAGAGGTCAAATAATGGGCCATGCCCCCCTCTTTCAATTATGCTTATCCACAGCTGAACCACCATTATGATATCAGATATATTCCATTAAGTCACTGGGTGCAGGAAAAATGTTTATTCTGTGGTAGAGGAACTCAAGCAGAAACCTGATGTTTGCAATCTAGAAAACTCTTCTTCTTTAACTCATTCAATGTCATCTTTTAAATTTACTATTTATTACTAGGATAACTTGTGAAGAGACGAGCTGAGGGTTTAAAAAAAGAAAAAATGAATGTCTCTAATGTAACAGTCTCCGCTATTGGCAAGAACAGGAAAGGAATAGTATAAAGAGAGCAGGTCATTGACAAATGTAATTGCTGAGATACTTATACTGTATAGTCTTAATGTGAATCTAGTTTTTCTAGCTAACATTAACAAATAAAACATTTTTAAGGATAGTGATTTTATTTCACCTTAATTGCTATAAGAGGATTTTTTGGTTTAACTCAAATTAATTTTCAAATTCTTTTTGATGTGTTTTAAAGGAGCTACTGGATCAATTGGAGCAAAAGGAGCCAGCGGAATTCCTGGAAGTCAAGGGTCTAGTGGTGAAAGGGGAATCCCGGGGTCTGCAGGACTACCAGGTATAAGCTTCTGAATATAAGATGGAAATTTCTGTTTAATATTATCTGTCTAAAATTGAGTATATGAGCAAAGAAAAATGTGTAAAAATGATTAAAGAAATATAATATACGGTTTGTCTGATTTTTAAAGATATTATTAAAAGGAACAAATTAATAGACAAAAGGGATTGATGTACTGAATATTCAGGGAATATGTTATTGTTTGTTATGTTTTGTCTCTAAAAATTGTAGTGTTTTTCATTTTTGTATTTTACTATCAAATACTGTGATGACCACAGAATTTGGATAGTTCATTCTTTAGATAATGTGATACACTATTATTACTCTATGTCCTTATGTGACTTACGATATTAAAACCAAATCCTTCTACCTTCCCTCTGTTTAACAGGGCCTAGAGGTGATCCTGGTTCTCCAGGGCAGCCTGGTATTCCAGGTTTTCCTGGTACAAAAGGAAGCATGGGAGAGATGGGACTTCCAGGTAGGATTTTTTGTTTATGTTAATTTAACCTCTCAAGATATGTTAATGTGGACTAAATTGTATTTTGTATTCACAGTAGCAAAATATTAAAAGGGAAATACAAACACATTGTTGACTTATAGCCACTTTTATGTTGATCTTGAGTTACTGACCAGCTCTGAACCTTGATAAGAAACATAAAGATGATGACATTAGATAAAATCAGCATTCATTGGATTTACGTAAATGTTGTGCTGCTCCAAATAGCAAAATGAGGATGCAGTACCTCTCACATGTTAGTGAAGTTCTGTACCATTTCTTGAAGGCAATAAATCTTAAAAGTTGTGCATTGTAAAGTTTCTGGTGATTTCTAATTTTTCACTGTTAAAGGGCATGTCCACCCCCAAAACTATAATCCCCCCACTACTGGTCCCATTGTGTAGTGTAGTTTAATCCTTACCTCACATCCCACTCCATATGGTTCTCCTGTATTCCCCCCCCAAAGTCCTAAAAACGTCCGCACCAGGAGGATAACAGAGTCCATATAGGACTCTGCCACCTACCTGGTCTCCAGGAAAAGTTTGGCATGCGTACTGCAGCCCTTCTCCCCCTCCCTTCCCCTCCCTCTCCCTCCCAATTAGGATTCCCTCCCCCTACCATAAAAACCTTTTCACCAAACATTCCCCCTGTCCCCCCAGCCCCAACCGCTATGTTAGTAATATCAGAAAATGCCCAAAACATTACTTACCTTCCCTCTTGCCTCCGCCGCACGGAACTCCCGGCAGTCGCGTCCGTGATTGGCTGCCGCTCAGCCAATCACAGATGCGACTGCCGGTCCCGCCCCTCTGCTTGCATTTTCTCGCAAGCAGAGGGCCTGGCAGCGCGGCGGAGGAAAGAGGGAAGGTAAGTAAAGTTTTGGGCATTTTCTGATAATACAAATATAGCGGTTGGGGCTGGGGGGACAGGGGGAATGTTTGGTGAAAAATTTTTTGAGGGTGGACATACCCTTTAACTTTCACTAAAATTAGGAAGTCAAATTTTGTTTGAATAACAAATTAATTACTAATTACATTAAGTAATAAACTTAAAAATGCTAATTTAAGGGCCACCTGGTGGAAAAGGATCCTCTGGACAACCAGGACGACCCGGCCCACCGGGGCCTCCAGGATTTTCTGGACTGAAAGGAGATAAAGGAGAACCAGGAATTTCAGGAGTTGGTATTCCAGGCTTACCAGGGCAGAAGGTAAGATTTTTGCAACTGCCACTACCTTAAAATGCAGTAGCTTCAAAAGGCATGTCCAGCATGAAATACACTGTAAAGTTTTAGGCTCACCACTCCCCCAAACGTAATTTTCTGCCCCTAAAGAGACTTACCAAACCCGGTCCCTCGCTTCCTGGGTCCCACTTCTTCTCGTATTGAGCACAAGCAGCAGCAGTGAGGAGCTTCCAGGTCACGTCTGTCAGCAATTGGGCGTCACTGACGTGCCTTTGACTGACAGTGCCATTAAAGAATACTGGATACATACAGGACGTAATGTGCTTGCCTCAAAAGGGTACAGTCAAAAAAAAAGAGTTATGTGAAACGGAGTCCTTCAGAAAACACTTTTACAAGGTTAAAGCACAACAATTGAAAAAGCTTAGAAGCCATTCTAAATTTAGCTTCAAATTTTTATGATAGGCTCAGGTGGTCATATCGTATATTAACAATTTTACACAAAAAATACTGTTATCATGAAAAAATAATGCATTAAAACAAAACGCTGGTCACTTGTTAGTTGCCTGTCACCAATTCAAATTGATACATTCAGCTTTACTATTTTTTTTTTATATTAACCAGATATATAAGGATAATTATTGCCTTCGTTTTGACAAGCTGGCTCCTCACATCACAGAAAATAACTGACTGACATTTCCCCTGCTGTCTGCCCTGCACATGCTCAAGCTTATTAAAAGCTCTCTGTGCAGAGGGAGAAGGCAGATACCCTTTTCTGAACTGAAGAGAAGTTATCATTAAATACCTGGTTACAAATGCTCAGTTGGGGATGTGGGCATTTTTTTTAGTTATATGGTCATGCTCTTTAAGTACTGTTACCTAAATGATTTTGGATCATACAAAAATCAAATTACTTTTTAGGGTGAACCAGGATCAAGTGGTTATCCAGGCACTCCTGGAGTTAAAGGTGTCCCAGGAAACCCAGGACTACCTGGCCTGCCAGGCATTACAGGACCGAAAGGTGATCCAGGTCTTCCAGGATTTTCAGGTAAGCTAAATAAAGTGTTGGATCTCAGTACTGTTTCTATTTTTTATGTTAAACAGTAGCATCATAAAAACACATTTAAAGAATGTACCAAAATGGAAATCTTGTTGAATGCTAGAGGTGATCCAAATGAAAGACAAAGCATAATTTAGGATTATATATGTTAGGTTTGGAAAACTAGGAGTTGCTTCCGGCGTGACTAGTGCAGGATATTTATTCTAACAATATATGGATGTAGTTTTTTTTTTGCTAAAACACAGGGTGTGGTTTAATTACAACAAGCAGTATCTCTGGTGTCCAAATTGAGCTGATCAGTCAGCTTTGTCTTATTATTATTGCCTGTTTTTTGGTTTTAGGCACACCAGGTCTTCCAGGACCAAAAGGAACTGATGGGCCTCAGGGAAACCCAGGATTACCTGGAACTCCAGGCTCTCGGGGTAAGAAGCACCATCATATCTGTCAAAGCTTGGTACAAACTAAATTACACTTAAAATTACACTTTATCATCGGCCTTCCCTTTATCCAATAATTAAAACACTGAGATGATGATTTGTTTTAATGCAATACTGCATTTCAGCAATCTCCTTTGGATGTATTTTAAGAAAGGTAAACATAGTTATTTACTGGATATCTGTATTCTTTAGGGGATAATAATACCTTAAATGAATACGTGTCTAATACTTAGCATTGGTTGGTTAGGCCTCATAACATATACACCAATTTATTGATTACCTAAATCCTGCCAGTTCATTTAGATTAGAGTCCTGCGCAGATCTAATTTTACAGACCCGCACCGGACCTGAAAAACCCACACCCGACCCGCAACCCGCTTTTTTACCTGCGACCCGACCCGCAAGCTTTCAGACTCGAAACCGACCTGACCCGCTTTTAGTCTTTCTTCCTTAAACTTGTACAGGGAAGTTTAAAAAAGTCTTAAGTTAAAATAAATGTTTTATTCATAACAAAAAATATTCATAGAAACAAACCTACCATACCACTAAAATATATAGCAGGGATCTTCCACTTGCAGGCATCCAAATGTGTGAAAACTACAACTTCCAGCATTCCCTGAAAGCCTTCTGATATTGTAAGTGCTGTAGTGGAATGCTGGGAGTTATATTTTTCAAACAAATATATACCCATACAGGTAGGAGATTCCTGGTATATGTACAATGTACACTTTATATAATATATCCCCACTGTGCTCAACTACCTACCCATGGGCCTCTACTGTTCCCTACTACCTACCCATGGGCCTCTACTGTCCCCAACCTCTACCTACCCATGGGCCTCTACTGTCCCCAACTTCTACCTACCCATGGGCCTCAGCTCATTTTAAATCTTTATCTGCAACTATTTTCTTGTTGATCTGTGACAGGGATAGGTAACCAGTAGTTATGCAGATGGTTTAAAAACTACAACTCCCAGCATCCACTCTATAGCCAAGGAATTCTGGAGATCTACTTGTTACCTATCTATGATTTTATAACTATGTCCTGCAGAATATACATTTTAATCTCCACCCACTGTCTAAACTTGCATTATGGGAGACCGTAGTTACAATGAGCTGGTACCACAGAGAATTATTAAGTGGTAGATTATTCTTATCATCACTAGAATCATCCATATCGCATAGATCATTGTGGCCAGAAGGTTTTACACAGACCAATGAAATCACATGTCATCTGTTCCCATGCAGACACTTGCTCTGGTCTCATGCATAGGTGCAGGCGCAGATAGAAGTTTTGTTACCTTGTTCTATGGGAGATTGTTACTTTTCTGGCTCTGACCTCTGCTAGTGAAACCAGGGTCAGAAATTTAACCCCTGCCTTTCCAGTCACTGTAAAACCTACCCAGGCACTACAAGAGTTAAAGTTGAACATAGCTGTCTGTATTCCTATCCACAATGCCATCCTGTATAACATACTAAGGACATTAGAGCTGTTGATAACTCAATATTTACCCAGCCAAACAATAAACGGTTGGGAGCTTTTGCATCTAGATATATTTGCCCTTTATCTGCCATAGTGTGATTTAGTGTAAGGTGCTATACACACTGCACATTGTCTTGGATTGATAACAATGTATTGTCATTTCCAGTTATTACAGACAGATCTCTCTTCATAGACAGGAAAAAAACTTTTTTTTTTTTAACACTGTAATTGTTTTACCCGAACCCGACCCGCGGTTCTCTTTACCCGAACACGACCCACAACCAATTCAAAATACGGGTTACCCGAACCTGACCCGCAAATCAGGTAACCTGCGGGTGCCCGAACCGATGCAGGACTCTGTCCTATTCCTATATCTGTTCTAAAGTGTGCTCACCCTAAACAATTCTATAGACTACATCTAAAATAAAGAAGCCAGTAGTAGTCACTGTTCAGTTTTTGATTCAGTGTAATGTATACCATAGAATGAGTTATTTAAAACACTCATGGGCTGTTGCTCTATGTTTTCTCAAAGAAAATCTAAGAAAAGTTTGTATTGTGTATTTGATCATTCTATTCTGTAATTTTGCCCATAGATCAGCATTTGTACATGACACATCCCTGATGCTAAAATAAAAGTAAGGATGGGGCTTGCAACATTGATAATTTTTTTATTTAGGTGATGCTGGTCGTCCTGGGCCTCCAGGTCCTTCTGGTGAAAAAGGTCAATTAGGTCAAGATGGAATACCCGGGCCCCCTGGTCCGAAGGGAGAGCCAGGTCAGCTTTTCATAATGTAACAAGTTCTAAATGTAACAATTTATGTTCATCACCATATTCTATAAAATGATGTTGATTTTTGTATTAAAGGTTTGCCAGGTTTTGGATCTCCTGGGTCTCCTGGGCTTCCTGGAAATCCAGGTAATTTATTTTCCTACAAAATTAAATTGTAAAAATGAACCAGCAAAAAAACTGTGATAAGTTGCTTTAGTAAATCAGATACCTAGATATTGCTCATCCTTCATCTGTAATAAACATGTTTAATGTTCCTAGGTCAAAAGGGCGATGCCGGACTTCCTGGGTCCCCTGGAAATCCAGGATTCCCTGGGCTTAAAGGTGATCAAGGCTTTCCTGGTATTCCCGGACAACAGGGGCTTCCAGGGCAACCAGGCCTCCCTGGACCACGAACAGAGGGACCCAAAGGAAATCCTGGGTCTGTAGGCCCTCCTGGAAGACCAGGTATATACATATATGCATTATGAAATATATGCATGTAATTATTGCTTTTGCTGCCAGCAAATTAGATTAATTCTTTCATAAACACACAAAAAAAGTTCAAGAATCAATTTTTCTCTAAAATTTCTGAAACTCATATTTTGTATTTGGCAGAGACACTGTCTCTGGCCCCACGTTTTAAAAAAAAAACCTCAGCTTTGTGCAACGAAGTCTAATGGCTGGCAGTAAAAAAAACCCGCACTTGTGTTAAATCGGAGCATGACATCACTGAAGTATGCTAGTAAGCACAAAGTTTGGTCTCACAGCAGCGTGTTAAAGATTTTTGTGTATAGTCACCCAGTGGTTTAATAGCTTGGGCACGCATATCACCAAAATTCATTTATTTGTACTATTATATGAAATCCAGGGGAGCACTGAAGCATGAGAAAATGTGGACACCATGAACATCATGTTTGCAAATCACGTGAATTCATCCCATTGCATTAGTAGAATGAATCCACCAAAATTCCATTCCCCAACCTTCACCACATGTTTGCACATGGCATTTGCTCATGTGTGTGTCACTTTCCAAAAAATTGAGGAGAATATTACTGAGAAGCTTCTTGTTCATTTCCTTGGCTAGTAAAGTAGATATCACTTCTTTATGATCATTAAGACATTAAGTCCCAGTCTGTATTTACAAAGAAAACCATTGTCTATTTAAAAGCAAAATAATTAAAACCAGATCATCTAAAATAATTTACAAACAATGTAGATTCCACTACAACTGGCCAAATATTATTTTTTATAAATTGTTTTAAATTTAATACTTTCAACCAGATAAGGAACATTTTATAATTGACCACCAGCTAAAACTGACAGCTCAGTAATGCTCTCTTTGCAAGTCTTGCATATGCTGCATGTATCTATGGGAAATAAGAGACTGGTCCTGTGCATGGCCTTCTGTACGTAAACCAAACTATTATCATCACTGAACACTGTTCTCTTCTGTTTTATGCACCATTAGGAGTCAGTAACTGTAAAACTGTCAAGAAAAGAACAGTTTGTAGTCAATTGTGATTTTGATCATTTTCAATTATATATTTTATTTCCCTGCTTCTTAAAATTAGCCAGATAATAATTGGGTCACAGAGATGCATCTAAACCAGTTAAACATAAAAATCATTTACTGATGGAGTTTAATCTTTGCAAGCTGGTTGGTTGCACCAAATCACCAGTTTTTAAGTCTAACATTTTTTCTCATGGTGCTACAAACCAATATCCAATCATCCCAGACACTGGTGAGGTGTTCTAGTCCGTGACTTGTGTCCACTGTACGTATCTGCATTTTATATGTGAGGGAATTCCTGATAATATACATTCACATGGTCAGGATTCTACAGTTGCAAGTTGCTTTAGTTGTTTTTTATAACTTACTTAGGGTATTTATAATGCAACAAAATGCTTTTGCCGCAGCTTCACACTATTTATAAAGCACTTTTCACCACACTTTTGACGACACTTTGCAGTGATATTCAGACAAAAGATGATGCTTATAACAGTCAAATCATCTGTTATGTCTACTGCCCCAGTGGAATATTGGCAGGTAAAGCTGCAAATGTGTGGGCCTCTTACAGCAACAAAAATGTTTTTTTTATAAAGTATAGTATTTATAAAGAAGCGAAAACTCAAATTTGCAAGATAGCATATTTGGGGACTTTCTAACGGAAGGTGCATTTTCATGCGTACAACGCCATATTGTGTTCCCCTAGTGACATAACTGCAGAAAAATCTCCTGAATGTGTTACCGCTATTTAACATAACTTTGAAAAGTTTGACTTGTTTGACATCAGTGTTTCCTGATCTGGTTAGGAAATGTTCTGATTTTCTTGTCTATTTTGACATGTTAACATGACGTTTCGCCAAAATTCTTCCCCGCTAGTGAAATGTCTCTGCTGTGTAAAACTGCTGAAAAAAATGCAAAAGTTGAAAATATTACTGTGAAGTCTGATAAAGAATTGACAATAAAAAATATTGTTGCTTTATAAATGTTACTCTAAATACTGTTATTTATTAAATATCCACCCCAATAAAAATAAAATGAATTACATTAATTAAACATTAATTTGATGTTTAGTTTTGGTGCACGTACTTCAGTCTTCCATTTTTAGACTGCAGTGTGAAACAGAAGAGAATTACAAGTAATAAATGACATTAATGCACACTTGCTGCACAGATAATAGTTTGGTTTGGTGTGTTTGGGGAGCACCATAAATAAAATGCAATGGGTTATTGTGTTGAATTGATTTAATAATCTTGCTGTTTCCCCTTCTGCGTCTAATCATGACAATGGAAATGGATTATTGAATTGTGATCTCACTCACAGGCCATCAAGGTCAGCTGCCCTTAACTCTTAGAATGTTGCATGTACAGTTATTGCTAAATCAGTAATTCTATAGGTCTGTTTAAAATGCAGCACACCAATCTTGCTAATATTGGCATGGATGAATGTAATGGAAAGAAAGTTTGTCAGCCCTTTCATTTTAGGTTGACTTCCCTGTACTTTTAATGTAATGTTGTATGCCAGTTTATTCCTAACAACCCTACCTGTTTCTGTATTGTGAGTTTGGCATCAAAGTGACTATCTGCTAAAGGACACATGTGTATATCCACAGTGGGACCCTTGCTAGAGAAATATATTTTTTTTCTGTTGGTTCAGTATAAATTTGAGCTATCTGAAATTCTCTACTGCTAAAGGAAAGTTTTCAGTTAAACAGCCTTCTGCGCAGACAGAAAGAAATCTATAATATTGATATTATACAGATTGATTACTAGCAACACAAAATGTTGTAACCGAAAGACAATATGCCTTGGTAATAAAGACCAATGTGCATTACTACTGCTTAGCAACAGTATAAAAAAAACTCATTTATGTATTGTATTTTGATTTGTTATATAGGTTAACACATTTTCAATTGGTAGGTTTATGTGAAAAATAAACTATTCTACCAACATACATTGCTTTCTTTCATCTTATAACTATAGTCAACATTTCATGGACAAAGGCAGCCATTTTGTGAGAGAGTCAAGTCTGTTTTTATCTGCATATAAAGGTTTTTAGAAAAGGAAAGACATTTATCGTAATGACAGCATTCATAGGAAGCAGCAGACTTTCTAAAGATGCCCTCAAATCCAAAATGATACCCTCCTCCCCCATTAGACCATGATGTTAAACTCGTTTCAGAGTCTGGGCAATATGTTATAGTACAACACCATGCAAAAGCTAACATTGTAAACCTTCATGGTGCCGAAACAAGTAATTTACTAAATATAAAAATATTGTTTGTTGTTTCTAGTAATTTGCCTCCATCATGTGTAGTTACAAATAATTGTGGCCCTGGGAATAAATTGCCCAACTGCATATTTACTTCTTTGTTGTGCAGGACGCTAAGTCTGACATAAAAGTGCAAAGGCTACACAAAGAGAATGAAAGGGTTCTTCATTTTACAACCTACTTCTGTCATCCGGCAGGGACAGAACAGCATGTTCCATCTGGAATTATAGGTCATGCTAGAAATATCAGATTTGCACTGAGAAATAAGGATCTTGCTACGTTGTTCCCACTACAGAGCACTCAGGCTCCTGTAATTGCTATAATTAGCTTGCGCAAATTACTTAGTTAATGGGATTATAAGGCAGAGTACATGTGATTTATACAGTAAAATGCTAAAATACATCTTCATATTCAGACTGTTACAAGAGAAGACATTATGCAGATGTAGCTAGGCCATAGCTTAGCAGAAAAGCAAATGATTTTACTGCTTATTAAAATTGCTTCCATAAAAACTATGTTAAACTCACATGTAGTGTTGTTCATGCAGTTAATAACGGCCACAGAGGAACTTCTATGAGATTCTATGGCAAGAATTAGCTCCATACATAAAATTGCCATTTAGTTATGGTAATTCAGTTCAGTTAAAAAAACATCACAACAAAAAAGTGTTACTATTGTATCAACATTTACATTCCTATTTAAAGATCAGTAGTGTTATTTAATTATGTGCTGTGACCATGAACTTTTTAATGAACAGATGTCCAACCTATTGGATGAAGGGATCTGCAAGGGTCATACCCTCCCATAGTGGTTTGCCAGCACAGGGAGTGATCTGGACGATCTGCTAATTTGATCAGGAATGAGGGCTTATTTCTACTCAAAATGTTGATCTTTAAGGGTGTACATCAGTCTAAAGAGATTCTTTTTTTTATAATAGTCCCTAGGAGACGGAGTACAACGATCTGAGTGCTCTGCCACCTCTTTCCCTATCTAGTTCAGGAGATGCATGGAGGAAAAGTCTCTTGCCTTAGGTGTTATGATGTTAGCCTGCATTTTATTTGGTACACTGCACAGTGTATAATGTCATTTAATTTGAATAGAATCAATGTATATATGGTGGTGAAATTATATTCTTTACCAGAATTCTGTGGCAATGTTTTGGCTTGCTCAGGCAATACCACTTTGCCCCCAGCACACAGTTTGAGGAACCTCGGTCTAGAGTTGTAGTATTTGCCTTGATGTTCTTTTGGCCACTACAGGTTTACTCTTTGCAAACTTCCTGTGTAGGTCCAATGTATTCAGACACTTTTGACTTTATCAAAATTACTGAAACAAGCAAATATCTTTCTTAAATAAAAAAGCACTTTACATGGATTAACATTTTGGCAGCGTGCATCAGCGTGTACATTGCAATTGGTCTTTAAATGTTCCTATCCTACGGACTTTAGAATACCACACTTCATGTTGGTTTTAAGGAATAACTTGGCATACCACATTAAGAAAAGACCTTGGTCACATTGCAGCATCTGATTTTTGGAATCTTAATGCAGTTAGAGAACACCCGATTGGTTGCTGCAGATTAATAGCACAGGTAAACAGTGTCTCTAATACAGATCTGCTGTGTGAGCAATGCATCATTCGTCAATGAAAGAAATCAATACAATTTCCCTCGTTTATGATATATTTTTTAAAAATGTATTCAGTGTTATAAAATATTGCCATTCATTTGCTAGGAGCCTGCTATTAAATGAAAATGTTAAGACTCCTATGTGAACGTATTTTGCAAAATGCTGGTTTTACACTTAAAGGTTAAAGGAACAGTATCCTACCTACTACAAGACAGAATAAAACATGTATGACATCATTATTAGACCATTATATGACCAAGACCCTAGTCGAACTTTCATTTAAATCTGACAAATCGCCAATATTCTCTCTACCAATCAGAAGTCGGTCTGGTGGCAAATATAATGGTACTGCTATTTTTTTTGGCACAACTAATCATTTGGCCCATTCAAAACCACCCAATCAATCGAACATTTCTGATGCATCCAATCCATTAGGCTACCTAATGGCAGGTTGTACCCCTCATGAATTAAGAGGACAATTATTAAAAACACATGCAACAAGTCTGCATGTGGAACCCACACCATACATAGTAATATCTGTTCGTCAGTTGGACGAAAATATTGTATGGTGTCTACCCAGCCTAACAAATCCATTGTGTAGCAGGAGGCATAGAAAATAAGAAACAAACTTCAAATGTTTAAAAACCTTTTAATGTAAATGCTTTATTATTTTTAAAGCAATAAACATGATTTGAATTTCAGCAGAGGGAACCTTAGCTTAGTGTAGTTTTGTAATGTAGGTACTAGTACTTTATTAAGAAAGTGTGTGAGCCATCAGCTATGTAGGTATACTGCAAATTACTAGTTCACATAGTTTAATGACAGGATTCATTTTTATTTTAATTTTATTGATTAAATAAAAAACAACCTTTTATAAACTGTTTTATAACACTTAAGGATGAATGCTTTATATGATAAATAAATTTTGTGTAAGATTTCAGTGTGGCTTTGTGTCAGTTTAAATAAAACCTGTATTTGGAATATGTTTAAATTTTACACTGTAGAGATTTGGCCAATTGCTTTTTCTGTGCTACCTGGATTTGAGTATTGGATGATGGTGTTGTCATTCACTGGCAGAGTATTTAATAATGGGCCAATAATTGGTTTACACAGTTGAGGAATTTCACTTCCTGGACCTTAGGGCTCGTTTACACTACATCAGTTTGTATCCGTTTTTCAAAAGCAGGTGCGTTTAAAAAAATGGACAGACAGTAAAACCCCATAGGATTTCATAATATTGTTCACACCTGCTGCGTTATAATCCATTCCGTTCCAGTCCGTTTAAAAAACGCACTGCATGCAGCATTTCTGTCCGTTTCTTCATGCATTTTCTATAGAAATCTATGGAATACACATTGTTAAAAAATGGATACAAATGGATGAAAAAAATGGATACAAACTGACAGAAACAAATGCTGTGCGTTACTGTTAGTTTCTAGCGTGAACGAGCCCTAACTCAGGATTGTCTATTTCAAAGATGAATTTGTTGTTAAGGTACTGTACGGTCAATTTAGGTCTGTTTTAATAAGACAATATAAATCAGAATTTCAAACTGACTTCTGGGGTTACACATGCTTCCAAGTATTTCTTTTACCACCTGCTGACTGCTTAGGAGGGCTTAAATGTATTCTTGTCTTGTCCCACCCCTTATTGGGATTCTTGTGAACACACTGCTTAGTTGGAGCAAGTGACACCCCGTTTGGAGCTGTTATGTCCTCTTTATGGGGTTATACAAACTGCCAATATATACCTCTTTGTGCAGTTTTACGTATATGTTAACTTTTGTATTCTGCAGCCACTAATGAAATCAAAAAGGCAAAACTTAAACAAACATTAATGACAACTTACTGTCATCCCAATACTGTCCCTTATCTGACATAAGCACAAAATTTCACTGGCTGCAGGAATGATTATTTTGTCATGTATATTTTATTATATTTCAACATCAATTGGAAAAAAATGGTATAGGCTAGTAAATGTCAAAACAACACAGAAACGCCAAATAATCAATAGAAGGAGATATTCCATTTCACCTTACACCATATCTGTTATGATCATAGTGATTTGTATAATCCTGTGGTACTGCATCTAGTCACATAAACTGACATTCTGTATTAGGGTCCACTCTGTCCTGGATAATCCACTGCCATAATGGCTGCACAGAGGATGTTTTACTTCTTGATGAGAATATCTTCATACATCTGCACCACTCTGCTTTTGTATTTTCTCTTTTTTAAAGGGTAACTCCACCCAGAAAAACAACTCTTCAAAAATGGATTCTATAATTCAGTGGGAGATAGGATCACTAGCTGCTATTTGCCAATTCACTTTACAAGCTGAGATCTGCCTGTGTATATTTACACAGCATTCCTGACTGAGCTCGATTGAGTTACATTTTTTGGCATGTCCAGAACACCAGAAAGAAGGGGGACCTGACACAAGGGGAGACAGAGAGCCAGCAGGGTTCCTCTAATGATATAATAATAATTTTAAAACCTACAGGTAAAATTGAGGACATGTGGGTAATTGTAGGGTGTGCTGCGTTGTGGATATAGTGTAAAACTATCTTGGGAAATGTTGAAGCCTTTTTAGCAGATCTTGTAATTGGACATAGCATTCAATTAAAATATCCATGTGAACGCTTTATGGAAAAGGCCTAATTTACATACCCTAGTAAGATGCACTCCTCTCATTGTAAATCATTTAGAGTTCCCATCGGTGTCAGTGAATGGCTTATATCCTATTGAATTAGGCATTAGTGAATGGAACATTTGTCTTCATCTACTGTGCCTAATGTATTTATACAATAACACATCCAGGTTCTTGGATATATGATGTGCAGTCAGCAAAATGGCCACATTCTTTTTACATAATTTGTAATGTTTTTGCATTTATATTTTGTTGGTATGTAATGTGTATTAACTAGTGATCTTGTTTTATGCTGTGTGGTGTGACCTTTCTAACATCGATCATTGGGCATTGGTGAAACTCAACCAGGTCCTCAAGGTTAGATGCCAAAGTGCCAACTGCTTAATTGCATGCTTGTTTTTTTATTCCTGTTTCACATATATGTGGTCTGGGCATTAGCAAAGCTTTTCTGCAATTTAGGAACCTTTAAATATAGGAATCAGTGCACTTCCTGTGATCCCTTAATGGTTACTTACTCCCATTGAAAGGCACCTTCACCCTAAAAGGACAGGACTAGGGTAAAGCCCCCAAACTTCTCGTTACTAAATCAATATCCCAGTTGGGCTGGCAAACTGAGGAAAAGGCAAGTTGCCAATGCATTGATTGAATAACAAATACATGAATAATGGATTGGATAACAAATAAAATAAAATAAACTGTTCATCACAATTGAATTTTTTTTCTAAAACTGAAGGAAAGCTTTGGTAATACCTAAAATACGTTGTTCTGATATCTTAATGAACATATTGTTATGGAACAGTGAGAGGAGAAAAGGCTGAACTATAATGTTTTTTTTAATACTCATTACAGTACACATTCATTATGTAAAATATTATACATTGCAAAACTGTATTTTCCATTTAGTATATGCATTTTATTGAAGCAGCCTTAACATATAAACCAATGTGCCACAATTTGTTTTTTCTAAAAGAGACCTTTTTTGTCTGCAAAATTGCTATTAGCATTTCGAATTCTAATGAGGAATCTATAGCAGCTACTTAGGTCCTTCACAGTGAAAATTATACATAGGCTGACATTAATGTGCCTCATTAGCATAGGAAATGCTTCTAAATCAATTCTGACCTTCCTGTACCAGTAAACATCAAAACATTTTAACATAAAAGAAACTTCAGATCTCATTTAACCCCAATAATCTGGAAGTTTTAGATAAGCTACTGGTTGAGTACACTGATAACAAGTTTACTTTACATAGCAAACTGTATATACAGACAAGCAAACTGATTTTGTAACATGTTTATCCAAAAGTATGTCTTCTTTAAATCTGCCATATTCCTAATGGAGAATTAAATAACCTCTCAAATCCACAGCACCTCAGAGACATTTATGGGGCTATCTACCTAGCGGCACAGGGCAAGTCTTTGGAGTTAAAGTCACGCTAAGTGGTTCGCTATTGCTTAGTGTGACTTTAACTCCATGTTAGAGGCGGATGCGCGGGTTACGTAAAAGACACCCACGCATCTGGCACTCACAATTCAATATCACGTTTATGTTACCTTTAGTGCATGATTTTAATGCTGGCAAATTGCCGGCATTAAAATCACGCTGTGGGTAAATTCCTTTTGTAAATTCTCCTCCCTCATCCACGTGCCCCAGCAAAAGATAGGCACTGCATTACAAACACAGGTGCATCTGAGGTGAGCTGGGAGGAGAGACACAGCAACGGGTAGGTAGCAGGTAGGTAGCATCGGCTTTCAAATTAATATGGGAGACTGGGGAAAGTGCTTTTGTCTGCCTGAGATAGTTTGGTTTATTCCAGGGTAATTTTTCTTGGTTTAGTGACCCTTTTATCAGGGCCACCATGTCCATAAAGCAGGTTCAAAATTCTGCTCCGGGCGCAGCGATCCTGTATAATAGAAATCAATTTGGCTTCTATTGTAATGGGAGTGGCACCAAAAGCAATCTGTGCACAGTGCTGCTTCCACTAGCAGTCCTACTACCTTTAGAGAAGTTGTGCTGTTAATCGGAAGCAGACAAGTAAAAAGGTATCATCTGATTGGTTATTGCAAGTTAACAGCACAGACAAATATTTGTTCTTCTTAATAAATAAGCCATAATATATCACTTTTCATGTTGTTATTATGATCATAATAATGTTTTGTCCAAATCAAGGTGCACCAGGTCCTGAAGGCCCACGCGGTCCTGCTGGTAATGGAGGTTTTAAAGGAGAAAAAGGAAACCCCGGATTTCCTGGACTGTCTGGACAACCAGGCACTAAAGGAGAACAAGGATTGCCTGGTTTTCCTGTAAGTGTTACACGTTTTAACCTTTCTGATCTAGGTTAATTTAAGTTATGGAAGCATTGTAACAAGGTTGTTTTTTTGAGTGCAGCTGCTTGCTGGTGAGTAACTGTCTCAAGAATGGGTCATAATATCACAACAAAACAAATGTATTCTATGTTCTTATGACATATCTGTTAATGATATGCATGTGACAAAAAAGGTCATCGTCTCAACATAAAAACAGCTTTCAATAAATAGTTAATAACAAATAAATTTCAATGTGTTTATTGCCATTAAAAATTTACGCCATGTGCTCAACTGCTGCACATACTAAACATTTGTAGTGCACCACTGTCCATTGTACAGTTGAGAGGTTTATTCCATCCAACCAGGAGGGGTAGCTGACATTTATTGCACTGATAATGCATTATTATGCATTAAGACCTCTGAAATGCTCCATAATAAAAACAATTATTAATTTTGTTTTTCTCCTTAATATGAAATTCACCTATTTGGAGAAGGGAGATAAACGATATCTGGTACCTGGATATCCGCAGAGGATATACTAGGAAAAAATTATGAATTAGATTTATTATTATCTACTATGGAGTAGTCCCCTCCTGGGGTTTTCTAACTAACTATGCAAAGGAAAAAACAAGTATAGCATGGTCTGTTTGTATCATAAAAACAGTTATTGGTTCTTTGCAGGGTGACCCGGGACGACCAGGTCTCAATGGGATGAAGGGTGATCAAGGTGCCCCTGGAGTTCCAGGATTCCCAGGTACATACATATATATATATATATGATATTTAACCTATATTAGTAATACTATGAATAATGAGTAAATTCTTGGACTTTTATGTTCACTAAAGCTGGACTGCCGCTATTGCCTAAACCTACAATCAACTTTACTATGCAGAGGATGCACTCATTCATGAATAAATTATGATAGTGATTCTAAACTAGTTTACTTTAATATGCATATCAAGTCTGACTTATTAAGGGTATGTAGTATTTATGTAGTATATGGGAAAACATTACAAATCTTGTATGGATACAAATATATGCTGAGCACTAGTTAGTAGACAATGAATTTTCCTTCATACTCTTAAAGCCCTGCAGGAAAATCAGTAGCATGGAAAGTTCATTCTACAGGAGGCTTCTAAATGAAGGAGTGCACTGAATAATGTATTAACCCTTTGGTCACAGTCAATTCGCTACACGTGGAGTAGTTAATGATACATAAAAAAAGCAAATTATTTCAAAACACTCACAAAAATATATTGCTAACGTACTTAGGGAAGTGCTTTCTGCATATTGTTTTTTGCTTTCGTTTTTCTGCATGGTGCCATTACTATTCCTATCTCCAGAATTAAAATACATGCAATACAGACCAAATGTTAATAACACAGTTAATAACACAGTTTTAATTTCAGACAGGAATGCATGTGCACAGTGTAGATGAGTTTCCACTATTGACAGGTTTAAATCCTCTGTCATTGCACATTGAAAAGGATGTGGCCTGAAAAATAAATTGCATTGCTCAGCAATGTGGTCTAGACTTTACTATTCAAAATGCACTCAGAGGCCTTGCACTGTGTTTTAATTTAGACCCACTATGCTCATTAATCTTTATTACCAGCCTGCCGCTGCAGTACTTTTAGGACTGATAAAATGGGATACATGATTCTCGAATTATATCTGTTGTAGGTATGAAAGGACCCAGTGGGCCACCTGGTTTGGCTGGACTTCGAGGTGACCAAGGACTCCCAGGTGCCGAAGGTAGAATAATTCCATTATTTATTTGCTATGATCCGCTATAAATATAGTGGTTGGAAGGCTTTTCATTCATGTGATGTATACTAAAACCCCTTTGTTTATAAAGTATGCCAGTGTGCAGATAATATGATATTGTATGGGGCCTAGGAATGTAGTTGTAAATTAGCCTAATTGGAGTGCTTCCACAATCCTTGTATTGTATATATAAGAATAGATATTAAATTTCCAATTACATGTACTACTACCCATTCACTACCCCATAGTGAATAATACACCCCCTACTGTAAATTATAAGGATATTAGAAGTCACCGAGGAGTTCCGTGACCATATAAAAGCACGAGGCCGCAGGTCGAGTGCCTTTTATACAGGGAGCGGAACTCCAAGGTGACTTCTAATATCCGAATATTTTACAGTAGGGGGTGTATTATTTAGTATAATCCACCCCCTCATTTGAGAACCATCCAGGCCCTTGCCTTGCCCTCTCCTCTCCCCCTGTCTCACTTCCCCAGCTCCATTTACTTTCCCCTTTAGGTTTACACTGCCTTACCCTCTTCTCTCCCCCTGCCTCACTTCCCCCACCTCCGTTTACTTTTCCCTTTAGGTTTAGTGTGTTCGCATTCAGTATCACTCAGTTACGCGGCTTCGGCACCACTGTGTATGGCGCGGCTCCACCTCTTCCTTTTACATGTAAAAGGAAAAGGTGGAGCCGCGCCATACACAGTGGTGCCGAAGCCGTGTAACTGACTGATACAGAATGCGAGCACGATAAATGTAAAGGAAAAAGTATAAGGAGGTGGGGGAAGTGAGGCAGGGGGAGAGAAAAGGGTAAGGCAGTTCCGGAAAGTTATAATCGGCGCGCTACTACGTAGTAGCGCGCCGATTATAAGATTATTATTTACAGTTTGGCCACATAGGAATCCATGGAAGGGGTGGATTATATATCTTATAACCTGCCCATGCTATCTTATGTGGTGGGGAAAATGGATTTAATGCTCCATACCCGAATGGCCAAGCATTTTGTTTAGAAAAGGATCACCCTTAAAAATATTTATGTATATATTATATTATATATTATATATTTAATATGGGCATTAAGAAGGTTATTGGTTAAAGCTACTTCTCTAATAGGGAAGAATATGATCGCAAGCATTGAAATATTAACCAATCTCAATTGGATTTGGTCCTTCAGAAGGACTTCTTCCCCAGGAATGTGAGAACTCTTCACGTTCAGTTAGGAGCTAGGGTGTGACTCTTCTTATCAGGTTACATGCACAGCTTTGTACAGGAGGGAAAGTCTAAACAAAGGACCTGGGGGCATATTGTCTGTCTGTGTCTGTACATCTCCCATATACAATTACCCATGTATTATAACATCCCCGGCTAAGAAGAAAGAAGACTTCGGATCAGTACGTAGGCAACATCAGCTACGTTGATGTCGCCAGTGCCGGAGGTGTCACTGGCGGCCGCAGTGGCATCACCCGGTGTTAGCAACATCAGCGGAGTTGGTGTCGCCGGCTAGGAAGAAATAAGACATGCCCAAGGGCTCTTCTTAAGCCACAAAAGGCCGCAAGAGCCAGGGAGGGGGGGTCCCGGTTCGAGCTGCTGGAACCCTTAAGCCCCAAAAGGAACTTGTCATTGCCCCGCTGGCGGGTCCCTCCCTTCCCCCCTGCAAGCATACAGGGAAGAGGGCTGAGAGGGGCTGCTGGGAAGGGTGGTAGCTGCTGCCGGTGGGGAGGCGGCATAGCATGGCTTGTGCTATTTCCCAAAAACCTGTACAGGCAATGCAAAATAAGAGCAAAATCTGCTACATTGTTAGCGTAGGTTTTAAACTTTTTTCCCATTAGCACAGGCTATTGCATCTCCCTGTTATATTACTATTATATTTTTATATGACACCACAGGTATCTTGGATCATCCACGTGTCTTTAAAAATGTACACAGGGCATTCTTTATATTAAACACAAACCAATCATCCACAAGATTTTGCAATGATACTGCAATAGACAGGACCATGCTAGAAAAAAATGTATGCACTCCTGTTATGGTGACCCCACTGACTTTTTCCCCCTTAATCATAGACATCATTGTTCTGCACTGTAAATATGGCTATAGGTGTATAGAGAGTAAACTTTCTAGTAAAACTGGCAACAGGGATGGGTCACTGTTGTGCGGATTAGGAATGCTGTGTGCCAATATGGTGAATTTTTATTCATGTGTCTAGAATAGCTGTTTTACGGTACATTTTTCATAGGTTGCAGTTCTGTGGGACCAATTAAATGAAAAGTGTAAAACTTTGCCTGCACTGCAGTAACCAATAAGATTTTATTGGGTTACTGCAGTTAGATATCTGATTGGTTGCTGCTGTTTTTAAAACTTTATTCACTGTTACAATCATCTAAGGAAACTTTTTTATTAACAAATAACCCTGCTTACTATACATCTACCACTGGTTAACATGTCACTTTTTTACTATTCTTAACAGGTTTTCCAGGTCCTCCGGGTCCCAAGGGGGAGTACCGTGAAATAAAAGGTGCTCCCGGTCTGCCTGGTCCCCCTGGTCGCCCAGGATCAAATGGTCCTCCTGGAACACCAGGACCCCCTGGATTGCCAGGTAAGATAGCATCATTGCAAAAAAAATTGTCCACTAAGCCATCTAGTTTATTTTCTATATTTTATCTGTCAGTGCATTTTTGCATGATTGATACATGTTTATTAGCAGAACAAGGTATAAAGCTGATTATTTGATATTACTTTCTTAAAGGTCCTTTGGGCCCTGGTGGAGATTCTGGTAGAGAAGGACTACCTGGATTTGAGGGACAGAGTGGACGCAAGGGAGAGAGGGGTCTACCAGGCCAACCAGGTGAGATTTTGCACTTTCCCCCTGCATTATATATGTCAGTGGTTCACAAGTTTAGGCTGTGGCACACTTGACAATGCAAATCTAAATGCTGTTCTCTAATGAAATCTATCTTTTTTTTATACTGTTATACTGAAATCTATATTTTTACTGTTATATAGTGAATAATGCACCCCTACTGTAAATTATAAGGATATTAGAAGTCACAGAGGAGTTCCGTGACCATATAAAAGCACGAGGCCGCAGGCCGAGTGCCTTTTATACAGGGCGCGGAACTCCAAGGTGACTTCTAATATCCGAATAGTTTATAGTAGGGGGTGTATTATTTAGTATAATCCACCCCCTCATATATAATCCCAACATTCCAGCAATCTTACAGATGTTAGATCCCTATAGAGAGTAATGGCCAGCGTGGGACAATCCAGTATGACTGTAATGCAATTCATTAGCACGGGACCCTCCCTTCCTCTAGCTCCTTCCCTCTTATTGTCCCAGCCCCCTAATCAGTCTCCCTGATTTCCCCGACCACCTGCTGCTGCTTCCCATTGACCATCAGTCCAGTAAAGGTGCCGGTGACTGTGCGGACACAGTGGATAACAGTGAGCGCGTGCCCGGCCCTCCCCCTCTCCCTTAGATGCCCATGTGAGGTAGAAGCAGCTTCACTGGCAGCGATCAAGTCTTTGAGCATCAGACAGCGGCGGGGACGAACCCTCCCAGGGACGTTGCTTGGTTACCTTCCCTCATCAGCCCGGGTATTTCAACAGGCTGGTTGTTCGGACGGCAGGTACCTGTTACTACTACGTAGTAGCGCGCCGATTATAAGATTATTATTTACAGTTTGGCCCCATAGGAATCCATGGAAGGGGTGGATTATATATATATATCCCTTCCTTTATATTATATAAATAAATGTAAATGTTCATAGGAGATTGCAATGAGTTTTTAGGAGCTAGCAATGAGGTGGGGGTATATGGTAGTACATATAGGAAAGGTGTGTATGTATGTGTCTACTATCTGACTGTTACCATTTAAATGACCATCAGTAAATGTATATAAAGTATAGCACGGACTTATATTAGTTACAAGACAAAATATACAAAATACATGTACTTACTTACAGAGCTGAGGTTTCTATGTCAATATGGTATGGTCAAAATGTCTGCTACACAGGACATGCTGTGTATTGTAATGGACATATACACCAAGGCTCCTTATATACCACCTCCTGCCTGCAGGTGGTATCAGTTATTAATAAGAGACAAGACATCCCTGCTCTATGGCTAGGAGGACACGACATCATATATGCAGTGCAGTGCAGTGAAGAATGCTCTGATTTGTATGTGGGGTAGACCAAACAGCAACTGCATCAACGTATGGCCCAGCACAGAAGAGCCAATTCCTCGGGTCAGGACTCAGCCGTGTATCTGCATCTTAAGGATAAAGGACATACCTTTGAAGATTGTAATGTTAACATACTGGCGAAGGAACGTGACTGGTTCAAGAGAGGTGTTAAGGAGGCCATTTATGTGAAAATAAAGAAACCAAGCCTAAATAGAGGTGGGGGGGGTTCGACACCAACTGTCTGCCATGTACAATGCTGTTTTAACACCTTACTCTGGGCGTTCCTATAACACCTCTTAGCCACTATCTAATCACACCCTTAACACCTGGCTGTGATATGCTAATTGGGATTCTCCAGGGTACATAATTGCCACAGATTCTTGTACAAGTCATTCTGAATTGAGAAAGCCAGTCGGATGACTAGCGAAACGTCTTCAAGAACTACATTTCAAGTCCAGTTGATCTAATTGAATACAACAGATATACCATGACCTGGATGAATGAGAACCTTCACAAGCAATATGCAATATACAAATGACTCTTTACCACAGGCTTTAGGTGTTTAAGTTGTTCGATCCCATATAGACTGTCAGACTAGCTGAGTGCAATAACCTGCTAACACAGCCGATGGTGCGGTCCCATAGGGGATATTTCCCATCAGATATTTATGGCCGACTGACCTATCCACGGCGGCCGGAAATATCTGTTGGTTTGTACCCAGCCTAAATAATGACATCACGGTGTCCAGTGTAAAGGTACATAAGAAAATTAGACAGAGAGGCTGAGTTCTAATGGAAATGTCAGTGTTGAAAAAAAGGTGAAGAAGAGAGTACAAGTAATTGTCTGCAGATTTCTAGCAATAGGATTATTTAGAGGAGAAAAAAATCCAATTCCAGTCAGATATTTACAAGATTTCTGAAGCCTTAAAGTGTATGAACACTGGGAAATGTGTTTTTAAATTATAATTCATCCCAAATGTCACTGTACCGTTTTTTTGTTGATCTGCCCCCTATTTCATTAGATATCCAATCTGAAACATCTTACATTTTAGCATTTCTGTAAGCAGTTTTGCTGTAGCTGGAATAGTTGGTGTGCTGTATGCAGTTTTGACAGTTTGTATGTGGGAAAATAGTCAGGTCAGTGGTTAGAGCCTGAGCAAAACAAATACTGTATTGAAGGCATGCAGCAACACACACACATCAGAGAAAGTGCTACTTACATATATTTATTTATAGATTAAGATGACGCAAAGTAATTTTTTCAGTATACATACACTTTAAGTGCCATTTACTAACAATAAATAATACTGATAATGTAAAGCAAACCATTGTGTGTTTATTAATACTGTGTTTGTAATTGCTGTATCTATCTATTTTATAATAGGATCAAGAGGAATCCAAGGCCAACCAGGCCCTGATGGTTTACAGGGTCCACCTGGCCCCCCAGGTTCAGGATCTGTTGCCCATGGTTTCCTTGTGACCCGACACAGTCAGTCTACAGATGTCCCAGGCTGTCCTCAGGGGACTACAAGGATCTATGATGGTTTCTCCCTCCTGTATGTGCAAGGAAACGAGAGGGCCCATGGACAGGATTTGGGTAAGATGTAATTTAATTAGCTGTAAATTTTAAGCTTTTCCTTACAGATTAATCTAAAACAATTAAAGGGCATGTCCACCCTTAAAAATGATTTTTGATATGTTGCTCCCCCATGTATGGTAGCCCCAACCGCATGATTAGTATTTTCCAAAAGCTCCCCAAACTCTTACTTACCTCCCCTCGTTCCTCCGCTGCACTGCCGGCCCTCTGCTTGCAAGAATGCAAGCAAAGGGGCGGGACCGGCAGTCGAGTCTGTGATTGGCTGAGCAGCAGCCAATCACGGACGCGGCTGCCGGTCATTCAGTGCAGCGGAGGAAAGAGGAGAGGTAAGTAAGAGTTTGGGGAGCGTTTTGAAAATACTAAACATGCGGTTGGGGCTACCATACATGGGGGAGCAGCATATTAAAATGGTTTTACGCTAGGGGGAGGGATAGTGGAACGGGAGGGAGAGGGAGGGGGGAGAAGGGCTGCAGTACGCATGACAAATATCTACCGGAGGCAAGGTAGCAGGCAGAGCCCTGCTAGCCTCCTGGTGGACAGTTTTTGGGACTTTAGGGGGGGTCTACAGGAGAACCCTATGGAGCTGGGATGTGAGGTAAGGATTACACTACACTACATGGTGGGGCCATTACTGGGGGGGATTATAGTTTTGGGGGTGGACATGCCCTTTAATTCTTCTCTTTTGAGCTAGCTGCCTTTTTAAATTCCATCATTCTTCAATAGCATTCATAATAAGCAGCAGGCATAGTTTAACTAAATAGCTACCATTGCTGTACTGCTTTTAACCTAAATATGCATTACCAGAACATTTTCATTTGTACAGGAACCGCTGGCAGCTGTTTACGTCGATTCAGTACCATGCCTTTTATGTTCTGCAACATTAATAACGTGTGTAACTTTGCTTCACGGAATGATTATTCATTCTGGCTATCCACCCCTGAACCTATGCCTATGAGCATGGAGCCGTTAAGAGGGAGGGAAATTCAGCCATTTATTAGCAGGTAATGTATATTTGGGATGGGGGGTGGATGTTTTGTGCTGCTTTAATAACCATACAAGTCTATGGATATGTTAATTATTTAGTTCAGGTACTGTCAAAATAAAGAAGGAAATGAAAGTCAGATCTAAAACTTATATTGATAGCTGATGGTTCCATAATATGGCGCATATGTAAAATAAGAACCATTTTTGTTATATGGCCAAATAACCACATGGTCCTATTTTATCCTCCGGTATAGTGAAATAACAGATAACTGTAATGTAACAACACACAGCAGTATAAAATAATGCCCCGTATTGTACATTGCCACCATGGTCGGAAAATAAATGTGCTTTATTTTCTTTATCACACTTTATAAATACAGCCCCTAGCCATGAGCACCGTTTGGGGGAATGGCAGTTGGAGCAGATTACATCCTGTGCCACTTACCTTCCAATAGAAGTTAATAGCTTCTATTATACAGGATTGACAAGCACTTTGCAGCATTTTTAACCTGCCTCATGGACACGGAAGCTCTTAAAACAAAAATTTGGAACACATTGTTTACAGGGTAACCCTTTAAACTTGCTATGATTATCTTAGTAAGCCAATAAAGGTATCACCTTTATACCACTTTTGATATTTTTTATTTTAAAAGGATTACGGTACCCTGTAAACAATGTGTTCCCACAGATGCACAAATTTAGTTTAGATTTAAAATGCTTCAAATATATTAAATGTTAAGAATATATGATACATTGAGAACTCACTATTATCTAAACATTTTGACTGGCTAACACGGTGCACCACCTTTCCCTGGGAACACATTGTAACCTATGCAAGATTGATCTTACTGAATACCACAGATATACCATGACCTAGATGGATGAGAACCTTCACACAAAAAAACTCTTTTACTACCCAAGGGCTAGTAGCAAATGATAAGGTTATATATTTCTATATACTATATTTCATTAGGTGGTGCTAACTTTAAAACATTCCAGAATATTGTTGGCAGAATTTTTTTTGTCAGTACATCAGGTTGCTTTTAAACAAATTGATTAGTAGCAGATAATTGTGCCATGCGTTCTAACTTTATTTTTTCTCTACTGACCAAATATTGTACTATAGAAAATGTAGTGTGGTTGTCTTAAGAAGCTCCTGCAATTAGAAACCGTTGTACCTCACATGCAAAATGGCTCCATATTCCTTTATTGTTTTAGGTGTGCAGTTTGTGAAGCTCCAGCCATGGTGATTGCAATTCACAGCCAAACGATACAAATTCCTCCATGCCCACAAGGCTGGTCCTCTCTCTGGATTGGTTACTCTTTTATGATGGTAGGAGTCATGTTTAAGTTCTGCTCTTGCACGGATAGCAAGCATGTTTGTAGATGTATCAGCAAGTACTAATTTTCTCCCATCAATTAAGGCAGCAATACCCATCAAATAATAAATTAGTGTAATGCATAAATGGGTAGCTATTGGAGCAAGAACGAACGAAAGCACAAAAGTGCAACAATACTGTTTCATTATGATTTATTATGAAGTAAATCAGTGCAGGGATTCTCAAACGGTGTGCCTCCGTGTTTTTAAAAATTCTACTCCCAGCATTCCTCAATTACTGAGGGAAGACAGGGAATGCTGGGAATTGTAGTCTTCAACACACCTGGAGGCACTCAGTAGTTTTTTACTAACTTCCTAGCAAGAATGGCCATTTTATTCTTATTATTGTTATATATATATTATTAATAAAATGATCAGTTTATGGGTTTACAAGGCATTTTATAAACAGATTGTAACAGGTAGAGTTACTACAGGGTGTTTGTTTTCCTATAAATGTACATATTTAGCTAAATATATCTGTTGAAAAGAACACAAATACCAACAGTGAAGGGGAAAAGCAAGACAGGAGGAAGAACATGGTCATCCCATATGTAGCAGGGGTCTCCGAGAAATTAAGAAGAATTTTCAAAAAACATCGTATCCCTGTCTGCTTTAAACCGAGCAACACGCTGAGGCAGCAATTGGTACATCCGAAAGACCCAATACCAAAACACAAGAAAAGCGACATCATCTATGCAGTGCAGTGAAGAATGCTCTGATTTGTATGTGGGGGAGACCAAACAGCAACTGCATCATCGTATGGCCCAGCACAGAAGAGCCAATTCCTCGGAGCAGGACTCAGCCGTGTACCTGCATCTTAAGGATAAAGGACATACCTTTGAAGATTGTAATGTTAACATATTGGCGAAGGAACGTGACTGGTTCAAGAGAGGTGTTAAGGAGGCCATTTATGTGAAAATAAAGAAACCAAGCCTAAATAGAGGTGGGGGGGTTCGACACCAACTGTCTGCCATGTACAATGCTGTTTTAACACCTTACTCTGGGCGTTCCTATAACACCTCTTAGCCACTATCCAATCACACCCTTAACACCTGGCTGTGATATGCTAATTGGGATTCTCCAGGGTACATTAATTGCCAACGACTTGTACAAGGTCATTGAATTGAGAAAGCCAGTCGGATGACTGCGAAACGTCTTCCGAATCATTTCAAGTCCAGTTGTCTAATTGAAACAGATACCATGACCTGGATGATGGAACCTCACAAGATTTAGCTAAATAAAAGTAGTAAACTTCATAGGCATTTTAACATGGTAAAAAATCCGCCTTTATTTTGTAATATTGATTTATAATATCTTTTGCTTAAATTAACAAAAATGGATCTGTGGTCCAAACTTTCAGTTGTATCAAAGACTAAAATGCATGATTCATCCGAGTTGTTGCCATCAGCTTCTGTATACAGGGAAATCTGTGCAGAGAAAAATAGCGCTGGCAAGCAAATAATGATGGCTTGAGTCCAGACTGAAAATTAATGGGATTCAGATAATACACCCCTCTGTATGATTTTACAGTAAATATGTATGAAGGACAGGGCCGGATTTCCCACTAGGCCACCTAGGCCGCAGCCTAGGGCGGAACAACCACCAGGGGCGGCAAAATAAAACAAGTTAGGCCATATTGCATCCCCTTATTAAATTTACACACGCACATTTAGGGTTATTCAATAAAATTCTTATCGTTACAAATGGTGCTATTTTGCCCCCAACCAATCAGATGTTATTTAACATTTGAAAGCTAACATCTGATTGGTTGGGGCAAATTAGCACGATTTAACGATAAGAACTTTTATTGTAACTCTTATTTGGCACACAACAGAGCCTTACCGGTCTCTGTTAAATGTGCAGCGATTGCTGATTTGCTATGGGCAGCAGGTCCCTCACCCACTCACAAAGCTCCGCTTCAGCCAATTAATTACCGCGGAGGGGGGGAGGGGAACAGGAAGTACAAGTTAGCTGGCCTAGGGGAGAAAAAAGTATAAATCCGTCCCTGATGAAGGATGCAAAAACACTGTAAAGAGCCTCACTCGGTACAGGAACATTATTCCTATATTAGGGTACATTTCCATGAATGGCTGTTTTTAGATATAGAATATAAAGATACGCTGCATGCAGCATTTTGCCTTTGGCTGATGCTCAGTTACTGCCATATAACCAAGGACACCATTAGAAGAACAAAAATTTGCTTTTCAAGTAGCTTAACTGATGTTTTATTTTCAAGTCTAAATATGATCCATAGTGGAAAAATTATTTGACTGTTTTGTAATGTTGTTAACAAAAAGTGGACTTGAGTAATATATGTAAATGTATCTGTGTGTATTTCCTAAAATTGTCCTTTTACCTCTGGGTTGCATGGCTGTACTAACAATGTTAATAACTCTTTTTTTTATCTATAGCATACAAGTGCAGGTGCTGAAGGTTCAGGGCAAGCTTTAGCATCACCAGGATCTTGCTTGGAAGAATTCCGATCTGCTCCTTTCATTGAATGTCATGGCCGGGGAACCTGCAATTACTTTGCCAATTCATACAGTTTTTGGCTGTCTACTGTGGAAATGGCTGAAATGTTTAGGTAGGACAATAATCACAAAATTAAAAGTATTACTACAACCAAAACTACCAGACTGCACTAAGTCCTCCTGGTGGTTTTGTTAAAGGAGAACAAAATGAAAAAATATTAACTTTCAAGTAAATAAGGCCAATTCAGCACCCTGAATAGTGATAGAGTGTACTACCTGTCTTATAGCCTTTGTTGAGCTTTGGAGGGCTAGAAGTTGATGAGGAAGACCAGACTTTCTTCCAGCTTTGGGCCGAGTGCAGCAGAATAAAGGAGAATCTGAGCTGTGCTTGCCCAAGATGGATGTCAGAACACTGGTTGAAGAAGTGTGGAACCTGCTGGCTTCACCTCATGAAATGTAAATATATACTTCGGAAAACTTCGCAGCCACCATGCTGCTACCTGGCCTTTTTATCTTTGCTAGCACATAGCTCAAAAAAACCCCTCCACCCAATTGGCGTTCACAGCCCCCTCTATACAGTCAGAGCTAGTACTTTATACATACAGGAAGATAGACATGTTTGATTGGCTACAGGAGGACTGGAGCTAACTAGGTGATTTACAGGTGAAACGCTTCAGAAATGTAACTACTGGCATTTAGACTAATTCTCATTGACACGCAAATCTCACAAATGCCACGTTCACACAGTTATGGGTTTTTTTCCTATCAAATGCCCTTATTCACAATTTGAAACCTTCAGTATTTAATGTAAAAGGTTTACTATAGCCTAAGGAAGTAAAAGTATATAGCAGATCAGTAACTGTAAAACTAAACTGTTCTTTCCCGCTCTTTTAACCCTCTAAGTACAGAATGCCAATATTAAAAAGGACAGATCAGCCATAACATTATGACTACTGACTGGTGAAGTGAATACCATTGATAATTACAGTGGCATTTGGCAGTTAGTGGGATATATTAAAGGACAACTCCACCCTCATAAGAACATCTTTTAGAAAGAATGGCCTCTTTAAAATATGTTGATATATCATAGTTTGTCCTATGAATTCATTACTGTAATCCAGTTATGCTTCTGGAGGTCTCATGGAAACTGAGCAATTTAGAAACCTGTACTGAGCAGGTACTGAGCCTGGGCATGCTCAGAAGAGGCAGCTAGGGGATTAACATTCAGTCATTGGTTGTGATGTCAACTGTCAAGTCCAAAATGGACAGTTACTAACTGGAAGAACCAGGAAGCAGAAACAGGGGAAACAAGACATTGTGCAGGATTTCAGGTTAGACTTATATATTTCAGATTTCAAACTATTGGGTGTGGGGGGTGAGTAACCTGTAATGTAGCTTTCCATTTTTGGGCTGGACTTGCCTTTTAAGCAGCAAATTAATATTTTGTTGGATACAGTGTTGGAAGCAAACACATTGGGCAAGTATATGGATTTGCATGTGGTTTTGAGGAAGTTTGAAAAGGGCAGTTTCTGTAAATATCAATGCTATCCTGAGCACATGAGCATCAGAACTGAACCACAAAGTGATGTAAAATTGTGGACTGGCCTGATGAATCATGTTTTCTTTTACATCACTCAGATAGGTGAGTGCATGTGTATCGCTTACCTGAGGAAAGACATGGCAGCGCAATGCACTATGGAAAGAAGGCAAGCCTACAGTCTTAATGTTCTGCTGGGAATCTTTTAGTTCCTTCAATTATGTGGATAATACTTTGACAACTACCTAAACATTGTTGCTGAAGAAGTATACTCCTCCATGAAAAATGGTATTTTTTGATGGCAGTGGTGTCTTCTTGCAGGAAAATGTATGATGGCCACATCTCTTAGGCATGTTAGTACCACATACCACTTCATACCTTTAGCGGTCTAGTGGAGTCCATAACAGCATCAAAAAAGAGGCCAACTTAATATTAGGTGGTTTGTCAAATTGTTATGGCTACTTGCTATATTTAAAGGGGACCTGTGGTCCAAAAATGACTTTAGGTAAATTGAGGTAAATTGATAGGAACTGCTCCCCTGAGAATTTCTATTGTTTATTTTGCATAGTTTTGAAGATATTTACATTTTTGCGTGTGATATGGCAGCAGCATCACCAGGTCCCCTGCACTTCCTGCTCTGAAACTGCCAGTCAATCTGTCCTGTGTCTCCTCCTCCCCTTTGCAGCCCCCCTGGTCCCTCCCACTCATGGACCCCATGGTCTTCCAGTTGCAGGCCCCCCATGACCCATTATCTTACAGCCCCATGTGGCCCGCCCACTCGCGGGTGCCTAAGCCCCGCCCACTCGTGAGTGCCTAAGCCCCACCCACTCGCGGGTGCCGTGGGTTACTCAGACCCCCCTCTACGTTCTCTGTCAGGATTTCACACAGCAGAGAGGACGAGGGACTTCCTGTCTCCCTCACACACTGAGGGAGTCTGAGGCTGTGCTCGCCAGCGGTACTGTGCAGGAGAAGCCTCAGGAATGTCACAAGTCAGCCTCCCACCCATTAACTTTCTGCTCAGTCATTTCTGTATATCTTGAAAGCCATGCTGGGAGTTGTTAGTTTCCAACACATCATTTAGTGACAAATACTTACCCCCTCTGGTTTATACTCGGGTCAGTGTGTGTTTTTCCTCCTTGTTTTTCCTAAAACTAGGTACCTCGGTTTATACTCGGGACGTTTTACCGAGTATATACGGTTAAATCAAACTGATTTTTCAAAATGGAAGAGTATAGAAGACAGGTATTATTTAAAACTAAGAATTAAAAAATATTTTCCTCTGAATTTCCCTTTATCTCTTACCATATCTGATTTTATGCAAGCCCTTGTTGCATAGTAAGATGTTGAAACCATAAATACAAACAATACAGTGTCTTATAAGACAAAACTAATTCGGTCAGACAGTTGGGAACTTATCAGAAATAACTTTTAGCATATTCATTTTCAAACTGTAAGTGGGCTTTTCTACAACACATTAAAATGTATATTTATATATATATTTACTATAAAAGTGTGCCCGTGGTGCTCAATGGAAATAGTGTGTTATGTTTGCTATGTGGGATATAGTGGATATAGAATCTTTACACATGTATATTTTTAAACTGTTACTCAGACAGTCACCAGCTTCCAAGGAACCAAATAGGATAATCCTGCAGGTCTGAGAGTAGACCCAGGCAATCCTGCACACTATGGTTGAAAACTAACATGCTAGGTTAATACATGTTCTTATACTAGTTTCAAGCCTTCAATAGATCCCTAAAATATAACTATAAACAAACATTTCTAATTCCCTGTTTACCTAAAGAAATGAGATTTATCCTTTGATATACTCCTTTTATACAGATCTCATTGAAAAAAATAGCTTCGAGCAATTTTTAATAACTGATAATGCTTTTTATTTCAGTATTACCATTAATCCTTGGTATACCTGCCTGGATTTACCACTAAGCAAAAGGCTAAGGACTTGCAAGCGAGCACCTTCACCCAACCATCTACAGTGGCTGCCAATTCAAATTGTTCTAGGCAATCATCCAGCTCCCTAGTTTACCCCATCAAATGGATCAGGTTTAAAAATAGGTTTAGCAATTGGCCTGATAGAGCTACGGAAGTCTTAATTGGGGAATTCATCTGCATAATACCAGGACGGAGGATCAATACTATCACGGAGCAGCTTCCATATCTTAATATAGAGAACAAACATACAGAGAAAACAGGGAGAATAAACTGGTTATTACCAGCACCACTGCCACCAATTTTGTACCAGATCACTGCCTTTATGGAAGGATTTGGTAGCATGGCAACAGTGGGTTACTCTGGTGTCTGGTACAAAGCAGACCGCACATAAACAGGTTCCCCACATAACCTGCAGTAATCAGTGGTGTCCCTGTCTATGGTGTCACCACTTTGAATATTGACCTGGCCTGTATATTGTGTGTCCTTGAAAGTTGTTAACACTTATCTTTTGCCTATGAGTTTTGTATCCAATAAGGTAACTGGTCTGTCCATAATCTGTCCCCCAACAGGTGGTAACAGGTTCTTATCACATTATTTACCACAGGGTGTTATACACAGGATCTTACCACACAGAGTTTCTATACTCGGAATCTTATACACAGGATCTGGTATGCAGTCAATATCCTCTCCAAAGCATACCCCACAATCTCACTTTCACCTCTCTCCTCCTAGCCATAGAGAGCAGGGATGTCTAGTCTTTATTACTCACTGATACACCTGCAGGTAGAGGTGGTATATGAGGAGCCTTGGTGTTATGTCCATTACACATACACATCATGTCCTGTGTAGCAGACAAACTTTTTTGGATTACACATCCTTTCATCTGAGACAGACCGCAGGGGTGTGGTGGTTTAACCCTCCCATTTTGACCAAACCATGTTCAAATAGGGAAACGGCTCTGTAAGTAAGTTTATGTATTTTTATATTTTGTGTTGTACCTAATATAAGTCAGTGCTATACTTTATATACATTTACTGATGGTCATATAAATGTAATAGTGAGATAGTACCACATACTATTACCTTTCCTTATGTAATAGCGTATACCCCCCACCACATTGATAGCTCCTAAAAACTCAATGCAATCTCCTATGGAGATATAATTAAATAATTTATATATAAGGGATATGTGAAATGATCTTTAAAAGGGTTTACCTTCATATAAAGTTTTGTATTGTAAATGGATTGCCCGCAAAGGTTAAAAATCAATGTTCTGGACATATACTGTAGGATGTCTGTTATTCTAGCATTTAAAACAGAAGTTTAGTAGAGTACAGGAGACTGATTTCAGACTTTCAATTGTTTTCCATGTGGGTAAAGCATTGCATTACTGGCTTTTACCAGTGGAGAGTTAAAGGCAAACACCTAAATTTCCACTGTCTTTCCTATTGGCATCTCTCGCACAAGTGCACACTTCATAATGATCCAAGCAACTGTTTTTCTTTCCAGTCCTGATAAGAAAATGCTGTCATTAGGGTTGGTAGGCACATTTTAAAAAGTGCACATATGAGGGTCATTATTACATTTGCACGTCCTCCCAGAGAAAATGTATCCAAATCCCATCTATCTCCTTCTTGGAGTTGTGACGGACTAGGGGGGACCAGAAGCAGTCTGTTTGTAATGATGTAAGGGCTAGGCCTCACTAATGCACTTTTAAGGGCAGTCTGATCTGCCTCTTTTAAAGAGCGCACTATGTTGCCCTGATGTGTGTTCAATCCGCATTTTTTTGGCGATGCTCTCAATTGCGAAATTCATTTGATCACAATAGTCAGCGCACCGGCAACAGGATCCCATCCGTGCACGCATTACAGTGTGGCCACATCTTAAGTGATTATTTTAAAGGATGTGTACCACACTTTGTTTCACTCACCATATGACTTTCTCCAAACTTAAAGGGCACTATAGTGAAAAAAAAACACATTGCCCCTTGCAAAAGTTAAATTCATGTACTCTGTGCTGCCTTAATTCCTATCTATCTGTACATTGCTCTGTAACCACGGTGTCAGATCTGTGTGCAGCACTCCCCCCTTCCCCCTCCCCTGTTACCTCCTCCCATGTCTCATCTCGGCTAACCGACAAGCTTATCAAGTGCATAGGAGTTAAAAGTTCAACATCCTGAAAAACACCCACGCACAGTGGCCAATAGAAAGCAAGCTGTTCCTGAGACAAAGAAGAAGGAGATCAGTTCGTTTTCAATCTCCACTTTTGACCCATCATCAATCAGTGAAAGCTATTAAGAAGGGGGTCAAGTGCAGCCTTATATCTACATCAAAGCTACCTCTACCCCCCTGATAATTCTCTTATCTCTATGTTTATTACAGAGCAGGGAGGGGGGATCACGTCACAGGGATTTGATTGACAGTACAGGTCGGAGTAGAGGCATGCCATCACGTATTCTTCTAACTGGTGTATCCCAGGACAGTAGAGGGAATCTGAAGTGAAGACACTGGGGGTTGTGTGGAATTATAGAACACATGCAAGAAAGAAAAAAAAGTTCATTTCCACTAAAGATGCCTTTAGTTTTCATTTAAATCTCTTTTTCCAGTAAACGTATTAAATAGTAAGGGTTTAGTGAGATCTCATTTAGCTCTATTCTAGCGCGGTTGCCCATGTTGTTTTTTAAGTGTAACTATTAAAGGGAATGCAGATTGATTGTAATCTGTGAGAGAATGTGGCAGATCTAAACGTAATTGTTAGGCGATATGGGTAGCTGAACACAACTTATCTAGATTTGCAGCATAATAAATAACCTTGTGACATTGGCCTAAACACTTATCAAATATACATATTACAACCAGGGCTATAGTGTCAATACGGAGCAATGCTATAAACTTTTGGCAAACCTATTAAAACAAAGTACACAAGAGGTGCTTATCTTTCTATGTACTCTATGCATGTACTGTATATGCTAAACATGTGGGGAATAGCTCACTTTTTGCCAGTATTAAAACCAAATAAAATTATGGTCTAAATTTGACCATACCTGTTTTTGATGTTAAAGCCCTATTCAATATGTTGGCTTACAATCAAGTTTTAGGAAAACTACTAGTGTAAACAAGTGCAAGAGGATACAATGAATATGTATATCACCAATTGTTTTGTGCAGAACCCTATATTAACTGTTCTGTTCTTATATAGGAAACACAACTGTACATGTTTACATGAAATGTATCCTCTAGCTACACATCCCATAGTCATATCCAGAATGAGGACCAAGAAGGTAGCATGTTTCTAGGCTTTATTCAGTTTAATACATAGATTGCAATACAGACATCTTAATGGTCTCATTTATACATTTCCCTAGTGACTGGGAGGATATGGCAGAGATGCATTAACACGTGTCCAATCAAATAATGCAATTCTATATGTCCATGAAGTGGATGTAGTTAATTGGATTTTGTAAAGCTTTGATACTGTTCCGCACAGGCGGACATTGTATAGAACTGTCCTACAATAAAATATTGTGATATGGAAGAGAATTAGTTGGATCCCTACAGTGTTGGTGGTCAATGGAGCTACAGCTACAGTCCATCCAGAAAGTATTCACACTTATAACTTTTTGCCACATTTTGTTATGTTACAGCCTTATCCCAAAATGGATTAAATTCATTTTTTCCCTCAGAATTCTACACACATTACCCCATAATGTGAAAAAAGTGTACTTCAAGGGCATGTCCACCCCCAAAATTATAATTTAACACTACTACTGGCCCCACTGTGTAGTGTAGAAAAATCCTTACCTACATCCCAGATCCAAATGGTTTCCCTCATGTCTGTCCAGTCCAGAAAACTGGCCACCAGGAGCCTAGCAGAGGGGGAAATTGTTTCCGCCTCTGAGGCTTCTCTAGAGAGGTTTGTGGCATGCTCTGAACAGCCCTCCCCCCTCCCGTTTTGGTCTCCCTCCCCTAGCATTAAACCCTTTTAATATGTGGTAGGGCTTGCTCCCTCAGCCCAACCGCATTAATCTTATTTGCAGAAACTTCCCGATCTCTACAACTGTCCCTCTATCCCCTGCCGTTCTGAACTGCTTGCAGTTCCATGCAAGAGGAAGGTAAGTAACTATCGGGGGAGTTTCTGCAAATAAGAAAAATGCGTTGGGGCTGGGGGAACAAGCCCTAACACATATTAAAAGTTTATTTAAAGGGTGGACATGCCCCTTTAGGTTTTGGCAATTAATTAAAAATAAAAAAATCACATGTAAAAGTATTCACTGCCTCGCTCAGCACTTTTTCGATGCACCTCTGGCAGCATTTACAGCCTCAAATCTTTTTTAATATGATGCCAAAGCTTAGCAAACCTATCTTTGGGCAGTTTTTAACATTTTTTTTGCTGCACCACCTCTCAAGCTCTATCAGGTTGGATGGGAAGCGTTGGTGCACAGCCCTTTAAGATCTCTCCAGAGATGTTCAATCGTATTCAAGTCTGGCCTCTGGCTGGGCACTTCAATCACTTCAGGAGTTGGTCCTGAAGACACTCCTTTGAGTCCTTTCCTGCTGCAGTCATATTTTCCCTTTATCCCGACTAGTCTACCAGTTCTTGCTGGCTGAAAAACATCCCCACAAGCTGATGCTGCCACCACATGCTTTACTGTGTGGATGGTGTTGGCCTGGTGATTAGCTCTGCTTGGTTTCCTCCAAGCATGACGCCTGGCATTCACACCGAAGTATTCAATCTTTGTCTCATCAGACCAGAGAATTCTCATGGTCTGAGAGTCCTTCAGCTGCCTTTTGGCAAACTATAGGCAGGCTGCCATGTGCCTTTTATTAAGGAGTGGCTTCCGTCTGGCCACTCTACCATACAGGCCTGATTGGGGATTGCTGCACAGATGGTAATCCTTCCAGAAGATTCTCTCACACAGATGGTCTCTGGACCTCTGACAGTGACCATCAGGTTCTTGGTCACCTCCATAAGGTCCCCGATCGCTCAGTTTAGATGGATGGCCGCTCTAGGAAGAGTCTGATGGTCTTTCTTCCACTTCCAGGTGATGGAGGCCACTGTGCTCATTGGGACCTTCACAGCGTTGACTTTTCCAATAACCTTCCCCCAATCCTGTCTTGGAGGTCTACCTGAAAATTCCTTTGACTTCATTCTTGGTTGTGCTCTGACATGGAATTGTCAACTGTGGGACCTTATAGACGTATACAGGTATGTGCCTTCCAAATCCTGTCTAATCAATTGAATTTACCACAGCTGCAGCCATCTCAAGGATGATCAGGGACAACAGGATGCACCTGAGCTCAATTTTGAGCTTCATGGCAAGAGTAGTGAGTACATGCTTTCTCAGTTTTTTGTATTTAATTAATTTGCCAAAACTTTAAGTTTTTCACGTTATCATTATGGGGTGTTGTGTGTAGAATTCTGAGGGGGAAATCATCTATTTGGAATAAGGCTGTAACATAAAATGTGATTGAGTGATGAGCTGTGAATACTTTCTGGATGCAATTTATGTGGGCTAAATTTCTTAGTAGAGTGCCTCAGGGTTCTGTACTGGGGACACTTCTATTAATCTGTTTATAAATGACTTGGGAAGTGGGTATTAATAGCAAGGTCTCTGTGTGTTGATAATACATAAATCTGTGAAGAGCTTGGAATCTTCAAATGATGTGCAATTGACCTAGATAGATGGAAGATGAGATTCAATGTCGATAATATAAGGTGGTGCATTTGGCTTTAACAACCTTGTACCACTACACCACAAATGGCCTGTGCTAAGCGAATCTCTGCTGTAAAAAGATTGGAGGTTCAAGTACATAACTGACAGCCAATCCAGAGTCTGTCCTGAGAGAATTTGCAGTGTAGTCTTGGAATCCCATACAAAATGGACATATTGGCAATGGAATGAGTTTAGATAAGGGAAACTAAAAATATAAGGGGAATGGAGGGGCTTGAATATGCAGCAGATAGACAAGTTAGGGCTGTTTACAATGGAGAAGCGGCGATTTGCATGGGGATATGATCCACAATGAGAGAGTTTCCAACCTACTTTTGTATTTAGAAGTCTTTAGGTATGAAAGGTCAGTTATTATAACACTAGGTGGAGATTTTATCTGTTGGCACGTAGCCTTTTTATTCAGACCTGGTTATATTTTGAAGCAACGTATGTCCTGCATTATATAATTTTAAAAACAGATCATGTAGTTAATACTGCAAAGTTTGATGCAGCCAAGCTAATTCCAACCAATCAGAAAATAACTTTTACTTCAGTAGTGAAAGCAAACTGTTATGGCCTGTAGAGGTTTACCAGACAGATGGAAGATAATTTCAACTAAGTCAAACATAATGATGCACTTATGTACTTATTTAATTTCTCATGCAATTGTAGTAAAACATTGCCAGACACAAAAGCATCGTCAGTAAGGTCTGTTTAACAAGTTCAAATACTATGTACAAGTAATACATAGAGAACTACAATTGTGTAAGATTTTTATTTAATACAGGAAAACAAAACTATAACTTGTTACTTTTTCATAAAATCTGGCATTGCTGTATGTTTTATTTGAAACTGACTGGGGTAATATTTCACACTGGCTTCTCTGATTTCCTTAAGGAATACCGCTCTTTAATTTTGATTAAACAATGGCGCCCTCTTCTGGGAATTAGTCTTAAACAGTTACCCTATGCTGATTCAACACGGCTGACAAAAACAGCAATCATGTTCTGGTATATACATTAGTAAGTTAATCATTGCTGGTTAAATATTATACCCATGAAAAAACCATTTATTAGAACAAAAGATTTGATTTTTTTTTATTTGAGATGGTACCACAATTTGTCACCCACAAAAAAGTTTCTCAAAATCTGATCCGAGAAAACACTGATTGATTTAAAAATTAATGTGATATTTATTTCTCTACTGATGAAATGGATGAGCTTACAAAATACATTTCAGCGATTGTATAATATTCTTAGCAGCCTAAGAATAAACAATATTATAATTCGATTTCTCTAAAGTGGTATATAGGTACGTTTTATTCTTTTTCTGAAAAATTTATCAGGAAACAGACATTTTTGGCAAGACGTTCAGGAGAAACAAAATATCACAGAATAACAAAATGGCAGAAACAAAACATAATACTTCAAATGGAAGGACATGTCAGCATATTACCTAAAAACCAAACCATTGCCCTCTTCAGTTAAACGAATGTATGGTCAGACAGATTCACACATGATAGCTTCTCATTTTTTGCATTTTAAGACTAAATAAAATTTGCATTGAACCATAACACCTCATCTCTCCAAACTTTAGGCCCCTAAATGTTTGAAAACTACGACTACCAACATTCCCTAACACAGCAGAGTGCAGCAAAGGAAAGGCATGAGTTGTAGTTTTAGTGCAAAAGGTTGGAGATCCCTGCCATAAAATGTGTAACTTGACTTAAAAAAAGACAAATTTAGGTAGTGTTCTTTTAAGAAACTTCCATATTTTCCCACCTATATTTCATTTGATAAATAAACCTTATGTAACTGTTTGTGTGCGACCAGTGGTATATATATGGTGCAAAGAACTTTTGGAATGCAAAATGTACCTAACAATAAAAATAAAAAGGTTTCAGCTACTTCTCCAGACAAGAATAAAATACTGATACAACCAATCTCTCGCTACAAAACACAAATGGTTCTCGTGTGTGGAAACTGACATCTGTTACGAGAGCTACTTCTGCAGTTCTCTGAATGTTTGCTTGCGTGTCTTTAAGAACGCTTATAAGAACATGGCTAATAATGGCTAATTAAATGTTTTCAAAATGTAAAAAAACCCCAGACATTATACTATCTATATTGCTACAAAAGTAAATATATAAAACAAAGACAAACGTATTATACAAAGCCCACAAATCCAATTGAGTTGGGAGAAATAAAACAGTAGTTTGGTGATCCTGAAAGAGTTATATATATATATATATATATGTGGGAGAGAATACTACAGCATATTATAGTATTGACCTGTATACATCTGTGTTCTGTGATAAGTATAATCTAAAAAAAGTGGTTTACACAATATACACATTGAATTACTTACAATTAAAATAAGCTTAGCATTTTTATATTAAACCCGCGGTACAGGTGGGTTAGTAGCACCATAGGGGGGGGGGGGAACAATAATTTTCTTTACAAAACCACAGCCTTATTAATATTATAAACATACAGTGCTTTTCTTCTTTCAGCTGATATAAAAAGATAGTGCCATCATTGGTACTGGGAAAAAAAACTTCATTTGACTCCTTGGTAACGTTGAGCTTCATCTTTTTTCTCAGTCCATTTCTTACAATGCACCAGACAAGTTTCAATATGGCACTTCGGTGAGGTACATTAAAATCTTGTTTTATTTATTATTTTTAAAGTATCTGGTTCTTATGCTCTTATCTACATAGTAGCACCATTGTCACAGGGAAGGACAATTGAAATCTAAGGTTTATACCACAGTTATCCGGCTCTGTAGCGTTACGTTCTCTTCATACATACTGGCAGCGGCTGACACGTGTCCGTAAGTCACCAGCTTTAAGGGTTTCAGACTGAGTTTACTGGTAAAGAAAAGTGAGAAGAAAGTTAAAAGCCAAATACGGTCATTTCATTTTTCAATTGTAAGCAAAAGATTTTTCTATGATGGAGTTATTGCTCCAACTGCAAACCCGCTTGACTGAAAACATCACCGTTTTAATGCCCCCCATTAAGTTCCATTCTGGGCAAGACTCCAACTGAAACACCCTGTTAGTGGGGGCTTCTCACACAGTTCTGATGCACAAGCTGCTACATAATTCCTTTATTTACACTGTTTCATTAGAAAGACACGTGACCATATTTATAAAGCAGGAGTATTCTTAAATAAAGAGTATTAAACAACACTACCAGTTGTAAATAACATTACTCGTTTCCTAAATAATGATGCTGTATTGTGCCATCAGGACAACCAAATGCAGCAGAAGAGAAGTAGGGGTTGTTTAACACTACACAGTGCCCAACAATGAGGAAATGTCAGTTTGGGGAGTGGACATACCCTTAAATAAGATTACCTATTACTTAATAGCGATTGGTAGGAGTGGTTTTTACAACAAGAGTTATTTAAGGATACCCTGCTTTATAAAGCAGATATACAAATTTCACTCAAATAAAACTATCAGTACTGAATTTAAGACCCCCACCAGCAGCAGATGAAGCTGTAAATGAAAAATGAATGCGAGGTGCTGCAAAATGACAGGCAAATGAAAAAGATTCTTAAAGGGGAACTGTGGTCTCCAACAAGTTAAATTTAATGAAAGGCCAGTTTCTACCTTTAAACGAGCCATCATCCACCTCTCTACGTGCTCCACAGCTTGAGAACTCTGCCTAAAAGGGCTGTTTTCACATAGTGAGAGAGAGGGGCTGTAGATTCCCTTACCTTCTCTGGACTTCACACACCAGACAGGAGGAGGGGCTTCCTGTCTCCCTCACACACTGAGGGAGTCTGAGGCTGTGCTCGCCGGTGGCACTGTGCAGGGGAAGCCTTAGGAATGTCACGTCAGCCTCCCACCCATTAACTTTCTGGTCAGTCATTTCTTTATATCTTGGGCTGTGGAGCACGTAGAGAGGTGGATGATGGCTCGTTTTAAAGGTAGGAAACTGGCCTTTCATTTAAACTTAACTTGTTTAGAGACCACAGTTCCCCTTTAATTATCTTCTTACAATGTAGGACATGTAAACTGGGGTAAATACATTTTTTAACTAATCACACAGTCATTGGGATTAATTACCACCATTTTAAAATCTGCTTTTTTTTTTTTCTTCTCTGACCTTCCTATACATTGTTGTTTTTAACTCTGTGTGTTTTACCTTTTAAAGGGGACGGGGCACAGCTAGTCGGTAAAGAACTATCAATCACCCAGCCCCTCCCCCTGGCACACTACATGTAGAAACTATCTATTCTATAAAAGTAAAGCTTATTTCTCTGTCACTGCATGGCTAATTGGTTCAGCATTAAGATCAGGAAAAGGAATATGCATTATCTGTTGCTCTGTGCTCTTTGTGCAAAGATAAACCCAATCCTGTAGTTAGCTGTGTAGCTGTGCTACTTGAGTCCCAAAGAGTCTAAAGAAATCAATTACAAAGCCCCCCCCCCCCCCCCCACACACACACACGACTTCAAACTCCTATAGCAAAAAGAAAATCTTACTTGATTCAAGCAGATATTACAGCTTCTGGTGCTGCTTGCCTTCCCATGGCAAAGCAGTTTTAATTTCACTATACCAAAAAAATCACTGGGTGAATGCTATTGGCTGTAGTGGGGCACAGATCCTCTCCACTGCACATGCTCCACACTCTAGCTGTGCGGCTGTTTTGAGTGGGGGTGGATACGTAGAGAGGAGACCTGCATACTAAGTACAATTGAGTTGAACAGGACATCAGGAGATCTAGTGACAGGGAGCACTGAGAGCAAAAAGGGATCAAGTTCCTGTCAGCACAAAAAATACAGAAAAGGATAAAGGCAAGTCATTTTTTCAGTTTAGTGTCCCTTTAAAGGCACAAGTATCCAGTAATGAAAACTTGTTATTACAGTGTACATGTATATGTTTATATAGCGCCACTTGGGGGCGCAGCGCTGTACAGTATTAAAATACAATAAAATCATCAAGGGGGATAAATACATAGATGGTTCAGTACATAAATATATAACGTATATACATAGAAGTGCTAGGGCTTTGCCACAAGAGGTAATGAGGTTCCTGCCCCGTAGAGCTTACAATCTAGTTAGGTGGGTAACACAGATACAGTTGAATGGGTATAAGTGCTGGAGTGAGACGTATGCAGTGCAAATAAAACAATCAAATACTGTGCTGGTTACCAGATAGAGGTAGGATGTAAGGCTAGATTTAAACCTGCTGATTGAGGTTTCTTGACGTAGAGAGAGGAGAATGGAATTCCAGAGGATGGGAGCTACAAGGGAGAAAGGTTTAAGGCGAGAGGAAGCAGTCCGAGTGGGGGAGGTCTGTACAGGAACTGGTTCTGCGATGAGCGGAGGGTACGGGCAGGAACATATGGGGAGACTAAAGAAGGGATTTAAATGTTAGGAGAAGGATTTTGTATGTAATGTGCTGTTTAACGGGGAGCCAGGTTGTTGTCCGATACAGAGGAGATTTGGGATCTGGTTTATTAGAGAGCGAAACAATACGTTTTTGAAAAGTATAGACTGAAGGGGAGAGAGGTGGGAAGCAGGAAGACCAGAAAGTAGTAGGCTGCAATAGTCGAAGCGCGATAGGATAAGAGCATGCATAAGCATAGTGGTGGTCGGGAGAGAAAGGAACCTGCAGATTTTGGCTATATTGCGAAGGAAGAAGCAGCATGTTTTCTCAACATAGTTAATGTGGTCAGAAAAGGAGAGAGAGGAGTCAATTACACCTAGGCAGCGTGCCGATTGAATAGGGGAAATGGGGGTATTCTCAACCGAGATCGAGAAAGATGGGACAGGACCAGGTTTAGGTGGGAAAACGATCAGTTCAGTTTTAGAAAGATTTAATTTGAGGTAGCGTTGAGACATCCAGGAGGAGATGGCAAGGAGGCAGCCTGAGACACGTAATTGGATGTCAGGAGTTAGCGTAGGAGTGGACAAGTAGATTTGTGTATCGTCTGCATATAAATATTTGAAGCCAAAAGAGGCAATAACATCTCTCAAGGAAAATATGTAGAGGGAGAACAATAAGGGTCCAAGAACAGACCCCTGAGGGACCCCCACACCAAGAGGAACTGGAGAAGAGGTGTTGCTAGCAAAAGATAGAGTAAGTTCTGTCAGAGAGATAGGATAGAAACTAGGACGCCACTTACTTTCCGAATGTCCAAAGAGTGAAGTATCCGCATTAGGAGGGAATGATCGACTGTGTTGAGGAGAGGTCAAGGAGGATAAGAATAGAAAAGTGACAATTGGCCTTTGCAGATCATTCACAACCTTACACAGGGCCGTCTCGGTGGAATGCACAGGACGGAATCCAGATTGCAAAGGATCCAATAGGTTATGAGCATGAAGGTAGTTAGCGATACGGGAGAAGACTAATCGTTCTAGCAGTTTAGAGGCTATCGGTAAGAGAGAGACCGGGCAGTAATTGGCTAAACAAGCGGGGCCCAGCGAGGGCTTTTTTTAGTATGGGCTTAACATGGACATGCTTAAAGACGGAAGGGAAAATTCCAGATGTAAGGGAGGCATTGAATATGTGGGCGAGTATAGGGGTAAGCACACGATTACAGTGCTTCAGTAATACAGAGGGCATGGGATCAAGAGGACAAGTTGTGAGTGGACATGATAGAAGCAGGCGAGAGACTTCTGAATGGGTCACAGGAGCAAAAGATCTTAGAATAGCTGAGGGAGGAGAGGGCAACATAATCTGAGAGTCATCCCAAGGACCAGATATCTGCATACGGAGGAACCACAAAATTTGAACCATGACAGGGGGCGAGCAAAGGTGAGACGGCGGCAGACAGAGATATTACATGGCCCAGGATTTGGGGACACACCACCAGCAGACAGAAGTAGGGGGATGAACAGAGACAGAAGGTGGGAGGAGGATTTTTAAGTGTTTTTCTTTTTTGCATTAGATTGAGAAGGAAGAGAAGTGCTAGGGAGGAGCTGATATAGCAAATGGGAGCAGTAGGAGGGGGTAGAGAGAGGGGATGAAAAGATATATACAAAGTTGGGAGATTGGTAAGAAGGGGTGGAATACAAATACAATTTAGGGAACACGGTGCAGAAAACAGTGAGACCCAGCCACAGTATATACATAATGATTCAATCAGATTAGGCAGATATTAAGATTTAGTTGAAATTGGATCCTGAGCTCCTTCTGTATAATCTTTATGTTGATCTCCTTGTTGAACTCCCTTGTTAAACTCCAATATACTTAGGATATCAAACTCCAAAATACTTATCTATACTTTGGAATATATATCTATACTTTGGATAATCTAGACTTGGGATGATTCTGTCCTGCACAACAAATTGACCAGCACAGCTCCCCCTTAAGATTGTCTGAACTTATAGGGAGAAAGCCAGGCACAGGGCAAGGTACATGTCCTTTAAAGGACAGCTATACTATAAAACTTTTTAAAAATGAAAAGTACCTGGGGCAGGGAGGTAAGATTTACTATTATCGTCTCCCAATATTATTTTGTTGTGGAGCTACAGCACGTACAGTTTTCATCTGCCTGGTTAGTGCCCTGGGGCTTCCTGCATAAAAGATAGTGCTGAAGCACTCAAGAAGCCTTGCAGAAGCGGTTTTCTTCGTGCTGCTGTTCTTTATAGAAATTATGTTGGGAGGTAGAAAGAACCAATCCTACCTCCCTGTCCCGGGTACTTAACATTTTAACAGTTTTTGGAAAAAATGATATGTACTATAGTTCCCATTTAATGGCAAATTGCCCGTATCTTAAAGGGGAACTGTGGTCCAAAAATGACTAGGTAAATTGATAGGAATTGCTCCCCTGAGAATTTTTGCAATTTATTTCCACTGTTTATTTTGCATAGATATTTACATTTTTGTGTGTGATATGGCAGCAGCATCACCAGGTCCCCTGCACTTCCTGCTCTGAAACTGTCATTCAATCTGTCCTGTGTCTCCTACTCCCTCCAGTTGCAGGCTACCCATGACCCATTATCTTACAGCCCCATGTGGCCCCGCCCACTCGCAGGTGCTGTGGCCCCAACCACTCGTGGATACCGTGGGTTACTCCCCCACACAGCAGAGGGGAGGAGGGACTTCCTGTCCCCCTCACACACTGAGGGAGTCTGAGGCTGTGCATGCTGGCGGCACTGTGCAGGAGAAGCCTTAGGAATGTCACAAGTCAGCCTCCCACCCATTAACTTTCTGGTCAGTCATTTCTGTATATCTTGGGCTGTGGGGCGTAGAGAGGTGGTTGATGGCTCGTTTTAAAGGTAGGAAACTGGCCTTTCATTGAAACTTAACTTGTTTGGAAACCACAGTTCCTCTTTAATTTCCAACTGACAAATCTGACAGTGGTGGAATAGCAGGTCAAAGTTGTTTAGTGTGCACTTGTACTTTACTAAAGTGGGGGTTGAGGGATGCTTAAAGGGCAACTGTGGTGTAAAAACAAGTTAGGGTTAAATTAAAGCCTACTGCATATCACTTAAAATGAGTGGACAATCCCATCTCTGGCTTGAGTCTGTGAGAAATTAGATTGGGGTGAATGTTCAAACTTCCTGCTTCCAGTAGGTTAAGTGACATCACCTGACCTCTGTCAGCCCCAGGGGCAAAGCATGCTCAGTTAAGACTTAATGCTGGGGAAATCAGGAAGTACCTGGGGGAAAAAATGACAGTTGAGAAGGGGAGCCTATTAATGCAGGCAGAGGCTGGTCACATGGCTGAAAACAGGAAGTGTTCAAGCAGGAAGTGATTTTGCTCAATCTTTCCAGCAATAACTTCACGCAAATTTTATCTAGAGCTGTGATTTAGGTTTTATTTTAAAGGTATGGTGGAAGGCTTTTTTATATAATCCTTTGGAAGAATTCAAGACCACAGTTACCCTTTAGCATACATATAAAATATTAATTTCAGGGTGGGAATGTATTTATTTTTTTAAGATTGTGTTTTGGGCAGTTTAGTGGACGTTTAAGGGTATCTATGTTTGAACAAATTGCCCATTATTTAAAGGGCATGTCCACCACTTCCCCAACTTTTTGCCAAATAATAGTTCTCCTTCCCCCAGCCCCAACCGCTATAAAAGATTTGTTAGAAAGTGCCCCGATAGTTACTTACCTTCCCTCTATCCTCCGCCGTACAGTGGAACTGCAAGTATGGGGCGGGACTGGCAGCCGCATCCGTGATTGGCTGAGAAGCAGCCAATTACGGACGCGGCTGTCTGCTGCACAGAACACCGGGGGAGAGAGGGAAGGTAAGTAACTATCGGGGCACTTTCTAACATCTTTTATAGCGGTTGGGGGGGGTTGATTTCTGGAGAACTATTTGCAGCTGGGATGTAAGGTAAGGATTTGTATTCACTACAGAGTTAGGCCAGTAGTGGGGGAAATTATAGGTTTGGGGGTGGACATTCCCTTTAAAATTATGATTCTTCCCATCTACATTGGTGCCTATTTTTGTTGTTGATTTGTACCTTATTTCTTAAGCTATCCACTCTAAAACTTCTTTCAGCTGTCATTTAACCCTTGAATGCCTCTCGCAGCTTCCCCTGGTGGTCTAGTAGAGGCACTAAACTACGACCAGTACATGCTATAGTAATCTGCTATTGAATAACAGCTTACTATAGGTTTTATTTATCCATCCAGTTCAACCTACTCGGCAATACCCACATTTCCTGCCTAACTGTTTATCCAGAGGAGGACAAAAAATACAAAAAAAATACCAGTAATCTGCAACATTCCTTGTTTTCAGAATCTTATTCAGCTTTTTTTTTTTTTTAACGTCCAATGGAAGACAGTTCCATAGTTTTACCGTTCTTACAGTGAAAAACCCTTTCCGAACTTGAAGACTAAACTTCTTTTCTTCAAGTCTTAAGGGATGTCCGTCTGTCCTCCTGACATGTTCTTTTGGTGAACAATGCCCCAGATATTTTATTGTCTAGCACGTTAATGTATTTATACACAGTAATGGTATCCCCACACAAGTGCCTATTCTCTAGTGTACATAATTATAGCTTATCCAACCTGTCTTCCTCTCTTTATATTCAAGCTCCCCCATTCCCTTTATTAATTTAGTTGCCCTTCTCTGAACCCTTTCCATTACTGAGATGTCCTTTTTGTACCAAACATAAATGCAATTCAGCTCACCACATCTCCTATAGATTTTGGTTGCCCAGATGTCTGTTCCTGGACATAAATTCAAAATAAATGTGTGCAGTATAGAGCAACCAACCCCACTGGTATTGCTATAAAGAACCGTGCATTTATTGTGCACACCATTACATGTTTCGGACAGTCTAGGTCCTTTCTCAAGTGTGTCAATTTAAAGAGGGGAAATAACATTTTTCTCCCTTGAATCCATAACCCTCTTATTACAAGACAATGTCTTGCTGCCTCTAGCTATTGCTGCTTGCTAGCTTTAAGTTTATCCATCAAAACTCCAAGATCCTTTTCCAACAGAGATTCACCCAGAGGCATTTATAGTATAAGCAGCACAAGGATTTTTAAGTCCAAAATGCATCACCTTCCATTTATTAACATTGAATCTCATCTGCCACTTAGCAGCCCAATATGACAACATTTGCACATCCTCTTTTTAATGGTCAACAGTTTTGTGTCATCACCAAACACAGAAACCTTGCTGACAGTACTCACTTCCATATCATTAATAAATAGAAGTGGTCCCCAGAACCCTGTGGCACCCCACTTAGAACTTTAGTCCAGATTGATGAAGCCCGATTAACAACTATTCTCTGCATCCTACTTGCCTTCCTTCCAGGCAACTTATTGAAGATACTTCCAGCTTTAAAAAGCATGAACGCATAGGTTACACCATGAATACCTCTCTCGCTGAAAGGAGAAAGCAGATATTTTTGATACATTTATTTGCATTGGCTTTACCCCGAGAAAATGGTGTCCCAGTAGACCGCTTCAGAAGAATAGTTCTTCACTTTAATATGTGTGTTGTAAATGTATACATAGAATGTATTTAGATTAGGATGGTCCTTAGTTTAAGTTTTTCTTTACTGCACTTTAAAACTGTAATTACATTTTTGTAATTTTTTTTCTTTATTGCAGATTTTCATGATGAGCGTAACCCCTCTGACCATCCACAAGCAAGCACAATATTTCTAAGCAAATCTCAGACTGATGGTGAGGTTTTTTTACTTCTATCAAACTTTGACCCTTTCCTACAGTGACGTATAACTATCTGGTTTCTCCCGCAGTCTGCCCTCCCTATCTTTAGAGATAGGAGTATCAGTGACACAAACTAACCAGCAATGGCCTAAAAAACAACAAACTGAGCAATTGTTACAACCAGCGGTAAGAGCAATTGGCCTCCATCCAGCCTTGAGTGCTAGGTTTGATAATTAAATGTTTAACATTGGTTTAAAGAGAGGTGTTAAGGAGGCCATTTATGTGAAAATAAAGAAACCAAGCCTAAATAGAGGTGGGGGGGGTTCGACACCAACTGTCTGCCATGTACAATGCTGTTTTAACACCTTACTCTGGGCGTTCCTATAACACCTCTTAGCCACTATCCAATCACACCCTTAACACCTGGCTGTGATATGCTAATTGGGATTTTCCAGGGTACATAATTGCCACAGATTCTTGTACAAGTCATTGTGAATTGAGAAAGCCAGTCGGATGACTAGCGAAACGTCTTCAAGAACTACATTTCAAGTCCAGTTGATCTAATTGAATACAACAGATATACCATGACCTGGATGAATGAGAACCTTCACAAGCATTGGTTTATTAGCAATTTATCTTTACAAACAAACTTGCTTGGTTTTATATGAAGAATTGAGTGAAGAATTTAGACTTTAGCACAGCTTAGATTTTGGTATGTCTTTTGGCACTGTGCTGTATAAGCGACTAATGTATAAATGAAAGTATTTCCACTGACAAAAGTCTGTTTGTGGTTTTCAGAAGAACGGGAGGTAAAGGAACTATGTCTTTAAGGACAACTAAAGCCTCCGAACAAGATTGAATAAGAAGGTAGAGCACCTTGTTATAAAAGCAATTAATTTGTGTCTCACTTCTCATTTTGAGAAGTTTAACTTTCTATAATGGAGTTTGTGCTTTATTTCTCAGCATTCCAGTATCACACAGTATGGTCACTGACCATTATGTTCTTTTACATGCTCAGTCCTAAGATATTGCAGGGACTTGTTACAGTTGGTCACATCCACTAGTAACCTCTAGCCAATACTTTTAATAGGACAGATTATGCAAGGGAGCATGTGACTGTATGTACAGTGACTGGCCACTTCCCTGACCTCACAGTTATTTCATCTAGTTCAACATTTTGCAATTTACTGTAGTGCTATTTTACAGTTTATTGGTGTTTCTAGAGGGGGTAAAGTTCAGATTCTGGAGTGTAAAAATTTGTTTTTAATTCTCCTTTAATGCCCGTTCTTCATTAAAACCTGCAGGAGACAGGAAAGGATTTAGGGAACTAAATCCCACTCCTCCACTGTTGTTTTGACAGATCCTGACAGTTTGTACTGTATGTGCATACAGTGCAAACTGGCTTTAAGAGACAGACTTTGACAGCCAGTTATAGGATTCCTAGAGGGAATCCAGGGGTTTGGCAAACTCTATATGTGCATGTGCATAAAATATGGATGTGTTTATTCATGATATTAGTAAGAAGTGGGAACAGTGTTTTGTGGACACAACAAACTGCCCTTTTTACATTTAAAGCCCTACACAGGGTTTATTACTACAATCTGATAATTAACCATTGTTTAAACTGCTTCCTTTTACAGTGAGAGAAAAGAGGAAGAGTAACCACATAAATCATGTAAGTATGTCTAATACTATGACTTATTAGTATTAAAACTGTCATCCTTTCAAAAGCATTGTTTACTAGCATTTTAAAAATGCTGCCACAAATCCTTCTGTAGAGGCTCAGTTAAGGTGATTTTATTTTTACTTTTTGCATATATATGTAGGGCTGTGGGAATGGTTATATTTAATCTTTCAATGTACTTTTTTTTACCATTACATTTTTAAATCACATACTTTTTTTCGATCGATTTCGATTTTTCGATTACAAAGTAATTTTGACTTTGTTATAAACATGTATGTATATTTTAAGTTCTATAGTGCCACTTGAAAAAAACAGTGCTGTACAAGAATACCGGCACAAGAAAAAAAAATAAAAGTACCGGTATATCATTGCTTGAACATTAAAGGGCATGTCCACCCTTCCAAAAGTGTTTTTATATAATATTCCCCCTGTCCCCCCAGCCCCAACCGCTATATTTTTATTATTAGAAAGTGCCCCTAACTTTACTTACCTTCCCTCTTTCCTCCACCGCACTGCCTTCTCGCAAGCAGAGGGGCGGGACTGGCAGTCGTGTCTGTGGCGGCAGCCAATCACGGACGCGGCTGCTGGGAGTTCAGTGCGGCGGAGGAAAGAGGGAAGGTAAGTAATGTTTGGGGCACTTTCTAATGATAAAAATATAGCGGTTGGGGCTTGGGGGGACAGGGGGAATATTATATGGAAAGGATTTTACGCTAGGGGGAGGGATCGCAAAACGAGAGGGAGGGGGAGAAGGGCTGCAGTACGCATGCCAAACTTCTCCCGGAGGCCAGATAGGAGGCAGAGTCCTATATGGACTCTGCTATCCTCCTGGTGGGCAGTTTTTGGAACTTTGGGGGGGGACTACAGGAGAACCATATGGAGCTGGGATGTGAGGTAAGGATTTTATTACACTACATGATGGGGCCATTACTGGGGGGGGATTATAGTTTTGGGGGTGGACGAGCTTGGATGAGCTTGGGAAGAGATACTCATCATACTTAATTTTACTTTAGTTTTCAAATCTATTGAGTATCTAAATATCAGCATTTTTATTTCCTGCCATTCCCATCATGGCCCATGCCTTTTAATGATTGAAATCAATCGCAAAAATGAGCAGGCCAGGCAGTTTTACTAAGGAGATAATTTTCTACTATATAGCCAGCATTGTCTTCATATTGGCAGGTCTTGTTTCTTTTTTGGATTCTGTCTCTTGTTTCTGCATTCTTGGAAACATTTGTCACTGACTGCAAGACTGTCTATGGGCTGCAGGAGTTGTGTGTGACACATGGTCATGTACAGTATATGACCCTTTGAGACCACCTTCTACTTTGTATGCAAATAGGTTTTTTTCTGGCCAGAGAGTATTTGTGTTAAATTAAAGGGCATGTCCACCCCAAAATTTAACTTTTGATATGTGGTAGGGCATGCTCCCCCAGCCCCAACCGCATTAATATAATTGTTAGAAAGTCCCCCGATTCTTAATTACCTGCCCTCTCTCCCCTGCTGCAGTGTTCAGGCCCTCTGCTTGCATGGAATTGAAAGCAGGGGGCGGGACCGGCAGCTGCGTCCGTGATTGGCTGAGAGGCAGGGAGGGCTGCACTGAGCATGCCTCAACCTTGATGAGGTTGAGGACGTCTCAGGCACAGCATGAGTCACACACTGCTCCTACACAGCAGTTTCCTGGACTTTGGAGGGGCACAGCAGGGGAACTATTTTGAGCAGGAATGTAAGGTAAGGATTGTTTTAAACTACTTGATGTGGCCAGTAAGGGGTTAAATTTTAGTTTTGGGGGTGGACATGCCCTTTAATAACATGGCCTGCATTTAGTTACCTACCAAAGTTATTTTAAAGTACAATTTAAACTGTCGCTTGTTCTTACTTTGTTTGTCCTATTCTAATAACATAATTGGAGAAGAGATGTCATTGTTTGGATTTTATTAAATGCTGATTGCATTATTTAGATCTAATAAAACCAGAGGTGTTTTTTCTTCAAGGCAACCTAGGTGCCTGTCAAGGGCCAAGGAAAGTTGTAATATTTATATTTGTTACAGAACCATTGATTTTTTCCTGAATTAGCAAACTACAAAATTGCCTGGGGCCTTTAAATAATCATTATTTAACCTAGAGCAAAACCCATTTTATGTTATGAATGTGTAAGTAGTAATAACAATTCCCAATATTTTATTAAAAATTTTTTATTTTATTTATTTTTGCTGTAATATAGTCCGAAACATTCATATTAATGTATGCATTTAAAGTTGGGAATTAATTGTTTCCCCCCCCATAACAGGTGTCTCCAGGGCAGCTTACAAAGAAATACAGCTCTTGCTCCACAATATTTCTAGATGACAGCACAGTCAGCCAGCCTAACCTCAGAAGCACAATTAAATGGTGAGCATAATTTAAGCATGCTCTGCTTGAAGAAATTAGTATAGCAGCTTCATTGCTTACTGTATAATGAAGTGGTGGTCTATGTATGCATTATACACACACACAGATTTGCTTTCTTTATGACTTACAGCACCCAAGACTAAAGTTAAAAATGAAATAAGAATGTTTTGTATTAACAGAGAATAAGAATATAAGAATATTTTGTATTAACAGTTTTGGATTTGGCCTCTAAAAGCATGTTTTGACTGTCGAAAATCAAAGGTGTAAAGAACTGATAAATATTGTAGAATTTTTCATATAACAATCAACTTTACATGTGAAGTAAAAGCAAAGGCTTGTTAGATTTTCACAAACTAGATAGTATCGGTTCATGTATTTATTACTGACAGGTAGTGTGCTGTTCAGGAAGATAGAGTCAAAATTGACCTCTATATACCAGACATGGTGGAAATGTCTATATTGAATGTCAATGTAGTCTTTGCATGTATGGCCTACTTAAATGGCAACTATACCCTTAAACCCCCCCCCCCCCCCATCTGTAATTCTATAAGGTAATAGGAAATATTGCTACCTCCTGTTCTGCTTTTATACAAATGTTTTTTGCTTTAAAAGTTTTGCAGTGCTTGCAGATTTGGGACTTTCTGGCTAAGTTCAAAGGAAATTTCTTTACAAATATTGTCAGGAGTCAGGCAGGTAAAAGACTAATAGAGACCATATATACACCTATCCTAATGGTACAACAGTCTAGTTGTCCCATTTTTCAGACTATTGGACATGCTGAAAATTACCAAACTTGATTGTATAATCACAGGATTGGTGTGTATATGGGTCCCTTAAAGGTGGCCATATACATAGTGCTATTATTGGCTGACTATATGGTGTCCACTGTCAATAGAATGGGCAATATTTTGTCCAACCGATATCAGCCAAGACCACCTGACAATATAAATCCGTCTATACCTGACACTTAAAGGGTATCCCCCCCCCCCCCCCCCCCCCGGAAAGGTTTTCGGTTTAATTGAAGAATGTGAGGTAAAGGAACTGTCTTACCTCCCGTTCTTCCATAAAACCTGTAGGAGCCAGGAGAAAAAATATGGAATTTACCCACTCTTGCGGTTCTCCGCTGATCTTCTGACGGGTCCTAATAGTATAGTATACAATTTGAGGTTGAATCCAGTCCAACCCATCTAGTAATACCCTCATTTCCTGCCTAACTGTTGATCCAGGGATGTTTCTGATACCCACATGGGGGTTTTTGTTTGTTTTTGCCTTCAAAAGTTGGATCAACTCTACTTTTATATATCAATACCAGTAACTTGCGATATTCTTTGTTAGTAGAAACCCATCCTGCTTTTTTCTTTTTTAAACTGTCCCATGAACCTGCCATAACAATGTCGACTGGAAGACTGTTCCATAGCTTTACCATTCACACAGTGAAAAACCCTTTCCGAACTTGAAGCCTAAACTTTTTTTTCTTCAAGTCTTAAGGGATGTTCGTGTGTCCTCTGACATGCTCTATTAGTGAACAAAGACCCAGATAGTTTATTGTATGGCGCGTTAATGTATTTATACACAGTAATCATATCCATATACATACAATTGTAACTTATGCAGTCTCTCTTCATATTCAAGCTCCCCCAATCCCTTGGTTTGCCCTTTTCTGAACCCTTTCCATTTCAGATTTCCTTTTTGCACACTGGATTCCAAAATTGCATATTTCCAATGAGGCTTTACCTATGCATTTGCTACCTTTTTAATTTGTTATCCACCAAAACTCCCAAGATCCCTTTCCAACAGGGATTCACTTTACACAGAGCCATTTATAGTATCCCCTTACATTTATCAACATTGAATCTCATCTGCCAATTAGCAGCCCAATGTGATAATCTATCTAGATCCCCCTGTAACGATTGCACATCCTCTGAAGTTTAGAATGGTCGACAAAGTTTTGTCTTCTGCAAACACAGAAACCTTGCTGACAATACCCACTTCTATAGTTCATATTATATGCGCTGAGCATGCTCATACAGTACAAACTGACATCAGGACCTTTCAGAAGATCAGCGGAGAAAGCAAGACCAGGTAAGTTCTGTATCTACTCACCTGGCTCCTGCAGGTTTAATTGAAGAATGGGAGTTAAGACATAGCTCCATTACCTCTCATTCTTCAATTAAACCGAAATCTCCAAGATACCCTTTAATCAGCCAAGGAGACTTAAAGTTGTAAACACTCAGTGTCTATACTTCTAAAGCTTATCCAAATGGCAATTGGAAATGTCCCTGGATCAACTCCAACTTGTATCAATACACATTACATGCAACATTCTTTATTTTTAGAGAAAAAAAAACCTTTCCAAATGTGAAGGCTAAACTTCTTTTCTTCCTGTCTTAAGGGATGTCCGCATGCCCTCTGACACGTTCAATTGGTAAACAATACAACAGACAGCTTATTATATGGCTTATAAATGTATTTATTCACAATGATCATATCCCCATGAAAAGAACATTTTTTCTAGAGTAGATAAATGTAACTTAACAAATCTTCAAATTCAAGAGCCCTCACTACTGTTATTAATTAAGTTTCCCTTCTCTAAACCCTTTCCATTTCTGAAATGTCCTTTTTGCATGCCAAATTCTAAAACCGTACCCCCGCCCCCACCCTCCCCCTAGTGTAAAATGCCCTTGGGGTATTGTAGGGCGTAAGGTTCGTACACACGTGCGATCGTGGGTCCTGACCCGCGATGTGTTACAAACGTTCATTTTGGCCGATAATCGGCCCGTGTATTGGCCGGTCGTTCGAAGATCTGATCGGTCGGGCAACGATCCCCGACCAAACGGCCATTTTGGCCGATAAAGGGCCCATACACAGGCTGATTATCGGCCAAAATGAATGTTCATCGGACGAAACGACCGCTCGTACACATCGTGCGTCGCGGATCGGGACCCGCGATCGCACTTGTGTACGAACCTTTACTCTCCCAGCCCCAACCGCATTGTTATTATGTTCAGAAAGTCCCCTGATTTTTACTTACCTTCCCTCTCTCCTCCGGCGTTCAATCACAGACACGGCTGCCGGTCCGGCCCCCTGCTTGCTGTTTCATGCAAGCAGGGGGCCGGGCAGTGCGGCGTAGGGAAGGTAAGTAAAGATCGGGGTGTTTCTGTACTTAATAATAATGCGGTTGGGGCTGGGGGAGGAATCCCTACAATATATTAAAAGTGAAAAAAAGGGTGGACATGCGCTTTAACTCAGAGCCATTTATAGTATAAGCAGCCCAAGTATTTTAAGCCCAAAATGTCCAACAGACCATGAATTAAACACATAGTTGCATATGGGGGATTGTATCAAAAAGCCTTTCAAAAACTAAGTATACCACTTCTGCTGCTATGCCAGAGTGCTACTCGCTTAAAAAGCCATAAAAGCCAAGCAAGTATGTTTGACAAAATCTGTTCCTCATAAATCCATGCCGCTTACTACTTCCAAGGTCAGCCCTTGGAAACATACTTTATATGTTCCCATATCAAATTTCCCAGTATCTTCCTGAAGTTAAATTCACAGGTCTGTAAGTACCCAGGCTGTGAATAACTACCTTTTTTCATTATTGTAGATAATCGAACTGGGTGTTGGGATGAGTACAGCAATCGGAACAAAACATCCACCGAGGATAAAAGTTAAACTTTTAATTGATGCAAATACACAAACATAGTTATTACACCTAAAACTGCCAGACGCGTTTCATGCTATCCTTAGCACTTCATCAGAGGCGTGGTTTGGTGACACAGAGCAGTCTTAAATAGGCTGAACACCTAAATAGAAACTCCTCCCTTAAAGAGAGAGAGCCTAATAATACCCCACAACCAAGTGAAACAAAACGCATAGTAACAACACCCGCAAATCAAGGACATCACATATATCCCATTATTATGTCACCCCCATAAATTATAAAAACAATATCGGTTCAAATTTCCCTATATTCGTATTTGCCAACATGTAAAACAGCAGGGATATATAGGAGAGAGCTAGTTGATTCATAGGAAACCAATTACAAAATTACCTTTTTGGATTATTTGGAATTGTATCAGTTTTTTTCCAATCCAGAATCATGTTCCTGGATTTGAGGGAATCTGGGAAAATAAGAAACAATGGCCTTGATAAAACTGAACTTGGTTCACTAAGGACCCGGGGATGTATTTTATCTGGTCCAGGAGCTTTATTGATATTAACCTTATTTTGTTGTTTCTAAACCATATCCTCAGTTAACCAAAGTGCAACTGCATCCTTTATACCATTATTGCTACTATAATTTTTGCTGTCTGTACTTGGATGTTCTATAGTGTATACAGAGGAAACAAATTAGTTTGATGTTTATGCTTTGTTTTATTAATATCCTTTAAAAAATGTTAAGAGTTAAACGGTAATTTCACTGTAAAAGCAAGTTAAATAGCTGTGGCTTTAAACTTTAAAGGTTTGTTTTTTTTAGTATTCCCCTCCCCTCGCATTCATTTTTCATTTACAGCTTCATCTGCTGCTTGGGGGGGTCTTAAATTCAGTACTGATAGTTTTCATTTTGAGTGAAATTTGTATATTCTGCTTTATAAAGCAGGGGTATCCTTAAATAACTCTTGTTGTAAAATACCACTCCTACCAATCGCTATTTAAGGTAATAAGGTAATCTTATTTAAAGGGTATGTCCACTCCCCAAACTGACATTTTCCTCATTGTTGGGCACTGTGTAGTGTTAAACAACCCCTACCTTTCTCTTCTGCTGCATTTGGTTGTCCTGCATGGCCACAATACAGTCCATCATTATTTAGGAACGAGTAATGTTATTTACCAACTGGTAGTGTTGTTTAATACTCTTTATTTAAGAATACTCCTGCTTTATAAATATGGTCACGTGTCTTTCTAATGCAACAGTGTAAATAAAGGAATTATGTAGCAGCTTGTGCCATCAGAACTGTGTGAGAAGCCCCCACTAACAGGGTGTTTCAGTTGGAGTCTTGCCCAGAATGGAACTTAATGGGGGGCATTAAAACATGGTGATGTTTTCAGTCAAGCGGGTTTGCAGTTGGAGCAATAACTCCATCATAGAAAAATCTTTTGCTTACAATTGAAAAATGTAAATGACCGTATTTGGCTTTTAACTTTCTTCTCACTTTTTCTTTACCAGTAAACCTCAGTCTGAAACCCTTAAAGCTGGTGACTTACGGACACGTGTCAGCCGCTGCCAAGTATGTATGAAGAGAACGTAACGCTACAGAGCCGGATAACTGTGGTATAAACCTTAGATTTCAATTGTCCTTCCCTGTGACAATGGTGCTACTATGTAGATAAGAGCATAAGAACCAGATACTTTAAAAATAAATAAATAAAAACAGATTTTAATGTACCTCACCGAAGTGCCATATTGAAACTTGTCTGGTGCATTTGTAAGAAATGGACTGAGAAAAAAGATGAAGCTCAACGTTACCAAGGAGTCAAATGAAGTTTTTTTTTCCCAGTACCAATGATGGCACTATCTTTTATATCAGCTGAAAGAAGAAAAGCACTGTATGTTTATAATATTAATTAAGGTGTGGTTTTGTAAAAAGAAATTATTGTTCCCCCCCCCCCCTATGGTGCTACTAACCCACCTGTACCGCGGGTTTAATATAAAAATGCTAAGCTTATTTTAATTTGTAAGTAATTCAATGTGTATATTGTGTAAACCACTTTTTTTTAGATTATACTTATCACAGAACACAGATGTATACAGGTCAATACTATAATATGCTGTAGTATTCTCTCCCACATATATATATATATATATATATATATAACTTCTTTCAGGATCACCAAACTACTGTTTTTATTTCTCCCAACTCAATTGGATTTGTGGGCTTTGTATAATACGTTTGTCTTTGTTTTATTATTTACTTTTGTAGCAATATAGATAGTAAATGTCTGGGGTTTTTTTACATTTTGAAACACATTTAATTAGCCATTATTAGCCATGTTCTTTATAAGCGTTCTTAAAGACACGCAAGCAAACATTCAGAGAACTGCAGAAGTAGCTCTCGTAACAGATGTCAGTTTCCACACACGAGAACCATTTGTGTTTTGTAGCGAGAGATTGGTTGTATCAGTATTTTTATTCTTGTCTGCGAGAAGTAGCTGAAACCTTTTTATTTTTATTGTTAGGTACATTTTGCATTCCAAAAGTTCTTTTGCACCATATATATACCACTGGTCGCACACAAACAGTTACATAAGGTTTATTTATCAAATGAAATATAGGTGGGAAAATATGGAAGTTTCTTAAAAGAACACTACCTAAATTTGTCTTTTTTTAAGTCAAGTTACACATTTTATGGCAGGGATCTCCAACCTTTGTGCACTAAAACTACAACTCATGCCTTTCCTTTGCTGCACTCTGCTGTGTTAGGGAATGTTGGTAGTCGTAGTTTTCAAACATTTAGGGGCCTAAAGTTTGGAGAGATGCAGGTGTTATGGTTCAAATGCAAATTTTATTTAGTCTTAAAATGCAAAAAAATGAGAAGCTATCATGTGTGAATCTGTCTGACCATACATTCGTTTTAACTGAAGAGGGCAATGGTTTGGTTTTTAGGTAATATGCTGACATGTCCTTCCATTTGAAGTATTATGTGCACAATTTTTTTGTTATTCTGTGATATTTTGTTTTTCTCCTGAACGTCTTGCCAAAAATGTCTGTTTCCTGATAAATTTTTCAGAAATAAGAATAAAACGTACCTATATACCACTTTATGAAGAAATCGAATTATAATATTGTTTATTCTTAGGCTGCTAAGAATATTATACAATCGCTGAAAATGTATTTTGTAAGCTCATCCATTTCATCAGTAGAGAAATAAATATCACATTAATTTTTAAATCAATCAGTGTTTTCTCGGATCAGATTTTGAGAAACTTTTTTGTGGGTGACAAATTGTGGTACCATCTCAAATAAAAAAAAATCAAATCTTTTGTTCTAATAAATGGTTTTTTCATGGGTATAATATTTAACCAGCAATGATTAACTTACTAATGTATATAACTAGAACATGATTGCTGTTTTTGTCAGCCGTGTTGAATCAGCATAGGGTAACTGTTTAAGACTTAATTTCCCAGAAGAGGGCGCCATTGTTTAATCAAAATTAAATGAGCGGTATTCCTTAAGGAAATCAGAGAAGCCAGTGTGAAATATTACCCCAGTCAGTTTCAAATAAAACAATACAGCAATGCCAGATTTTATGAAAAAGTAACAAGTTATAGTTTTGTTTTCCTGTATTAAATAAAAATCTTACACAATTGTAGTTCTCTATGTATTACTTGTACATAGTATTTGAACTTTTTAAACAGACCTTACTGACGATTGCTTTTGTGTCTGGCAATGTTTACTACAATTGCATGAGAAATTAAATAAGTACATAAGTGCATCATTATGTTTGACTTAGTTGAAATTATCTTCCATCTGTCTGGTAAACCTCTACAGGCCATAACAAGTTTGCTTTCACTACTGAAGTAAAAGTTATTTTCTGATTGGTTGGAATTAGCTTGGCTGCATCAAACTTTGCCAGTATTAACTACATGATCTGTTTTAAAATATTATATAATGCAGGACATACGTTGCTTCAAAATAATAACCAGGTCTGAATAAAAAGGCTACGTGCCAACAGATAAAATCTCCACCTAGTGTTATAAATAACTGACCTTTCATCCTAAAGACTTCTAAATACCAAAAGTAGGTTGGAAACTCTCTCATTGTGTGATCATATCCCCATGCAATCGCCGCTTCTCCATTGTAAACAGCCCTAACTTGTCTAATCTGCCTGCATATTCAAGCCCCTCCATTCCCCTTATTATTTTAGTTTCCCTTATCTAAACTCATTCCATTGCCAATATGTCCATTTTGTATATGGGATTCCAAGACTACACTGCAAATTCTCTCAGGCACAGACTCTGGATTGGCTGTCAGTTATGTACTTGAACCTCCAAATCTTTTTACAGCAGAGATTCGCTTAGCACAGGGCCATTTGTGGTGTAGGTGGTACAAGGTTTGTTAAAGCCCAAATGCACCACCTTATATTTATCGACATTGAATCTCATCTTCCATCTATCTAGGTCAATTGCACATCATTTGAAGATTCCAAAGCTCTTCACAGATTTATGTATTATCAACAAACAGAGACCTTGCTATTAATACCCACTTCCCAAGTCATTTATAAACAGATTAAATAGAAGTGTCCCCAGTACAGAACCCTGAGGCACTCTACTAAGAAATTTAGCCCACATAAATTGCATCCAGAAAGTATTCACAGCTCATCACTCAATCTACATTTTATGTTACAGCCTTATTCCAAAATAGATGATTTTCCCCCTCAGAATTCTACACACAACACCCCATAATGATAACGTGAAAAAACTTAAAGTTTTGGCAAATTAATTAAATACAAAAAAACTGAGAAATCGCATGTACTCACTACCTTTGCCATGAAGCTCAAAATTGAGCTCAGGTGCATCCTGTTGTCCCTGATCATCCTTGAGATGGCTGCAGCTGTGGTAAATTCAATTGATTAGACAGGATTTGGAAAGGCACATACCTGTATACGTCTATAAGGTCCCACAGTTGACAATTCATGTCAGAGCACAAACCAAGAATGAAGTCAAAGGAATTTTCAGGTAGACCTCCAAGACAGGATTGGGGGAAGGTTATTGGAAAATGTCAACTGCTGTGAAGGTCCCAATGAGCACAGTGGCCTCCATCATCCGGAAGTGGAAGAAAAGCCATCAGACTCTTCCTAGAGCTGGCCATCCATCTAAACTGAGCGATCGGGGACCTTATGGAGGTGACCAAGAACCTGATGGTCACTGTCAGAGGTCCAGAGGCCATCTGTGTAGAGAGAATCTTCTGGAAGGATTACCATCTGTGCAGCAATCCACCAATCAGGCCTGTATGGTAGAGTGGCCAGACGGAAGCCACTCCTTAATAAAAGGCACATGGCAGCCTGCCTATAGTTTGCCAAAAGGCAGCTGAAGGACTCTCAGACCATGAGAAATTCTCTGGTCTGATGAGACAAAGATTGAAATCTTCGGTGTGAATGCCAGGCGTCATGCTTGGAGGAAACCAAGCAGAGCTAATCACCAGGCCAACACCATCCACACAGTAAAGCATTGTGGTGGCAGCATCATGCTGTGGGGATGTTTTTCAGCAGCAAGAACTGGTAGACTAGTCGGGATAAAGGGAAATATGACTGCAGCAGGACAAGGACTCAAAGGAGTGTCTTCAGGACAACTCCTGAAGTGATTGAAGTGCCCAGCCAGAGGCCAGACTTGAATACGATTGAACATCTCTGGAGAGATCTTAAAGGGCTGTGCACCAACGCTTCCCATCCAACCTGATAGAGCTTGAGAGGGTGCAGCAAAAAAAATGTTAAAAACTGCCCAAAATAGGTTTGCTAAGCTTTGGCATCATATTAAAAAAGATTTGAGGCTGTAAATGCTGCCAGAGGTGCATCGAAAAAGTGCTGAGCGAAGGCAGTGAATACTTATGTACATGTGATTTTTTATTTTTAATTAATTTGCCAAAACCTTAAAGGGCATGTCCACCCTTTAAATAAACTTTTAATATGTGTTAGGGCTTGTTCCCCCAGCCCCAACGGCATTTTTCTTATTTGCAGAAACTCCCCCGATAGTTACTTACCTTCCCTCTTGCATGGAACTGCAAGCAGTTCAGAACGGCAGGGGATAGAGGGACAGTTAGTAGAGATCGGGGAAGTTTCTGCAAATAAGATTAATGCGGTTGGGGCTGAGGGAGCAAGCCCTACCACATATTAAAAGGGTTTAATGCTAGGGGGAGGGAGACCAAAACGGGAGGGGGGAGGGCTGTTCAGAGCATGCCACAAACCTCTCAGAGGAAGCCTCAGAGGCGGAAACAATTTCCCCCTCTGCTAGGCTCCTGGTGGCCAGTTTTCTGGACTTTGGACAGACATTGCAGGGAAACCATTTGGATCTGGGATGTAAGGTAAGGATTTTTCTACACTACACAGTGGGGCCAGTAGTAGGTTAAATTATAATTTTGGGGGTGGACATGCCCTTGAAGTACACTTTTTTCACATTATGGGGTAATGTGTGTAGAATTCTGAGGGAAAAAATAATTTAATCCATTTTGGGATAAGGCTGTAACATAACAAAATGTGGAAAAAGTTATAAGCTGTGAATACTTTCTGGATGCACTGTAGCTGTAGCTCCATTGACCACAACACTGTAGGTGATCCAACTAATTCTCTATCCATATACAAATATTTTATGTAGGACAGTTTATACAAATGTCGCCTGTGCGGAACAGTATCAAAAGCTTTAGCAAAATCCAATTAAACTACATCCACTTCATGGACAATATAGAATTGCATTCTTTTATTTGGACACGTGTTAATGCATCTCTGCCATATCCTCCCAGTCACTAGGGGAAATGTATAAATGAAGACCATTAAGGATGTCTGTATTGCAATCTATGTATTAAACATGAATAAAGCCTAGAAACCATGCATTACCTTCTTTCCTCATTCTGGATATGAACTATGGGATGTGTAGCTAGCAAGGATAGCATTTCATGTAAACAATGTACAGTGTGTTTCCTATTATAAGAACAGAACAGTTAATATAGGGTTCTTGCACAAAACATATTGGTGATATACATATTCATTGTATCCTCTTGCACTTGTTTACACTAGTAGTTTTCCTAAAACATTGATTGTAAAGCCAAAAATATTGAATAGGCTTTAACATCAAAACAGTGTATGGTCAAATTTAGACATAATTTTATTTGTTTTATATACTGTGCAAAAAGTTGAGCTATTCCCCACATGTTTAGCATATACAGTACATGCATAGAGTACATAAAATGTATAGCACCTCTTGTGTACTTTGTTTTAATAGTTGCCAAAAGTTTATAGCATTGCTCCGTAATTGACACTATAGCCCTGGTTGTAATATGTATATTTGATAAGTGTTTAGGCTCAATGTCACAAGGTTACTTTTATTCTGCTGCAATCTAGATATTGTGTTCAATCTACCCATATCGCCTAACAATTACTTTAGATCTGCCACATTCTCTCACAGATTACAATCAATCTGCATTCCCTTTAATAGTTACACTTATAGAAACAACATGGGCACCGTCAGCTAGAATTAGAGCTAAAATGAGATCTCACTAAAACCCTTACTATTTAATGACGTTATACTGGAAAAAGAGATTTAAATGAAAACTTAAAGGGCATCTTTAGTGGGAAAATGAACTTTTTTTCTTTCTTTGCATGTGTTCTATAATTCCACCACAACCCCCAGTGTCTTCACTTCAGATTCCCTCTCTGTCCTGAGATACACCAGTTAGAAGAATACGTGATTGCATTCCTCTACTCCGACCTGTACTGTCAATCAAATCCCTGTGACGTGATCCCCCCTCCCTGCTCTGTAATAAACATAGAGATAAGAGCATTATCAGGGGGGTAGAGGTAGCTTTGATGGTAGATATAAGGCTGCACTTGACCCCCTTCTTAATAGCTTTCACTGATTGATGATGGGTCACAATCTTTTACTTCAATACAATTAGCAAACTTTAGCATTTCTCATTCTTACACACTGGATCCATATAACAGGCTCCCACTTCCCCCCAGCCCTTTGGCTTTTTCAAATGAGGAAAAGAAGCCATCCAGTGCTTTATATTAAAGACATAGGACCTATATATATATTCACAGTCCATCAAGAGCTTTTATGTCTAAAAGGAGTGACCCCAACTTTATCCCTTACAACCAGAACACAAAACTAGTCAACTATCTGAATTGAGAAATCCAGTCGGAGGACTAGCAAAATGAAACTTCAAGTGCAGTGAAACATATACCACAGATCTAGGCATCTCTGAATGAGAAACTTCGCAAGCACACAGATATAGACATCTTTCAATTTCAGGACCATGGACAAGGACAGAAGTTGTTTCTGTAGGGTACTTGTAGCAGATGTTTGGTCTGAGGTTGAGAGTTGTGATATCGTCACTGGTATCGGTTCCCACAGCCGTTAGTGAGTGGGTGGTGGCAGTATTTTATATACCTGGTAAGTGGTATATGGTAAGTTGCGGCAGCCCTCAACCTTGTTTTGACCCTGTGAGCTGGGAAAGCTCCGTTTGGTCTGAGGTTGAGAGCTGTAGTTCCCCACATCTGTAGCAGATGTAAAACATAGTGTATTGCATTTCTTTAAAGGAATAGTTCACTTGAAAAGTGAACTATTCCTTTAATGTGTTGATTGAAGCTTGGGAGGTTCCTGGTTCTAATCCTCTATATCACGCATGCACAATAATGCGCGCTACAGATGCGCGCTACAGAGGATTAGAACGAGGAATCGGTCAGAAATTTTCGTGGAACAAGCGAAAGGTAAATATACTTACCTTCGTCCCTGGTTCCTGCTCAATTGATGGAGGAACAGGAGGTAAGGAATAGCTCCTTAACCTCCCAGGCTTCAATCACTACATTAAAGGAATAGTTCACTTTTCAAGTGAACTTGTCCTTTGACCACAAAATGATATGTTTACGCTAGAAATCACAGTGCCATCACAGTGGCCCAGTTAATAGCACTATCAGAGTTAATATGTTTAAAATATTTGAGACAGTAAATATAACACAATGCAATAAAATTAATCAGCCAGGAATGTTCACCATGTCCCTTTAAGAAGTTCTAGTCCAGTCTGCAATCTAACTCCTTATGTTGCATAGTGGACTTAGTTAATTAGTCCTGTGTGGTTTGAATTTTGCCCGCATGGTACGAATTTATTAATTCAAAATGACAGATGCACCCATCCATTCCGTCTAACTGAGGGACAAAAGTTCAGTTCATTTCGAAGAATGATATTTCTAATTTTCAGATAATTATCTTCTTGGAAATGCCTTGCAGACACTGCGTCATCTGAGAAGGAAATGAAATGAAGTTTTTTTTAATCATCAAAATAATTTCTGGAGGTTCCTTATACCAATTTGTAACCAATTAATGTAGTAGACATTATCGAGCAGCCGTCAAGGCATTTCTGAACAAACAGTAAATATTTGTGGCATAACATAAGGTAAAGATTACCTCTGAGAGTAAAGCTGACCATACACAGATTCATTGAAAGGGGATCAGACACAGTGACAATTTGTAATCAATCGAATTGGTGGCCACAGCAGATTTCTTGTTGACATTTGCTTAAAATAAATCAATATTCCTTCAAAACATAATCGATCTTCAATGACAAAGTATCAGTGCTACACCATCAGCGAGCTGGTCTACTCATGTATGGCCAGCTTAATGCATGTTACGCTATATTTTGAAAGTATTAGAATCCCTATAGAATGCCATGATAAATAGTGGACACTACTTTACTGCATTAAGCAGGGGCTGGCTAAATACTGGTTACTATTTGGCACTAATAGTATTCAGTAATATCTGAATATTAATGGAATATCATAGTTAAAGGGCATGATATTACAACAAAATACTGTCCCCAATTACCTGTCCCCATCCCCAACTGCTATATTTTGCACTTAATTGCCTGCATTACTAACCAGATATTTAAGGATTATTATTGTCCCCAAGCTGGCCCCTTCCTTAATGCAGTCACTCAAGGCTGTGACAACTGACATCACAACCAATAATTGACTGCCAGTTTATCTGCAAATGACCAAGGTTTTAAAAAGCTCTTAGAGCAGAGGGATGAAGCAGATACTTTTGCCAGAAAGGAACATATCATTAAATATCTAGTTGCAAATGCATGTAATCAATTGGGACAAACATTAGTTGGGGTTGCAGACAGATAACTGACAAGTCACCAGTTTTTTGTTTTAAGGATGGACATGCCCTTTAATATCTGTTTTTTCTAGTAGGACCCTGAACACTTCTGACTTCTCCTAGCTCAACAGCAGTGTTCATTGAAAAAGTAACATTGCATGCAGAATGTAATTATTTTTAAAGGGTATGTCCACCTGCAAAATACATTTTTAACATACTGTAGAGAACCCTAGCCAACATCCAAATCCTAGGTTTGTTTGTTAAAAAAGGCTTCAGAACTCTACTTACTTCGCTCTGATTTCGTCCCTCTGCTTGCTGAACTGTAAGTAGGGGGCCGGACTGGCAGACACGTCTCTGTTTGCCTGAGTGGCAGCCAATCCTAGAAGCGGCTGACACAATACAGAACGCCGGGGAAACTAAGTACTATAAGTATGGCAGCTTTTTTAAACAAACGGATTTGGGGTGGCCTTAAAATATGATATTAGCTTTTAGAGGTAGGGCACCTGGCAGCAAAGAGGGCTACAGAGGGATGGGGGAAAGGGCTCACCTGCACATGCCACTATCCTCTCAGGGGACAAGGAGGTGGAAGTAACCTTTCACAGAGGAAGACAGCTCCTACATTTCAGTTTCCTGGATTTTGGAATTGCACTGCAGGAGAACCATTTTGAGCAGAAATATAAGGTAAGGATTTTTCAACACTACACAGTGGGGCCAGTATGGAGTTAAATTATAGTTTTGGGGGTGGACATGCCCTTTAAATCAAGCTTGATTTCATTTAATTTAGAATTTTTTTTTCTAGAAGTCTCTAGTATTGATTGGCGTAGGAAGTAGTTTATTAATGGGTCCTCTATTTTAATCTAGGACTGATGGTATCCCTGCAGCTGCTGCGTGGAGACATGGAGCAGATCCGTAGGGAAAATCAGTTGCTGTTTAATCGGGGGGCGGCTCTGACTCGCAAGCTGGGATTCCCTGATGTTATCCTGCCAGGTAAGTGAGAAAATGCAGAATAAGCAGGAGTGGAACTTGCATCAGTAATGCGTCATTATTGGGATCATTGTGGAAACCTTACATTGCCCTCCTCTTTTTAAAGTAGGTTATGTCCTGTTCTTTGCATTCTAACAAGCCTTTGTAATTCATTACAGTATGTCTGTACAAACACAATCTGCATCTTTATCGCTTACAAACATAATTTTAACTGCCATGATTTTCTCACACCTACTTACAGGCCTTTATTTACCGCCACTGAATTGTTTAATAAACAGGCTTATATGTTTTCTCTCAGGTGCATGTACTCAGTGTTTCCCCGAGAGAGCAGACTGTCTACATTGTGTAGGCTGCTTTGGCCTTTCTGGTAGGCCTGATCCCATCTTTATAGTTAAACTGAAACGTCATATTCACTGTTCAACCACATTTAACAGAATATCTCACATTAAAGTAGGATTATGGCCAAGGCTTTTTACACAGTTCAGCCCTTCTATAATGAACAGTATAACAATCTCTGCTGTCACTGAATTGTGTTTTGAAGCAATAACCAGAGAAATTATTCTTGAGGGTCAACCCACGGGTCATGTGTTAGATGTCAGTCTGCACCCAGGCATGTTCCAGGGTGGCCTTATTCCTTTCTAATACATGTCCATGGATGGTGGCATCTTTTTAACTGTGTATTGTTTTATTGATTTATTAACCTGAAATAATAGAAGGAAAACCACACCATGTACCCATAACCATGTGGGGAGTTTCAATCTATTAAGCTGTTTAGCATACATATGCGGGGAGATTCAATAATTGAGATCCGCGTTACTTACCTTTGCCCGATCCCGCGATACAATAACTGACGTAAACGGGATTACGTCAGTTATTGCATCGCGGGATCGGGCTAAGGTAAGGAGCACGAACTTAACGCTCCACAGCCTTTACCGTTAAGTTTCGCACTACGAGGTAGTGCAAAACTTAACGGCAGGGGTTTTGGATCGTTAGCACAGCGCTATTTCCAAAAACATTCGGAAATGGCGCTGTGCTCTAAATTCCGTCTAAAACCTACGTTAACGCGATTTTTTTTCGGGTTAACGTGGGTTTTAGACGGAAAAGGGGCATATTGAACTTAGACTTTTATAGACAGATAAACGGTAAAGTGCAGAATTAGTAATTTTCTGCAGTTGGGTACATGTCCCGATCAAGCGTTTGGTACTAGCGAGCGCTCGGCCAGGACTAATGACTGTCGGTCATTAGTGGCTGCAGCTGACACTTGGTGCAACGGATCGTGCAGTCCCATAGGGAACCATGATTTATCAACAGGCCTGTTTGTCTGGAACTAGCTCGGTCGCGGCTGCCCGCTCCACACCATAAGATATTTCCAGCCGACCAACCACTACACGTCAGTCAGAAATATCTTATGGGGTGTACCCAGCCTTACAGTCCATTATTATTTTACAGGCTCTAGTGTGCATAAACACACAAAAAAAAAGAAAGTAGGGGATATGTGTGCTGCAAACAATATTTATTTACCATAAATATAGAGCCCTTGACCGGGATATTCCCACGCCCATTTCCCCCTACAGATCTTAAAACCAGAACAGATAAACCTTACCACATAATATAACAAATAAGCAATAAGTATACTTATCAGTCGCATGTATCCCTAATCAGTTAGAACAAGAGATGCGTGCATGGAACGTCAAGTCACATAGTGTCAGCAGAGGGAGACCATGGATTATGAAGTGTTTGAGATTCAAAAGCTGGTAAGGGGGGAGGCGATCAAGCTCTAGTGTGAACAGCCCCATAGAAAGGCTTATCTCTAGGCTCATCAAAATGTCAATATGGAAGGCATAAACTCTTTTATATATATATATATATGTTATTAGTTTATACCAAACGTTTGCTTTCAGCATTCTCTCACTTACCCTTAACTCTCTTCCTCTCTTTGTATTCCCTCCCTTGTATTTCTGTGGCTCAGAATCACAGCTGTTAGAGTGTAAGTCACGTCCTCTTGTTCTTTGCAAATGACTGCTGCCTGAACTGACCCTTCCATTGGTTCTCATTTATTTAACTATAACATTGGGCAGTCACTCAAGAGTGTTTCACTGATGCATGTGAGCTGGGCTAAAACACACCAACAAATAAATGTTCTGACTATAGTAACAGGTAACGGACTGCGTCATTAATTGATGGATCAGTTTGCTAAACAGGATAGGTTGCTGCACTGGGGAAATGTTTATCAGGGTGACAGTTTGAGTTAGCTGGGTGCAAGTTGTCAGTGCTGCGCCAGTTCATTTTCAATACTGTACTGATGCTACTTGTAGTGAGTGTGTTGATTTGCTGAGATACACAGGGGGTGAGGGTGAAATTGTACAATTCTCTGATGTTGTGCCGTTTACCACCACAGGTGACATACGCAATGATCTGTATGTGACCTTGGAAAAAGGGGATTTTGAGAGGGGAGGAAAAAGTGTGCAGAAGAACATAGAGGTCACAATACATGTTCTATATGCAGACGGGGAAAACTTACGGGTGAGTGGCTGTATTCTCATCACAGTTTGTCTGAATTGTGTGTACTTTGATAATTGTTCATTTCCCTCTACAAAACAGAATGCGAAACATCAATGTGCATCTATATTCAATTGAACTATATCATCTTTTTTTAATGGACCAATTTTTATGCTGACACTATGCACACTAAAGAAATATTGCTGTGAAATATTGGGAGTGATAATATTTTGGCCGCTTAAAGGACAAATTAGTGTAAATCCATGTAGTGAAAAACTTAACGCCTTTAAGATAGGGGCGCAAACTGGAGCTTCTTACCTGACAGATCTCGGGAAGGCAAGATGCGCCAATTTGAGTATCACCTAATGCCCGGATAGTTGGTTAAAGCTAACTACAACCATAAAATTATATGCTGTTCTAGTTTAACCACTTTGCTTACCCTGTGTCTTTCTGCAATTCCTATAGCAGCTCAATCAGCTACAACATTGAGTTTATCATTTTTCTAATTTCCAGTTCGATCGCTCCTTCCTGATTAAAATTTGATTGGTGCAGCCATCATCTTTGTGTATGGGTGCCCTTAAATTCAGATCTCAAAAGGTGTGCTGCTATTTCAAAGGCTGTACATAGTATTCATAGTATTTTTTGGCCATTCGGAATGAAGTGGCATCCTGGTTTTTATTCTATCGCTCTGACCGAACTTACTCTGTATCTTATGTTAACAACACCTCTTCTCTAGTTCCTCTTGGTGTGGGGGTGCTGCAGGGGTCTGTTCTTGGACCCTTATTGTTCTCCCTCTACACTATTTCCTTGGGAGATGTTATTAGCTCTTTTGGATTCAAGTATCATTTATATGCAGACAAAACACAAATCTACTTGTCCACACCTACGCTAACTCCTGACATCCAATCACGTGTCTCTAACTGCCTCCTTGCCATCTCCTCCTGGATATCGGGACGCTACCTCAAATTAAATCTTTCTAAAACCGAACTGATCATTTTTACACCTAAACCTGGTCCTATCCCATCTTTCTCTATATCTGTTGATAATACCCCCATTTCCACTATCCAATTAGCGTGCTGCCTAGGGGAACTATTGACTCTTCTCTCTCTCCTTTTCTAACCATATTAACTATGTTGCTAAAACTTGCCGCCTTTTCCTTCGCAATATAGAGAAAATCCGCATGGTTCCTTTCTCTCACGACCACCGCTATGCTTATGCATGCTCTCATCCTTTTGCGCCTGGACTATTGCAACCTCCTCTTTCTGGTCTTCCTGCTTCCCACCTCTCTCCCCTTTAGTCTATACTTAACTCTGACACACGTATTGTTTCGCTCTCTAATAAACCGGATCCCGAATCTCCTCTGTACCGGACAACAACCTGGCTCCCCGTTAAACAGCACATTGCATACAAAATACTTCTCCTAAAATTTTAATCCCTTCACTCTGCTGCTCCTCCTTATATTTTCTCTCTAGTCTCCTCATATGTTCCTGCCCGTACCCTCCGCTCATCACAGAAGCATCTCCTGTACAGACCCCCACTCGTACTGCTTCCTCTCATCTTAAACCATTCTCTCTTGTGGCTCCCATCCTCTGTAATTATATTCCCCTCTCTCCACGTCAAGAAACCTCTATTAGCAGGTTTAAATCTAGCCTTACATCCTACCTATCTGGTAACCAGCACAGTATATGATTGTTTTATTTGCACTGCATTTGTTTCACTCCAGCACTTATGCCCATTCCATTGTATCTGTATGTTACCCACCTAACTAGATTGTAAGCTCTACGGGGCAGGCACCTCCTTACCTCTTGTGGCAAAGCTCTAGCACTTATATTTATATAATTTTTATATTTATGTACTGAACTATCTATGTATTTATCCTCCTTGTATGACTTTTTTGTATTTTGTTACTGTTCAGCGTTGGGTCCCCAAGTGGTGCTTTATAAATAAACTATACATATAGATCTCTCTCTTTTCAGCTAATGACAGATATCTGCTAGCAGATCTTTAGGAGTTTACTCTGTTGCTATGAATCATTATAGTGTCAGATTTGACCACTGACTTCATCCCAAATTCTTGGAATTTTTAAGTGTGTGCTTCACTATGCAGAAACAAATACTAGAACTGTCTGAATGATTCCCTCTTGTATCAGAATAAACAGGCTACGAATTTATATTTCCATTCCTAGCTAGTGGAAGCAAATCCCTAAAGAAGGATGTTGTAAAACAGTTCTTCACTCCGAGCTGTCACTTTGTTCAGGGGTTTTTGCCCTCTCTCAAAAATCCATTGCTCCTGTTTATGGTCAAGCTTTTTACACATCAACGTTACTTTTTGTGAGCTCATAAAATATTCAGAGTCCTTTGACAAAAGCTGATCTTTCTATCTCTTTAAACTTGGTGCATTATTATCCATTTAACATGTGTCCATTTACCCTCCCTTCTCTTATCTTATTAACATGCATGAGATGCAGATATTTATTCTGCCATTTATATCTGTAAAGAATCTAATATTGTTACAGATAAGAATTAGGAAAATTCTCTTTTTCTGTTTAATCTACATTTCACCCAATTTTCTATCTAATTATGTTTATTTCCTGTTAACCTCACTAAAGAAAATGCAGAATTTCTTTGTTCCACACAACTGATGGACAAAACTCTGTGTCTTTGTATCTTTAATAAAGCACCTAAATATTTGACTGTGCCGGAACCCTGGATCCTGGTGCATTTACTTGCCAACACGTTGGCATAGAAATTAGTATAGCCAGAGCATTCTGGGAAAACCTGTCACAATCTTCCAAAATCTGCCCAAGGTGCACTGTACCACTATGATACATTTCATTTCAGCTGTTCACATCTGGATCTTGTAGCTTTGTAACTAGAACTTGAAAAGAGAACTAGCGACTTAGTCATAAAGCATACTGTAAGTGGGCTTAATGCAGTTTTCAGCACAAGATATCATTTCATTCTATTAACCTACAGGAAATATTGTTTATGGTTTGCGAAAAAACTTAATAAGATTGCAAGCACTAGAATATTCCTGTACAAAGAAGTAACTAACACAGTGATGTAACATCTGCCTTTGCAGCTGAGAAAAATCCTCCAGGTGCTGGGCCTGTTTTATGTGGAATTTCTTCCACTCTGCTTAGCAGCATTGCTGTTGTGGTCAGATGAACACATTTTGTCAAATCGTGCATTCTAAGAATCTTAAAATGGATACTTCCTCAAAGGCTGGCAGCTCTGCCATTTCTTGCAGGACACTGGTATACAGACATAATATGAAGCTGTCAAATATTACCATAGGAAAAACATAGGCACTAAGTTAGAAAGATGGGGGGGGAAACAGAAAAAAATGGGACCATAGGAAGGCATGCTGAATATTTCACTTAATACAATACATAATTATTCCAAAATAAGTTTCATGTTGACGTAAATATTTATATTAGTGTGCACTTTTCCTTATACAATCTATATTATTCTAGCCCAGTGTGAGCTTGTGCTGCAGCTGACAGCTCTTCCACCTATACCCCAGTACTTCCTTCTAATCTTCTATTCTAATGTGGTTCAACCTTGTGTCTTTTTAAACTTCACATCACGGCGGTATTTATACAGTTCCTCCAAAAGACATTTATCCACACCATAATTCCTGTAGAATAAAAGATTTTTCTCTAAAAGATTTGTAAGCCTGCCACTACGTCAAGGTAGATTCTTTCAGCAGGGCTCTAACTAACCTAACCAAGTTGCCCTCATGCAGATAGTTACATATAAGATGCCCTAATGCCCAGATCACACAGACTGATATATATAACATGCCCTTATGCCCAGATCACCCAAACTACGTTGAAAATAAGATGTGCCCAGCTCTGCATACATAGATAATAACCCCACTTACCCTATGATGATCAGAGCAGGGCCTGCATGAAGCCGGCAGTTAGTGCAGAGCTAAGAGGGAAATATTGTGGGTCTGCGAGTGTGCACACGCTCACGCATGCATAGTTTTATTTTCCTAATGCTCTGCCAGCCACTTTCCTAAAAAAAAAAATAATAATCTCTGCCTCTCTGATATTTAGCAGGGGTGCTGCCCTAAACATTTTGCTCATATTGCCTCATTAGAGAGACACCCCTGATTTCAGCAGATCATTGTTAAGTACTTATTGTTATAAAATTCCTATGGTCAGCTTTCTCTGTGTGTCAGCAATTCCCAGCAATTTCCTGTTGCTTATTCACCATTTAGTCAGCTTTACGTAAATCTGAAAGGATGTCCATGAGTCCTCTGTATGGCCCATTAATATATTTGTATAAAGTGTTCATATCCCCACGCAAAGTCACTTCTCCAATGTAAACAGTTTTAGTGGGAAAATTAACTTTTTTTTCTTTCTTTCCATGTGTTCTATAATTCCCCACAACCCCCAGAGTGTCTTCACTTTTTTCAGATTCCCTCTCTGTCCTGAGATACACCAGTTAGAAGAATACGTGATTGCATTCCTCTACTCCTACTTGGACTGTCAATCAAATCCCTGTGACGTGATCCCCCCTCCCTGCTCTGTAATAAACATAGAGATAAGAGCATTATCAGGGGGAGAGAGGTAGCTTTGATGGTAGATATAAGGCTGCACTTGACCCCCCCCCTTCTTAATAGCTTTCACTGATTGATAATGGGTCACAAAGTGAGAGATCGTAAACTGTACTGTTCTCCTTCTTCTTCCATGTCTCCAGGACAGCTTGCTTTCTATTGGCCACTGTGTGTGGGTGTGTTTTTCAGGATGTTGAACTTTTAACTCCTACTGCACATGATAAGCTTGTCGGTTAGCCGGAGTTGAGACATGGAGGAGGTAACAGAGGGGAGGGGGAAGGGGGGAGTGCTGCACAGAGATCTGACACCATGGTTAAACAAGGGGGCAATGTGTTTTTTTCACTATAGATGCCCTTTAATCTGCCTGCATATTCAAGCCCCTCCATTCCGCTTATTATTTTAGTTGCCCTTCTCTGAACTAATTCTACATATTCCAAATGAGGCCTTACCAGTGCCTTGTAAAGTGGGAGAATAACATTTTTCTCGCTTGAATCTATTCCCCTCTTAATACACGACAATATCTTGCTAGCTTTAGTCATGGCTGTCTGGCATTGTTTGCTACACCTAAGTCTGTTATCTATCAGAACCCCCAAATCTTTTTCCATTCAGAGATTCACTTAACACAGCATAATTTAGTGTCATCGGCAAACACAGAGACCTTGTTCTCAATGCCACATTCTAAGTCATTTATAAACAGATAAAACAGAAGTGGCCCCAGTACAGAACCCTGAGGCACTCCACTCAGAACTTTAGTCCACATAAATGTAGCTCCATTGACCACTGAGTATCTTGAGCCACTTTAAACGCTTTACATCTCCAAAAACAACACCTGTAAAAGTGCAGAAAGCATAGTGAGTATGTTTAGATATTTGGACCTAATGCCCCAGCCCTTGCTGTATAGGAAGGTCTCCCACAACCGGCAAACTTCGCCCCCCGTATGCCTCTAACTGGCTGCCACACCCCGAAGTGCCTCCAACTCTGTCTCCGCCACACCTCTCCTGAATCTCTAACCGACAGCACACCCTCGGTCATGCCCCCTTCCCGCCCACTAGCACACCCCGTCCTCCACCCTGGCAGGGTGGGATATCTGTGTTTAACCAAGATATGTTTTGAGGTTGACTGAATACTAGAGTTAGACTGAACTCCTTGCAGAGGGTGAACCACATGCAGTGTAAAAGCATCTTATCCCTGGATGATCAGAATGGAAGAAGAGTCCCAGATGGAGCGAACAGATTGAAGAAGATTAGCTTCAGGCACATAAACAGGTTGAATAGTGTGCAGGGGAATCACTCTCCAATTGCACAATGCGTACAGAGAGGAGTTAAAGAAGGATGAACTTTATGGAGAATAAAAATCTTTCTGTATCCTGCAGCCAGAATTTTAATGTTTATTGAGAAGAGATTGTCAATATATAAATGTCAAGCTGAACTTTGAAGAGAGTAAAAGGAAACCTAATGCAATGCAATATGAAATGTGATTTGGAACAGGAAACTCGAATCTCTGGATTTTTCATCTAACAATAATGTTACTTGAACAAGGTGCACCTGGGACTGGCTTTGGGGCTGTTGGCAGTGAAACGCTAAAAATATTTCAGCAGTTTAGGCCTTTTTCACACTGTTCAGTGTTTTGTTGCCATTTCCTGCGGGAAACTCTCCACACATAGGGGTGAATAGCACCGTTCTCACGCATTTGCAGCGCTACAGTGCTTCCGTTCGAGCACTGTATGCAACAGTTTTTGCAGCTGTGCCATTGAAAATGATGGCCGGCGCTACGCGTTAACACTTTATATTGGAACTGTATGTAGCCAATCTTACAGATTCCGTCTGTCATCTTTCAAAAATTGTTACAGTGGCACAAACAATAGAGATATAATCATTACTCTCCATTATATTAATGACAATATTTGTTATATTTTTGTAGGACTGTGTCAGCCTTGGAACAGGGGAACCCCCACGCACCCAGTACCACTCGTTTGTGCTCTATCACAATAACAGCCCTCGCTGGGGGGAACTCATAAAACTTCCTATTCCCATCGACAGATTTCGAGGATCCCATCTGCGCTTCGAATTCAGGCACTGTTCCAGTATGTAATAGTATTATTAAACTACAACAGCACACACATATCCACACACAGTTCATATTCATTTTCTTCTATGTCTTTTGTATATTGTAGCAAAGGATAAAGGTGAAAAGAAGCTTTTTGGATTCTCCTTTACGCCCTTGATGAGGGATGATGGGACCACGCTGTCAGATGACATCCACGAGCTTTATGTTTATAAGGTACTGGTGCTTTCTGTGTCCTTCTATCAGTTTCTATGATCTATAAATACCCGCTGAATACATGTCTTTTTGCAGTGTGATGAGAACAGTACGTTCAACAACCATGCTTTATACCTGGGGCTTCCATGCTGTAAAGACGATCTAAGTGGCTGCCCTAACATTCCTTCCAGTCTGATTTTTCAGCGTAGTCCCAAAGAGACCTTTTGTATCTCCACACAGCTCTCTTCTACTAAGCTCACTCAGAACGGTAATGTGTCATCCTATCATAATGTACTGCTTGTAACATAGTACGGTCACTATTATAAGAATCCACTGTTTGTTTAAAGGGAAAGTTTAGTGGAAAATATCTTTATTTTTTAAATTCTTAGTTTATATTATACATACCTAGTTATTCTACATTCTCTTCCATTTTCAAAAAATCATTGAATTTATACCCCTTGCTGTTCCCTGCTGTTGACAATAGTGAGCTGACATTTAAGGTTCTGTAATGGTCCTTCTTTTTCCCAGAACGCACCACTACCTTGGAATGTTCCTAACAGTAATTTTTACTGATTGGCTGTTGGATGGGTCAAAGATGCTTAGATCTCTACTGAGCAACTGAATCAACCTCAGCCTTACAGAAACAACATGGTGTAGAGCTGCAGGTGGAGGATAATATTGTGACCCTGATCTTAACACAGCTCTGTGCAATGCATTTCTCAGTATTAGGGCTAGGCCACACTTGCACGTTTTTTGCACAAGTGTTGCGAAAAAATACCAGCGATTTCAGATGCGCATACATTTCTGTTTTGGTAACGCATGCGTTCACCATTTTTAGTGCGTTAACACATGCGTTTCCATAATGGAAAATGTCAAAAACGCACGCGCAAACGGAAAAACGTACAAGAATCGCGCACACAATTGCATGCGATAGCGCTTGCGATTTGGTGCATTGTAGTGTGGCCTCAGCCTAATACATATTTAAAGGTAAATGTTGGACCATAGGAAGAAAATGTGATATATTTCAACAGAGTAGTTATTTAGAGGGGAATGTGGGAGTGTATGACATAAACATAGCCTCTGAGATACACTTTTAAAAGCGCACGCTAGTGTAAAGCAAATGGGCTGTAAAATGTGTTGCACTGCGATCACAGGGGTTTTTTTTTGCGCAATCGCATGCGCTTCCATAGAGTAAAATTGGGAAACCGTAGCACAAACGCACAAAACTGCACAGGAAATGCACAAAATTGCGAGCGTGTCCCTGTGTGTTGTAGTGTAGCTTCACCCTTAAAGGAGAATTTTATTATATATAATTATATATAAATATTATAGCAGTGAACTATATAAAGCCAGAGCAAAATACAATACTAAATACAAGAAACAGGAAGACAAGAGGTCTTGGTAATCAAGTCAATCAGGGAGATTCAATAAAAGTTCTTATAGTTAAAAATGGTGGTAATTTTGCCCCAACCAACATTTGAAAGTTAACATCTGATTGGTTGGGGCAAAATTAGCACCATTTTTAACTATAAGAACTTTTATTGAATCTCCCTGAATGTGTTTAATTCACCTATTAGAGTACAAAAATAAGGCAAACTCTGCTCTTTCACTTTTTTGCGTTTTTAGTTGTTCCTATAAGTCTCTCCAGTATATTTAAAGATAAAGCTGCAAAAAAAATAATAATAATAATCTCCCTTGATGAGACAACATGCGTGGGTGTGTTTTTCAGGATGTTGAACTTTTAACTCCTACTGCACTTGATAAGCTTGTCGGTTAGCCGGAGATGAGACATGGAGGAGGTAACAGAGGGGAGGGGGAAGGGGGGAGTGCTGCACACAGATCTGACACCGTGGTTAAACAGAGTCACTGACAGAGATAGGATTAAGGCAGCACAGAGTACATGAATTTAACTTTGCAAAGGGGCAATGTGTTTTTTTCACTATAGATGCCCTTTAAGTTTGGAGAAAGTCATATGGTGAGTGAAACAAAGTGTGTACACATCCTTTAAAATAACACTTAAGATTGTGGCCACACTGTAATGCATGCACGAGATTGGGCTCCTGTTGCCGTGCGCTGACTATTGTGATCAAATGATATTTCGCAATCTGAGAGCATGCGCAAAAAATGCGGATTGAACACACATCAACTGGGCCACACTAGTGCGCTCTTTAAAAAGCGCAATCAGACTGCCCTTAAAAGTGCATTAGTGAGGCCTAGCCCTTACTCATTTACAAACAGACTGCTCTCTGGGTCCTCCCCTAGTCAGTCACTAATCTCCAAGAAGGAGATTAGATGGGATTTGGATACATTTTCTCTGGGATGACGTGCAAATGTAATTAATGACCCTCATATGTGCACTTTTTAAAATGTGCCTACCTAACCATAATGACAGCATTTTCATTATCAGGGACCTGGAAAGAAAAACAGTTGCATGGATCATTTATGAAGTGTGCACTTGTGCAGAGAGCTGCCAATAGGAATGACAGTGGAAAATTTTAGTTTGCCTTTAACTCTCCACTGGATAACCAGTAATGCAATGCTTTACCCACATGGAAAAAAAGCAATTGAAAGTCTGAAATCAGTCTCCTGTACTCTACTAAACTTCTGTTTTAAATTGCTAGAATACAGACATCCTACAGTTATTTGTCCAGTAACATTGATTTTTAACCTTTGCGGGCAATCCATTTTACAATACAAAATTTATATGAAGGTTAAACCCTTTTAAAAGATCATTTCACATATCCCTTATATTATATAAATATATTTATATCTCCATAGGAGATTGCATTGAGTTTTTAGGAGCTATCAATGTGGTGGGGGTATACGATATTACATATAGGAAAGGTGTATATGTATGTGTGTACTATCTCACTATTACCATTTATATGACCATCAGTAAATGTATATAAAGTATAGCACTGACTTATATTAGGTACAACACAAAATATACAAAATACATAAACTTACTTACAGAGCCGTTTCCCTATTTGAACATGGTTTGGTCAAAATGGGAGGTTAAACCACACCCCTGCGTCTGCTCCATATGAAAGGATGTGTAATCCAAAAAAGTTTGTCTGCTACACAGGACATGATGTGTATTGTAATGGACATATACACCAAGGCTCCTCATATACCACCTCTAGCCTGCAGGTGGTATCAGTGAGTAATAAAAGACTAGACATCCCTGCTCTCTATGGCTAGGAGGAGAGAAGGTGAAAGTAGATTGTGGTGTATGCTTTGGAGAGATATTGACTGCAATACCAGATCCTGTGTATAAGATTCCGAGTATAAGACTCTGTGTGTAAGATCCTGTGTATAACACCCTGTGTGTAACATAATGTGTATAAGAACCTGTTACCACCTGTTGGGGGGACAGATTATTGGACAGACAATTTACCTTATTGGATACAAACTCATTAGGCAAAAGATAAGTGTTAACCAACTTTCAAGGACACACAATATACAGGCCAGGTCAATATTCAAAGTGGTGCACCATAGACAGGGACACCCCTGATTACTGCAGGTTATGTGGGGAACCTGTTTATGTGCATGGTCTGCTTTGTACCAGACCACCAGAGTAACCCACTGTGTGCCATGCTACCCATAATCCTTCCATAAAGCAGTGATCTGGTACAAATTGGTGGCAGTGGTGCTGGTAATACCATTTATTCTCCCTGTTTTCTCTGTATGTTTGTTCTCTATATTAAGATATGGAAGCTGCTACGGATAGTATTGAAATCCTCCTGTCCTTGTATCTGCAGATGAAATTCCCCAATTAAGACTCCGTAGCTCTATCAGGCCCAATTGCTAAACCTATTTTTAAACCTGATCCATTTGATGGGGTAACTAGGGAGTGGACTGATTGCCTAGAACAATTTGAATTGGCAGCCACTGTTAATGGTTGGGTGAAGGTGCTCGCTTGCAAGTCCTTAGCCTTTTGCTTAGTGGTAAAGCCAGGCAGGTATACCAAGGATTAATGGTAATACTGAAATAAAAAGCAGTTATCAGTTATTAAAAATTGCTCTGAAGCTATTTTTTTCAATGAGATCTGTATAAAAAGGATAAATCCATTTCTTTAGGTAAACTGGGAATGAGAAATGTTTGTTTATACATTAGATTATTAGGGCAATGCTAGTATAGAACATGTATTAACTAGCATGTTTAGTTTCAACCATAGAGTGTAAGCAGATTGCCTGGGTCTACTCTCAGACCTGCAGGATTATCCTATTTGGTTCCTCTGGAAGCTGGTGACTGTCTGAGTAACAGTTTAAAATTACGTGTAAAGATTCTATATCCACTATATCCCCACATAGCAAAAATACACACACTATTTCCATTGAGCACCAACGGGACACTTTATAGTAAATATATAATAAATATACATTTTAATGTGTTGAGAAAAGCCCACTTACAGTTTGAAAATGAATATGCCTAAAGGATTATTTCTTGATTTACTGTTCCCACTGTCTGACCGGAATTATGTTTTGTCTTATAAGACACTTGTATTGTTTGTATTATTGGTTTCAACATCTTTACTATGCAACAAGGGGCTTGCAAGTAAAATCAGATATGGTAAGAGATTAAAGGGAAATTTCAGAGGAAAATATTTTTTAAATTCTTAGTTTATTAAATACATACCTGTTATTCTATACTCTTCCATTTTGAAAAATCAGTTGAATTTATAACCGTATATAACTCGAGTATAAACCGTCCCGAGTATAAACCGAGGTACCTAGTTTTAGGAAAAAAAGGAGGAAAACCACACTGACCCGAGTATAACCGAGGGGGGTAGTATTTGTCACTAAAGATGTTTGGAAACTACAACTCCCAGCATGCTTTATTGCGGGAGTTGTAGTTTTCAAACATCTTAAGTTGCAAATACTTACAAATAAGAGTAAAACCTTCTTTATTTGTTGCATACTGTATGCAAAAATATAGGAGGATTTACCCTATTTGCAAGATTTGCCACTTAAGATGCTGGGAGTTGTAGTTTTCAAACATCTTAAGTGGCAAATACTTGCAAAAAGGGGTAATCCTCCTTTATTTGTGCATACAGTATGCACAAATAAAGAAGGTTTTACTCTTATTTGTATGTATTTGCCATTTAAGTGTCAATGTCAATGTTTCTCCTACTTTGTCCGGTGGCCGCGCGATCCGATCCTCGCTCCACAGCCTCTGCGCATCCGGATGATGTCACTACCCGGCGACCTCTCACTTGCGGCGCGGGTAGTGACATCATCCGGATGCGCAGCGGCTGTGGAGCGAGGATGCGGATTGCGCGCCGCCGGACAAGGTAGGGAAACAATGACTCAAGTATAAAACCGAGGTAAGATTTTCAGGCTTTTTTTAAAGCCTGAAAACCTCGGTTTATACATAGTATATACGGTAACCCTTCTATTCCCCTGCTGTTGACCTTAGGGAGCCGACATTTCAGGTTCTGCACAGTCCTTCCCAGAATGCACACTACCCTGGAATGGTTCCTTACAGTAATTTCTACTGATTGGCTGTTGGATGGGTCAAACATGCTCAGATCTCTACTAAGTAACTGACTCAACCCAGGCGCTGGGTCAAGGGCAAGACTATAATGGTCTCTATTAGGGGTCCTGCAAACAGGAAGTCAGTATTTCCGACACACACTATTTATATGCAGACAAAAGCTGAATGGGCAGGTTAAGGTCATTAGGATGGAAAAATACTGTTTTTTTTTTAAGTATGCATTTGCAGCTTAACACTTTAATTATGCTTTGTGGAAAGGATTTAATGTGGCATTCTACAGGTATAAATTTTTGTTTAAGGTAAAGGCAAACTATGGAGGCACTTTAATAAAAGAGTAGACCTATTAGAGGGCCTTGGATATTGTGTTTGATAGATTTCTGCTAATAATTTGCGAGGAAGCAACTCACTAGGAGAAAACAGCAAAAGTAAATTGGTACATGCCAAATCACCAATTTTCCTAATGGTTGTTTTCTTTAAAGGACAACTGTATTGTCCTTTACTTCAGTCTGGGATTTATTCAGTGGGTACATATTAGAATAGATCGTCTACTTACTGTGGGGAGCTACACCGCAAGTGTTCGTGATATAGCCGGGATCTCCAGAATCTCCCAGGTCCGTCCGACCTCTCCGAAAATATGGCAATGAAATAAAGGGTATCGGGAGCAACGAGATACGTCCGAAACGAAGAATGTCCCAAATCGTTTACATGGATAAAACTTCACGTTTATTACAAAATGTTAAAAACAGCGAATAGTACTGCATGAAACCTCATGGACAGGAGACGCCAAGGGAGGGGGCGTGGCCTGACGCGTTTCGCGGTTACTTTCGTTCATCAGAGACCACAAGGGGAGACTCTCGCCGAATTTGTATGGGTGAGTAACCAAGAATAGGCTCAACCCACTCACAGTCCGCTGAAAACATGAATGGATCTACACGTAGAGGCTAATCTAATTACAATACAATACAATGTAGTACAATGTACTGTCACTCAGGAACGTTACACACAGTCCTAAAGATATACATAATACAGTAGAAAATGACAATATATATAAGGTATGAGATATAAAGTATAAAACCACATAGTAATGCTACATCATCGTATGCATCATTAGATCATATTTAGAATATACACTATGAACTGTGTAGGAAATGATTAGAAACAGGACCCTGAATAAAAAGGAGTAAAATCAAATCAATCCACAAAACAATTCAAATCGAAATCTGCATTAAGACCTAGTGGCGTAATGGTTTTCAAATGGTGCATCCAGAACGCTTCTTTACGAAGCAATTCCCGATGCCAATCACCCTTTCTAGCGGACACTCTAATTTTGTCAAAAGGTGGGCCGCTATAGCTGATTTGTAGTCCTGTCTCTTAGTTGCGTTAATGTGTTCCATTATTCTTCTCGTGGCCAGTCTTGTGGTCTTACCCACATATTGACTGCCACACTGGCAAGTGGCAAGATAGATTACATTATATGAGCGGCAATTAAGGTACCTACCAATTTTGTATTTGCGGCCCGTCTGGCTGCTAACAAAATCTGTGGACACTAAAATGTACTGACAAGACGTACATCTAGGGGCTCCACATTTATATGACCCCTTATGTTCCAACCAAGTAGAGGTAGTGTTACTGGTGGAATAATTAAAAAGAGATGGTGATAGATAGGTCCCGATACTACGAGCTTTCCTATAAGAAAATCTAGGACCTTCTCTCAGAATGTCCCTACGTTTGGGGTCTGCTTCCAACACATTCCAATGCTTTCTCACAATATTGTTAACCTTAGTGCTTTGTTTAGTAAAAGTGCTTATAAAAAACAAATCATTATCCCGTATGGATATGTTGGTGGGGTTGTCTCCGGTTTTATTATTTTTAATATATTTTATCTATTTCTATATTTTTTGTTAGTATTAGTGAGGAGTGTGTCTCTATTAAGTAGTATTGCCTTGTTATATGCATTTTTTATGTTATCTATCTGGTACCCTCTCATTGTTAGACGATCCCACAGGTCCAACGCCTGGGTATTAAAGGTATCCCAGTCCTTACATATACGGCGCAATCTGATAAATTGGCCATATGGTATAGAGTTAATAACGTTGTGATGATGTTCTGAATCTGCACGTAGGATCGCATTTTTTGTAATGGTCTTTCTATATAGATCGGTAACTACCATATCATGTTTTATATTGAGGGACACATCTAAAAATTCCATGTGTGTTTTGTGTATATTTGTAGTAAGTCTAATATTATAGTTATTGTTGTTACAATGGCTAATGAAATCATGGATCTGTGTGGGGTCCCCCTTCCAAACTATAAGTCGTCTATGTATCTCACATAGGTCACGATATTAGATCTATATGGATTTCTCGATCCGTATATGATGTCATATTCCCACTTACCCATGAGGAGATTGGCATATGAGGGCGAGAATTTCGCCCCCATAGCCTCCCCTCTCTGCTGTAGGTAGTACTTATTGTCGAACATAAAATAGTTGGTGGTAAGTAGATATTTGAGTATTTCCAAAATATAACAATTTTGTTTATCACAATACATATTAAATATGTATTGTTTCTAATCATTTCCTACACATTGTTTCTAATCATTTCCTACACAGTTCATAGTGTATATTCTAAATATGATCTAATGATGCATACCATGATGTAGCATTACTATGTGGTTTTATACTTTGTATCTCATACCTTATATATATTGTGTCATTTTCTACTGTATTATGTATAATCTTTAGGACTATGTGTAACGTTCCTGAGTTACCAGTTACATTGTACTACATTGTATTGTATTGTAATTAGATTAGCCTCTACATGTAGATCCATTCATGTTTTCAGCCGGACTGTGAGTGGGTTGGAGCCTATTCATTGGTTACTCACCCATACAAATTCCGGCGAGAGTCTCCCCTTGTGGTCTCTGATGAAGCGAAAGTAACCGCGAAACGCGTCAGGCCACGCCCCCCTCCCCTTGGCGTCTTCCCTGTCCATGAGGTTCTATGCAGTACTATTCGCTGTTTTTAACATTTTGTAATAAACGTGAAGTTTTATCCATGTAACCGATTTGGGACATTCTTCGTTTCGTACGTATCTCGTTGCTCCAGATACCCTATATTTCATTTATTCAGTGGGGAAAAGTTCTTCTTACAGAACATGTCTTCCATTGGTTAGGCCCAGTACCACAAGGGGGGGTGGAGTAACAACTATTCAGTTCACCTTTATGATGAAACCTATAAAAGGACTGTAGCGATATTTATTTTACATTACGGATTGTTATTTTATGAAAATGCCTACTTACCTGCAGTGTCCTGTCAATGAAACCAGCCATGGTTCTAGTTCCCACAATTAACCAGCTGATTGTGGCTGCTTACTAAAGTTAACCATCCCTGGGTGACACAAGAGTGCAGCTAAAGCTGTCCATAGACATTTGCAATATTTTGGAACAAAACTGTTACCAACAATGCTGGCGAACTACGTCAGTCAGTTATAATCGTAGCATCCACCCAATTATTCCGATCAGGTGAGTGAATGAGCTGGATGTTGTATATCACAGACTGATTCTAATCTTAGATGTGCAATATCTGACAGCAGTTGTATGTTTATGGCCAGCTTTAGTTATGTTCAACTAAAGCTGGCCATACAGACAACAGAAAAAAAAATTTTAACAGTAAATTTATCTTACTGTTTTTATGAAACCATATTTAACAACCAGACCAACACACAAGATATTGTTCATCTGCAACTATTTAAGCCCATTGTCTTCTCCAAAAGGGAAAAACAAAAGACCTGTCCTTTTACTGCTAATTGCTTGGCATGAAGACATTTGTTATGATTAGTAACTTTACTGATCTTTATGGATAAGTTTAATCAATATCATATATATGAAATATAAAATCTCTTACTGCACAAATGCCTGTTTAAGGATTAACTCATACTAGTTTGAAGTACAGACATTACATAATTGTTGCCCAAAACATTATGTGATCTATCCAGTTGGTCAGATTGCAACCCCCTCATCTCCATTTAAACAGAGCAGCCTGCTCAATCATCATCAAGTGATCTGTCTGTATATAAATCTTTAGATAAAGCTGGCAACACATCATCCAACCGACCTTTCAGTGTATCGGCCAGTTGGGACGAAATATTGGATGGTTTCTTCAGCCGGACACACCCGGCGTCCAAACGCGTCAGAAAACCACAACCCATTGTGCGTTCCTCTTTGAACCGCACAATCCGTTGCAGAAAACTGTCAGATGCAGCTATTTCTAAAACCACCGACAGTTCATTGTCCTGGCCAACTGGTCGGAATAGCCAAACGGTTGGTCAAGAAAAGGATTGGAAGGTGTGTACCCCAGCTTAACGGTCTTTGAAATAATTGTTCCAAAGAGGAATCTCTGTATTTCTGAACTTAGCTTAGGCACTAAATAAGGGCAACTGGTATCTGAGTAATGCTATATGTAATCTACCAGAAAACAAGATAGCATATTTCACCCATTTTAACATGCTTACTTTTAACCATACAGTTTCAAGATCTTTTGGACTAGGCATTTAAACTTCCACTTTTCTTGCATGTAAAATACATACAGGGAAATGAAGGACAACAACAAAAACAGTACCAATCAATTCATTTATTAATTTTTTACAGACAAAATAACTTCCAATATGAAATTAAATTTACAGGACAAAACATTTTTCTGTCATTGGTAATTTAAAACTATACAGCAGCATAAACCGGCAGCTGGAAGATAAGATCTAGTGACTTTTTTACATACTCAAAAGTTATATTCCAGCACAATACTGAATAAATTAGTTTTGTTTGTAAACTAAAAAGATTGCATATTTTATGCTGTACCTGTTTTAACACACATGTTTAACAAAAGGTTGAGGTTTATCCATATTAAAAACTGAACTGGCAACTGCAAAATCACAGGGGGGGGTATTAGTCTGGTACTAAGTATTAAGACATCTTTTTTTATTCCATAAAAAAGCCTTGTTGCTTTTATGAAAAAGAAAATAGCTTTTATCCTAGGGCGTGCTAGAGATGTTCCCAGAAATATGGAAACCAACCAGCAATTGGAAAAAGAAAATTCTGTGTAACGTGTTTTTATAATTTATAACTGAATTTTTGGTACATAAAGCATTTATTTAAATTTTTACATATATGTTTTACTCAAAATCTAGTGATCAAAAATCTAAATGGAGAATTTAAGTGCTTATGTAAAAGTTTACAAAAATACAGCTAATATATTGAAGCCTTAATTGCCGATGTCATGGAAATGTGTCAGTTTAGTTAAGGGCAAAACAGAAGACCTGTCCTTTTGCCGCAACTTGCTTGGCATGAAGTTGTGATCAGTAACTTTATCCAGAGTTTGATTCACATCACTTTCTACTCTAATCACAGCATGTAAAAGATATGTTATATTATATTTCTTACTGATGGTCCTCAGTGTTCAGAAGCTCCAGTTATCTCTCTCTACGCAATATTTTGTATTGTTAGCGTTACTTTGCCCAGTGGTGAACTGTCAGAATGTTTTTTTTACTGGCCTTAAAGGGGTATAGCCAGAGCATACTCCTGTTTTCACAGTGACAGTACCAAGATTTGACAAAGGAGTAGCAGCACTGGAATAAATGAAGATACACATTAAAAAAATATTACCAATAAAATATAGATCACTAAACACCAACATCATGCAGCAAAAAAACGTGTTTATTTTTGTAGGACCATAATCTGAAAGCACAAATACCCAGTCAGTTAGTGCCTTCAATTTTTTTTATGCAAAAGAAATCTGGAATCAAAATATTATTTCTTAAGCTCCATCTACCATTCCATATATTAACACCAACACTTTACAAATTCAGTTTCATCTCAGAACAGTTCAGCTTGGATTTAATGCTACATCTTGTTAAACTGAGGATCAACAGTTAAGAAAGTACCTTGCTCTCCTTTTGTCTGTATAAACAGGATCTATATATTTCATTTAATACTGCAGCCTTTGATTTCAAATAAATTGCAGTGTCAGTGCTTGAGGAAGGTTACAATACTTCAGATAAAAATATGGGTATTTCCTTGTATCTTATGAAAAATAATGACTGGGGTTCACTAAAGCAGAAGCTCTTAATGTCACGTACCATAGAAAATGCATCTTTGTTCATTCTATGAGGCATATTCCATAATATCGATCAAGTAAAATACATATACTTTGACTTAAAAAAAAATTAAAACTTTCAAAATATTTCTCAACTTTACATATTTAATATTTTTTTCTGTACCAGAAAATTATAACTAATATATAGATCATTAAACAAGCCAACAGTTACTGTTCTGTAAGTAAACCCTTAAAACGAACATTTAATTCTCCCAGGTACCCAAATGGGCACTATTATTTTTTCATAAATTTCAAGGAGCGCAACTGAGCTGTAAAATAGGTTCAACGCTGCAATGAATTCTGCTGCATTTTACAAATCAGTGCTGCTGTATGAAGCAGAGCAATATTTCATATACAAACTCTTAGACGTGCTATGAGAGTTTTTTTTTTCTCATAAAAGTATTACACACACACACACACACAGAAAAACAACCTTTCTTTGCCAACACATTAAAATAGGCTTTAAATGGCTGTACACATTGTCTGTGCTGGAAAGCAGGTCTCAGTTTCCAATGCAGAACTTCATGCATTTTCTCTCAGCATTTCCTGTGAGTCGTTTTGCGGATTTCCAGCAGAAAGGCTGAGCTGACACCCGGTTTCCATGGCAATGAACTCAGTCTGGAGAAAATAAAATACAAATAAAGTCAATTAATCCTCAACAAAGAATTGCACCAAATCTCACTTCACTTTGAAGACTGGACGGGTAAGGAGCAATGGGTTACCTTCCGTTCTTCAATCAATTTCTGTGAAGCCAGGAATGAAAGATAGAAAAAACTTACCTTTTGGGCATTCCTCTGCTGTCACACTGAAATTCCTGACCGCCTCCTGGTTAAGTTCAAATATAGTACGCATTATCATGCATGAGCAATATAGTTGAACAGAAACAGGAAGTGGTTGGGACTTGTCAGTGTGGCCACGGTGGATCGCTCCGAAAGGCAAGTTTCTTCCCCCCCCCCCCCCGTTCCTGGCGCTACAGAAATTGATTGAAGAGAGGTGAGGCATGGCTCCTTAACCGCCCGGTCTTCAATCATGCATTAATAGAATAGTTCACTTTTCCAGTGAACTATTCCTTTAAGCTGTATTATGTTATTTGACATTTTAAAAAAGAAATACTAAAAGGTGTGTAGAAACAGCAAGAATAAATGTTTCCTTCATGGCTCAGAATTTAGCACATCAAACATTTAAGCAACAGGGAGCAAAATTTTTTAATTATTTTGTCACATACACCTTAAAGCATGTCCACCCCCAAAACTATAATCCCCCCCACTACTGGCCCCATTGTGTAGTGTAGTTTAATCCTTACCTCACATCCCAGCTCCATAAGGTTCTCCTGTAGCCCCAAAGTCCCAAAAACTGCCCACCAGGAGGATAGCAGAGTCCATATAGGACTCTGCCTCCTACCTGGCCTCCGGGAGAAGTTTGGCATGCGTACTGCAGCCCTTCTCCCCCTCCCGATTTGGATTCCCTCCCCCTACCATAAAACCCATTAGCTAAATTATTCCCCCAGCCCCAACCGCTATCTTTATATCATTAGAAAGTTCCCCAAACTTTACATACCTCCCCTCTTTCCTCCGCCGCACTGAATGACCGGCAGCCGCGTCCATGATTGGCTGCCGCTAAGCAAAAGACTGGTTTGTTGCAACTGTGAGCCTTGGTACATCATCCTGACTTTTTTTTTACAAGAACACAAGTAAATGTTTTTTGCCACTAGATGGCGCTTACTATGTTATACTTAAAATTACATTTCTATAGAGATCAATGAACAATAAAGCCAATTGAGAGGGAAAAAAACAAAACCAGCCCAGAAACAGCAAGTAGAAGAGATGAAGCAAATGAGCCTATGTTGTAATTAAGGTGCTTTGAACGTTAATGGATAGGAATTTCACAAAACGTTTTTTTATTTTTCCTTTCAGACTCCAAATGAAAATGCTTAAAGGGGAACTGTGGTTACCATCAACCACCTCTCTACGTGCTCCACAGCCCAAGATATACAGAAATGACTGACCAGAAAGTTAATGGGTGGGAGGCTGACTTGTGACATTCCTGAAGCTTCTCCTGCACAGTGCCGCCAGCGAGCACAGCCTCAGACTCCCTCAGTGTCTGAGTAACCCACGGCAACCTCGAGTGGGCGGGGCCACATGGGGCTGTAAGATAATGGTCCATTGCAACTGGAGTGACCATGGGGTTCATGAATGGGAGGGATCAAGGGGGCTGCAAAGGGGAGGAGACAGGACAAATTGACTGACAGTTTCAGAGCAGGAAACCGGAAGTGCAGGGGACCTGGTGAAGCTGCTGCCCTAGCACACACAAAAATGGAAATATCTTCAAAACTATGCAAAATAAACAAATGGAATATATTGCAAAAATTTTCGGGGGGGGGGGCAATTTACCTAAAGTCATTTTTGGACCACAGTTCCCCTTTAATTCATTCATACAATTTTAAATAAAACAGTAAGGCCTGATACACATAGGCCAACTTAACTCCAAAATTCTTACAGATCTGTAAGAATGTATTAATATTTTGGCTTGAACAACCAAACCTACAGCTATATACACAAAATTGTGGCCTGGCAGGTGCCAGGATTTAGCATTAAAGGTAATCAATCTAGGTACATCAGAATGGACTAGGGTTGCTTTAAAACTTTAAAGGGTATCTCCACTGATAAAACACCCTCTATGTAGTTTTATTGAAGAACAGGAGGTAAAGGAGCCGTGTTTTAGCTCCCATTCTTCAATAAAACCTTCAGGAGCCAGGAACTGAAGGGAAGGAACTTACCGATCGCACTCTCCTACTCCACTTCATCCGATATATCCCGCTCCTTTACCTCCCATTCTTCAATAAGAATAAATAGAAAAAGGGTGTTTTTCCAGTGGAGATACCCTTTAATTATGCCTGAAAAGGGAAGTTCAGTTCAAAAGGCATATACTTCAAAGTTCAGAGAAGGGCAACTAAAATAATAAAAGGGAATGAATGGAGGGGCTTGACTATGCAGGCAGGTTAAACAAGTTAATGCTGTTAAGCAATATTTGCGTGGGGATATGATCACTTCATACAAATATATTAATGGGCCATACAAAATAACTCTGTTGCATTGTTCACTAATAGGTGATAGAGGACACATGGACAGCTGTCTGTGTATAAATAAATGCTTCTGAAATACTGACTTCCTGTTTGCTGGACCCCTAGCAGAGACTGTTACCCTCCTTGAATCAACCCTTGACCCAGCCCTTGGGTTGATTTAATTGCTCAGTAGAGAGCTGAGCATGTTTGACCCATCAAACAGCCAAGCAGTAAAAATTACTAATAAGAACATTCAACTATAGTGTGCATTTTGGCAAGAAGGACCGTTACAGAACCTGAAATGTCAGCTCACCAATGTGAACAGCAAGAAATAGCAAGGGTTATACATTCGACAGATTTTTCAAATCAGAAATGGAATATGCAGAATAACTAGGTATGCATAAAATAAAATAAGTTTAAAAATATTTTCCACTGAACTTTCCCTTTAAGCTAGATACACATAGGCAGGTAATTTGGTTGGTCAGGCCAAAATATCAACAGTACTTTTTCACCTGCTGTGTATCTTTTTTGTCCAAGTCTGACAGGTTGATACATTTCAGCAGATCTGCAGTCTCCTTGTAGCCCACATGATCAGTCGCACACAAATGTTGACTGCAGTGACTTTAGCTGTGATAAGGATACTTAAGTCCAGCAGTTATCAGTAAATGGTCGGCCATGCTGAAATCTCTGCCAGTGTGTAACTAGCCTTAGTCAAGTTGATGCAGAAGTCAAGGCAGTAGGAAATCTCTGACTTCTAAAACGTGCCCTGAAAATCAACTGCCATGGGATCCTCTAAGGAACTTTTTAGCATTCTGAAAAATGGAATCCAGACCAAAAAAGGTAAACATGTGCATTCCAACAATGGATCTAAATACAATGCATACATACAGTGGTGGTGGACTTACAGCACTGCATTAGCAAAATGTGAAGCCTAGCCCTAGTATTCATAAAGATATATAATCCATAATCTAAAACCACCCACTCCAAAGACACCAACAAAATCTAAATGACCACTACAGTAAAGGTTAGGTGCAGACCCGCGATGCACGGTGTGTACGAATGGCCATTTCGGACGATAATCGGCTCGGGTATGGGCACTATCGGCTTGTTCAGAGATCCGACCGGAGGATCGGGCAGCGATCGCTGAACGAACGTCTGTTTCGACCATTAAAGTACCCATACACGGCCATTCGTACACATCATGTGTACGAACCTTAAATGTAACCCCCTAAAGAACTGGGTAAGATAACTCTGCTTTTGTACACTGCCTGGCCACACCTACTGACTTCAGTCACATGGTCTCCTGCTTACATGTATGTATAGGTTTACCTAAATAGCACAATTTGGACGCAGCACTGGAATGCAACAGGATTGGCTAGAGACTACTAGTAGGCATGACCTGCTGTAACAAGTTCCTGCTGTAAATTAGAACACAATGGTCAGTGACCACACTGCAATACTGGAATGCTAGAAAATAAACCCCAGACTACTGCTTTTATATCAAGGGGCTCTTTCTTCTGATTCTGCTGCTCTGAGGATTTAATTGCCCTTTAAAGGACAATTATACTCACCTTTTCCCCGATCCACTCCAGCATAGTACCCAGGGTGAGGCAGCCAATTGGAAGACACGCCTCCTTGCAGAGCGTATCTTCCTATTGGCTGCCTCGCGATCTGTCACTGAAGCAGGAAGAGCGGAGGAATGGATCGATCGGCGAAGCAGATTTGCGGTAAGTAGTGCAGGAGTTAGGGAAAGTACCCAGGGTGAGGACTTAGCGATTTTAGGTCCTCACCCTGGGTACTATGCTGCTATGGAGGAAGAGGAGCGAGGGTGAGGTCAGTATAGTTGTCCTTTAAGAAAATGAAACTCTGGTAGATGCAATTTTACTCTGGCACCATGCAATATTCATCCAATGAACTACTAATCAGAAAAGCAGAATTTTATTATTGTTTGCAACCATCTAAACACAAATGTACTATGAAAGACTAATCTAAGCTGATATAAGCTTTTCCTCAGTTTTTTAGACGAAGGATAATCCAGAGGAAAATACTATAACAGGTTACATGGGGAGTTCAATGAAATATATAAAAAAAAAAAAGAAATATCCCTGAACTACATTATAATAAAAGTAGATTTCATGGTTGATTAGTGTTTTTTTCCTAGTATACAAGACAACCATTTTAAATACGGACATTGCATATGTTATTTTAAATATAAGCCAACAGCCCAAGTACTATTAATTTAAGGAGAGTTTTATACAATACTGTTGTCCTAGAGCAGCTCTAAAGGAAAAACTGTAGTCCCATTGCCCAGGGAGGTAGGGAATCCTATGCCTAGCTTCCTGGGCAGTAGCATACATGAGTAGGGACCTGTTAAATTTCTGCTCAATACAGTGTGCAGGCAAGACCATCTCCTCCCCTAATGTTAAGATACGGAAATAGTCATATGCACAGCAAAAAATGGTGAGCTGTCAGCCACTACATGAACAGAGCTTTGACAGCTCAACTGCTCATGTTAGTGGCCAACCAAGGAGGTGGGAAAAGTATAATCTCCTATTTTCCAAGGAAATTTACTTTGAAACCTGAAGATTGTTTTAAAGTCCAGTTCCTCACTATAGTTGCCATTTAATAATATACTTACATAACTGGAAAAGAGGCTTCACATAGCTGTATCTAGAATTACCATGCGTTTAGGTTATTTATATGAAAGTAGGGGGAAGATGAATAGCACATATGCCAGCCTCTCCTTGTAGCCGACAGACAGAGAACACAGAACTTCTGACAGAGCTGGGTGAAATTTTAAAATATGCCTCTTAAATACTATAGAAATGAACGCAGTATTCTAGATTGCTACCTTTCCCCCCTGAAAGTTACATTTTAGAGGTTAGCTCTCTAACACCGTTAAGACATTTATGAAATTCTTTAAATATAGTCTCCTAAAAATATAAAGTTTAAACAGCCTCTTAGCCATCTACATGCTAACTGCATGCAGTAGGATGTTCATTACATGCATTATGATGAACACAGGGAAAAGCCTTTAAAAGTCATTAGGAAAATATAAAGGAACATTATAATAGCTATACTACTTTGCACAATTTTAAACAGATGCAACCATAAATACATATTGCAACAAATCACTCTTTATACAATTTTGTTACAGGTGACTATCTTTGGTTAGTGGTTGTAGGCTATGAATTGAAGGTTCTCAACCTAGCCACCAAGTGCCTATTGCCAGTCCTAATCAGACTATTATTAAACATCTGTGATTTAGGCATACATATCAAACACAAACCTCTTGTTTAACAGCTGCATAAGTTTTTTATTTGGACACCTACAAACAAGTAGGACTGTCATTTACAAGTAATGAGAATGATGCATTCAATGGAAATATTTTGAATGAACTGACCAGTCCCACCATAGGAGGAAGCCAATGGTGTCAGGATTAGTTAGTTGGGAAGCATAGACTGTACACATACTAGAAAGTAAATTGTTCAGAATTATTAAATGTAAAAGCAACTACCAGCACATATTTTGTGCCCAAGAAGTGTTGTACACTCATGTTTAGTGGTGTAAAACATTTCTTAGTAGTATTTTCCAAAATACCTTTACAACTAAAAATTAAGACTTTCAATAAATAAACCAGCAGGTGTTTACAAGTTATGTAATATGACGCAGATTAACTAGTATTTGTTGTAATACAACAGTTACTTGAAACGTACTTTGAAGGCTACATGCAATGCAGCATTTATATTGGCAATATTGTGATATGTCCAGCAACTAGTTAAATAAGGCTGGTCAACTGCCTGCCAAATAAACAAGATGCCCACGCACCAGCTGTACTACAGTTACTCAAACAGCAAGAACTTTGCCTGCTAAGTAAACAGAGGTGCCACCTCTACAATATACAGGGTTATTCAATAAAGGTTCTTATTGTTAAAAATGGTGCTAATTTTGCCCCAACCAATCAGATCTTATTTAACATTTGAAAGCTAACATCTGATTGGTTGGTGCAAATTTAGCATCATTTTAAACGATAAGAACTTTTATTGAATAACCCTGATAGAATACCATGGAGCAAATGAGACAACACAATATAATACATTATACATCTTTAGAGATATCAAAACAACCCTAAACAACAGTCATGCAAATATATTTGTCTCAGGTTATACAACATTGGTAGAAGTAAATTTAGATAAATACTGACATACGCATATACCCATATATACACACCTTTTCTGGAAGAGGAACATTTCAGACAGTCAGCTCTTGTGAAATCAATGCTGACATAGCCCCCATTTTCCAAATGTCTGCTTCCATTCTGTTGTTGGTGGCAGTTAGGGGATGCTGGTTCACAAACACCATCGTGCATACTTAGAGCTATATAGTTTAACCCATTCTGAAACCCTGTTGAGCAGTTTCTGGACATTTTATTTTCTTGTTCACAGTTTTCATCAGGCTTGAGCCAAACATTGTCAAAAGAAGCTGAGCTGTGTCTTTTGCCACTTTCAGTAAAGCAGGAGGGTGGAGTAGTTACTGTACTGGCAGAGGAGAAAGTTTCAGAACTGTGTCTCCGTCTTCCCTGTGGGTCTGCTCGTATCACTTTCGGTCCAGCTACAGGTTCAGTTAAAGGATTTGGTAATGAAAAAACACTATTATAAGAGGTAATCTCTCCAATACACAACCTATTCACAATTGATGAAGGGCTGTCCATTTTAGTACCATTTTCTGTTTCACTGGCAAATGATCTTGGCGGTGTCATTGCCAAGTTAAAAGTCATTGTGGTGTAATCATCGATTCTGTTGTCTGTTTTGCTGACACAAGCTGTACCACAGGGAAGCTTGGCATATTCAGCATTTGGCTGAAGTCTAGAAACAACAGTGCATGCATACGATGAAATGTCTGTTAAAGAGTTTGAAAGTTCTAATGCTGCTTTTGGAGATTGTACATCAATATCCACACTCATATAATCAGATAATGGAGATTGTCTATGTTCACAGCTTGACCCCAAAGAGGATGGTGAGCCTTCAGCAGATAATGAATATGGGGTACTACTTGCTTTATCACTAAAGTCAATGTTTATATATTCTCCAGGACTAGTCGGTTCAGATGGAACGGAATGATCAAACATTCTTGGTATAGTGTTACTTCCTCTAATTCCAAGGGTAAGTTTGGTTGGCCTTCTAACCTGCTGATCCAGTATATTGCTGGAAGATTTTAATTCAACCTTCGTTAAACCATTAACTATGCCATTCTTACACACATCCATTGCACTGTCTGTGCCCAAATGTAATAGCTTTCCAGGTGATGACATTGGAACATATTCACCGTTCTCACTGCTTTGCTTAGAAAGACTTTTGAAGCTTCTGGGCAAAGAAAAATATGAGCTGAATCCCCTTGTATTATTTGTTACATTAGAGTCACTTTGCTTTATAGAGTTCCCATAGGACATATCCATGTAGCCCCCATTACTCTGCTTTTCATGGTTATTTTTCTTTGCTCCACTCAAAATTTCATTTTTGACAGGAGAATTAGCAATTGGAAACATCATCATGTACCCTTTAGTATCTACCTGAGAAGGGCATCTATTAACAATTTGTTTTGGTGCAGACACACTTTTAGGAGCCATTGGCAAGTAGTCCCCATCATATGAATGAGAAGGCATCATTGGCATATAGCCATCATTACTGGCTTTACATCTACTTTGGTTACAAACGGAATCATTCATGCCATTACTGTAATCCTCTGCATGACTCTCTTTCAGCTTTGGTGATTCAGCATAGGCAAACTGTTTATTAATCTCCTCAGAGTCCTCATCCAATGAGATGGCAGTCTGTGACTTTTGCTGTGAATTGGAGTTTGTTGGTTTTGTTAAAGAGTATGTCCGTTTTCTAAAACTTTTATCTGCCTCCATATAATCATCTCTAGAATCTTGGCCACAATGTGTACTCATTGACATGTAATCGCTTAGTGTATTTTCTTCTTGTATGGGAGGTGTATTCCCAAGAGAGTCTGGAGTATTGCTTCTGACCCGGAAATACCGGAGATCACCAGGGCTTGAACCATACTCATCAGATGAAATGAACCCTCCATCACTAGGGGATCCACAAACAGAAGAACTGGATGGTCTAGTTATGGTGTCACAAGCAGATCCATGCCCACTACTAGAACAAACACTAATTGGGCTGGTGGCACATGGAAAATGAGAAACAGGTAATGATGCAGATCTGGAGTGATATCCAGAATTAAATGGTGCCCTAACATACCTTCCAACTCCTTCTTGCTTACCCAGGTTAAGCCTTGCAGTATTTAGGTGGCTCAGACTTCCAGACACTGATCTGAAGGGCCTTGTCATTGTACCTTCACCCTCACTGGAGGTCCTAAATCGAAAAGAATTATTTTTTGCAGAGGGTGGTGTTCCTGCCACACTTTCAGTCCTAGCCCTCCTCTGCAGGCCAGTCTGGCTAGGAGGCAGATTGCCCAAGTACCTTCTAGTGGTTATGAAAGATATAGGATTGCTTCCAGAAGACTGGCTCTTACTCCTTGGCCTGAATTCAGAATAGGCCTTCAAAGCTTTCATGGTCTCCAGGAAAGTCTCGTGCATGTGTTGGGCCACCACACAGTCGTCCACCTGCATCCAAAGTTCCCCCGCCCCAGTGGAAGAGGAACGTCCGACCTCGATAAAGAAGTAATTCTCAGAATGTCCGCACCTGCGAATGTTCATGAGTAAGAGATGGACACAGGCCACATCAGAGTTCAGCTTGACCAGGTGCACTGCCTTACTGGACAAGCACAGTCTGTACACCCCCGAAAGGTTTTTGGCCTGTCCCAGACCCCGCGGCTTCACATTTACCTGCCACACCTCTTTGAATACAGTGGCGGCTCTCAGGGTTCCGTAGTTCTCCTCCAGCTCCTCGCTGTCCAGACAGGCGCCTTTACTCTCATTGATGAGCTCGCTGAGAACCCGGTACCAGGCGTCCTGCTCCTGCTCGTTCTCCGCGGCCATGGCGAAGTATTCGTCCTTAGTGTACAGGGCAACAAGGTGCTTGTTCTTGGCGTCCGCCCGGCGACTGACGGTGAAGCAGAGGAAGAGCGGGATGACCCTTTTCGGCTGACCGCCGCTCCTCTGGCCGCTCCGGAACTTCTTTTCGTTGTCATAGTACTCGAGCCGGGCGGGACCCAGGTGGCTCTGGCTCCGCAGGACGAAGTAGCGCTTGTGGCCGTGTTTCTGCTTCCTCAGGTAACCGCGCTTCCTCACGTCATCGTCCATGGTGGCTGGAGCCGGCGGAGGCTGAGGTGACTCGACTGCGGGTTCCTCTTGTACCTGGGACAGCGCTGGTCCGGGACACCGCTTGTACCCTCCGTTCTCCTCCGGACACGGCTGAGGAGGAATCATCGTCAAGACTGCCCTACCGGTCTTGTCTTCAGGACACAGCACGCCAGCCATGGAGACACGGGGAACCCCCCTCGCCTTCTCTGCGGCAGCCTCGGGACCGTGTCGGCTATCGCTATAAGCGAGTCTCAGGCTATTATCGTGTCCATTGCGTTTAGAGAAAACAAAACGGAGACAACGAGATCCTCCCGCCGAGTGTAGTCAATACAGACAGACTGTGGCTGGGATGGCGGGGGGAGGGAAAGCGGCACATCGAAAACAACATGTGACCCCGCCCGTATGCGTCACTTAGACACCCAAACGCCGACCAATACGTTCCAGGAGGGATAAAAGGGAGGGGCCTATTGGAATCACAGTGAAATACAACGGCAGGCCGGTGAACCAATCATATCACTCCTCAACAAATCAACACCAAGAAGGGTCGAGCCCTGCAAACCTGTACGCTTTATCTCCGCCCCTTTTTATATTTTTTTACTCACGCTGTAGAATGTAAACAGCCATGTGATTGGTTGCTGCACGCGGGGGAGGAGCGCGCCAAGTCTGCCGCAAAGCTTCCAGTAGTAAGAAGGCGGGGCTTTGTTGTAATGTCACCTAATTGGTGAACGGCCTCTGGTCCGTGGTAGGTTTGTCGCGCGGTGATTGGTTCAATACAGGTGCCTGGCGTGAAGCGTTGTACGGTGGGAGGGAAGAGCTCGCTTGGTTGTGAAAAGAAGTAAACAACAGTGTGGGGTGGGGGCACAGATCCTTTTCGGTCCCTTGTGATGTCTTCGCAATGGCTGCACAAGGGGGGGCAATTTAGAAAGGAGGAAAATAGGGCAATTGTCCTGTCTAGTGATTGTAACATTATGGCAATGTGTGGAAACCCTACACTAATGTTTTTTCACAGACTGTCTACATGATACACCACTAGGGACCACAGCTATAACATTGGAAACTAAACATAAGATCAGCATGCTGAAGGTGAGTTAGTGTTTGCATGGTGCAGGTTACATTAGTTTCAGTGTTGCCACTGCCAGGCAAAAAGTTCTGTTGCTTTTTTTAAATGCATGTGCAACTTTTTCTTCCAAGCAAGGTTTTAGAGTAGAGGAGCACACTACTTCAGGTGATAAATTCGTTTATTTGTTCAAAAACACTATGGGGGTTATTCAATAAAAGTTCTTACATCTGATTAGTTGGGTCAAAATTAGCACCATTTTAAACGATAATAACTTTTATTGAATCTCCCTGTGTATGTTTTGTTTTTTGCACTAATAAACAAATTCATCAACTCAAGTAGTGTGCTCCTCTACTCTAAACCTTGCTTGGATTGTGTAGCCCTGGAAGTAGGGGGCTGAGAGGATCTGCACCTACAAATTTGTCTGGATAATCAGCCAACAACAGTGTGCCATAGTAGATCTGGAAATTTTCAACCTTTTTTTACCATGATAAATGCTCTTCAGTGTTCCCACAGGTAATGTCCTTCATTTTGCAGTGCAAAATGTACCTAAAACACGTGCATTCTATAGATAGAAATGAAACAGGCGCAGGGAGTAATACACCCTTCATGCATCAAACAATGCCTGTTCAGTTGGTTGTAAGAGTTGTAATTAACAGCTTGTGGTTCACATGACTGATGAGTAAAACATTTACAACCGTGTCCAGCCAAATTACACCCTAAAATGTCCACTATTTATATGTATTTTTTAAGTTTCTTTAAACAGGGAAAAAAGGAACTGCTATTCCTACCTTCCCACAGGTTTATCCCAAAAGTATTATAAACCCAGCACCTCATATATTACCAGAATATTGTCACTACTGAAAAAGATTATCACCATGTGACATTTGGTTTGTATTTGAGTTGTTAAAGAGGCCAAAAAGAAGAGAAAATATTAATAAACTTTTATTATAGAATTTTAAAAAAAACTTCAATTGCCTTTACAGCTTGCTTTGATTAGAATCTTTTTATTTTCAAATGGCCATGAAAGAAACACCCAGGGGTGGTCAGATATCTTCCTATCTGCAACATCCTCCCTTGAGTATTGCACACATGCACTGTATCCAATAAAATACACAGTGTAAAGAGGAAGACTCCCTTTGCACAGTAAAATTCAATCGAATCGCTCAAAAAATAAGCGAGGTGGTTTCCAATCAACTGCTCAACAATATTGAGTGGTTTATTGAAAGATCAAAGATTGGGCCAGGCAGAAAATTTTCTGTCAAACCCATCTTCCTGCAGATTTTAAGGGGAAATCTGTGGAAGATCAGCGGCAATCGTTTCCGATTGGATTTCCAATTGTTATGGCCAATTGAAAATCCGATCTGAAAAACATCTGCCCGTCTGTGGGTAGCATAACTGAGCTGACGGGAGAAAAGTAGGGCACTGGAACTGCCTCATCTAAAGCTAGCCCTACATGAGTCGTTTTTTTTATCATTTAGTGAATTTGATTCAATTACTTTTTTTGCATTATCTCAATATTGACTGTAGAATCAGAAATTTTAATTGGATGGAAAATTCAGATTGTCAAATTATTAAAATTTTTTATTGTTTTTTTGTTCAATCACATTAAAAAGCATGGCACATGTTGAAAAATAAATCACATTAATACAAAAATCACACTTCTAACAGAATCGTACTCATAAAGAAATCTTTTTTAATAAAAAAAATTGCTTTAATAAAGGAATCACTTTAGTAAAGTCATTTATAATCCCATTCATATAAAAAACATATTTGAAAAAAATCACGTTAAAAACGGAATTGCATTTCTAAAGAAATCGCTTTAGTAAAGAATCACATTAAAGGGCAAGTTCAGCTCAGGAGCAGAGTGGGCTTGTAACCGCTGGTTTGATGATGCCAGTCAGCCATTGGCAGTGACGTCAATATCTCAGCCATGAATTACAGTCATTACCAGGAAGAGGAGTGAAGACCGGAGAGGGATCATAGTTCTGTAAGTTCTAATAATTCAGTGTGGGAGTGTCGGATGAAGGTAAGAATTAAACGAAGGTGGGGTTTTGGGTGGTAATTCTTTGAAAATATGTAAAGTTATTTTGAGGCTGGAGTTACCCTTAAATAATCAAATTGTGTGGTTTTGTGTTCAATTTCAATCAACAGTCAATCCTTTTATCTAATGTCAATCGAAATGTAAAGCAATCTAGCACAAATTGACCAATGAATGGCTAGCTTTAATCTATTAATGAATACATGTAAGCAGCAACATACATGGGTTGATTTTTCAGAATTTTTGATTGCTTTGCCAAGGCGGTGATGCGGAAAAATTATCTTTCTAATTCTAAACCCATCTTTGATATTTTGATTGATATTGTCGAGCAGTCGTTCGGAAAAACTGACAAATTGTAGTTGAATAGTTCAAAATATCAAACCCATGTATGGCATGTTTGTGTTTTGCTGCATGCCTTCAATTTTTCACTTGTTTGTCTCAGGCTCAGTATCCTCCCTGACTCTCCCAACCAATCTTCCCTTAAGGCTCGTACACATGTGCGATCGTGGGTCCTGACCCGCGACGCACAATTTCTACGAATGTCCGTTTCGGCTGATAATCGGCCTGTGTGTAGGTGCTTTATCGGCCGAAACGTTAGTTTGTACAGATTGTGTGTTGCGGGTCGGGACCCACGATCGCACGTGTGTACATGCCTTAAAGGTGGCCATGCATTAGGCCGATTTTATGTACAATTCGACATACAATCAGACATTTCCATCGATTGGCCAAAAAATTTTACATTTTCCCATTACGATCGGGAAAGTCGGTTTTTTAAGTCGATTGGTAAAATGATTGTAGTGTTTTCTGAAATTTCGATTAAATATTAATGTAATGTAACCTCACAATGGACGACATTCGAAATTAATCACAAAACAATGAATGTCGAACAATATTCATTGTACATCTACGTTCAATTAACATTGTACATCTGTCTATCAAAGTATCGGTCGGTTTAAAATCGTAATTACGATCGTAGTAGTGTATGGCCACCTTAACTCTTCCTCCTTTATCAGATCAGACTGACTATGAGGGATATCATGTTCAGAAACCACTATAAACCAGCAATGGGAGAGGAACCTATTGTTTGCTGTGATGGACATTAGTCATGCATTGTGCAGGGATCCTTTTGTCTGTATGTAGATTAGTAGTCATTCCAGTTACAGCAAAATTCGCACATCAGAAGAGTTTATGAAAACAAGTCACTTGAATGTCAACTGAGATGTAAGATAGTGATAGTTGGAAAGAATCCTAGTTTCCAGTAATGGGCAATTTAACTTTAATGGTTAGTTTAATTCAAAAAAGTTTTTTAGTGTAGATATCCCCCCAAAACAACAGTGTCTTAATGTATGCACCCCATAAACATTGAAAAATAAAATTTAGTTTTTAAGATATTTCATCCAGTACTGCCACAGGTCTGTGTGACCTTGTGCGTCATCACCTCAATGAGAAGCCCCACCCCCCGTTACGTCAGCTATGATGGGCTAAAGCTGGGAAAAGTTTTGAATATTGCTCCTTCAAGGTCCGTTTTTAAATAAACTGTTGCTTCCATAATCACTTGTTTCCCTCTCCGGAATTGGTCGGGAGGCGAAAAGAGGGCAGACACTAGTGGGTCAACACTGATGTTAGCATCAGTACATCAGAAAGTTTGTTTGGAGCTGACCGCACACAGCCACCCTGCGCTAGAACGAAAAAGGCGCGGAAATACAAGCACGTTACCATGCTTTCTTTACGCAAGATCCTTCCTTTAATTGAAAAAAGATAGGAAAAATGTCTGTCTCAAAGAAGGTAGCACGGATCTGGGTGGGGTATGGCCCATTTTAAACCTTACATCTTTGCTAAAATCGTAATAAAATGTGTTTTGGGGGGTGGACTTTACCTTTAAGATGGCGACTGACTGTCATGCTTCAGATATTGCAAAAAGAAGCCATCTGAAATTATTTTCAGATGGCTGCATAGTCTATCACTGCTGCATAGTCTATCACTGGGCACGGTTGCCTCCAGGACTACAAGCACAAGGTATCTGTGCTGAGGTGGGGGATACTCAAAAAGGCTGAAGCAAAACTGGAGGAACGGCACAAAACTAGCTGTAAACTGACAACGACACCATAGTACAAAAGGTAGACAGGGTAGAGCCATTACGGAAAATCAGTCAGCCGGTACCAGGGGTGAAGAGAGAGTAGTATTAGAAGAATGGGCCAAGGTCAGGACAGGCAGCAAATGAGCGTAGTCTGGAGTCAGAAGAAGTCGGCAACAAGAAATGCAGATACAGAACAATCCATGAGCAAAGGCGAAATTCCCCAAAAAACGAACGGTGGAAACACTCAAAGATGAAAGCTGAACTGTTGCTATTAAAGCAGTGTGTCACACCCACAATGTAAGAACTTTGTAAATTCTGTAAAAGTCACAAAAGAGTTTTAGTGTGATTTATGATCTTGTTCCTATAAAATAAAATAAAAAGCAGCCTGCTTTTTATCTGGGGTCCATTAACATTCATCTTATTCCATATGGATGAAATTACTGTAAACTTTTAGTTTACTTGTTTTGGATAGCTGTGCTTGCTGGGATCTGTATGCTGTATAAAGGATTACTTTTTATTCAAGATTTGCTTGGTGTACAGACACCAAAGAAAAGAAAGAACACAAAAGAAAAGAAAACTCATGTAAAGGGGGGTACACACAGTTTCAATCTGTCAAAGACAAACAGTCACAATCGTTCTCCCTATATAAAGTACTAGCAAAATACCCGCGCTTCACAGCGGAGATGTATTCAAATAACCTTTTTAGTAAGAAAGCAATAATGTATCAAGATTGCTGTAATCACTCGGCACTTGATATATTAAAGAAAGACAATTCAATAAGCTTTACGATAATGCAACACTCATTAACTTTAATATATTTTTTATTCAACTACGAAATTTTGGGGAAAATAACCCCCACCACCCCTCCCCGTCCGCCCCCAATAACCCCCGCTATTCCTCTCTGTCCACCCTCCAAACCCTTCCCCTTACACCTCAGCCAGTCCCCGCACACACCTAGAATTTTGAACTCCTGCACACTAATCGGTCCAGCCGGTAGTGTGCAGGAGTTCAAAATTCTATTCCCCCCCCCATTCACCCCCACCCTAAAAAAAATATTTTGTTAACCTTTTACTGGTAAAGGAGTATATGCATACAAAATTTGGTTGAAATCGGACCAACCATATAGATTTGTATAGCTTGTAAGCTAGGTAACCATAAGTCTGTGCAATGTCAGATACTTACCGTTACAGGTGGAATTTTGAAACGAAACCTGCTTAACTTTTGTAAGTAAGGTGCAATGAATGACCCTGCCAAATTTAAGCCGTCTGCCTCCACGGCAAGTTGGAGAATTAGTGATGAGTGAGTGAGTGAGGGCTTTGCCTTTTATTAGTATAGATAAGGAGAATGTTTGTGACTGCCATATTCCCTACTATCGTGGCCAACTCTTTTTTTGAAACAGTCATTCCCGATGCGGAACATTCACTAACATTGGAAACGATTGTTTCACCTGTACACACTTTACCAATAAAGGGCCAATCCCCAATATATCGAAAAATGTACTGTTGTACATCCATATTAAAGTGCAACTAGAGACCAAAAATATAATAAATACAAAAAATAGAATTCTAGTGCACAAACAATTCTAACTGCATATTGGCTACCTCCATAAGGTTGATGCTACAAACAGCCTGCTAAACCCTGGATAAAATATTTTAAGCCTAGTCACCTCATCATGGTTGCTTTCTTGAACTGGGTCCTAACCTACCGATGGGATTGGAACGCACATTAAACCCTACCTTCCAACTTAAAAGGAAAATGAAAGTCTTATATTTTTAATCACCTAAACAAAATTTATTATGTTATTTTTGGTGCTGGTCCTCCTCTGGTTCCCAAGGTCCTCTGCTTCTGGTAACACCCCGCTGTGAGCCAAATACATATTTGGCACAATATTCATAGACTTGAATGGGGCTTACATCACCAAAGAGAGAGCATAGCATAAAGAGAAATAGGGCCATTCCAGGATAGCTGAGGAGGGGGAGAGAGAAAGAAGATATATGGTACTCCAGATTCGCATCCATCTGGTCTCCGCACCGCCAGTCAAGCACAACAAAGAAAGAATCACTACATCACCATTAAAATGGCAGTGGGAAACAGGAAAAAAGGAAACATAATTTATTAAAATGCTTTTAAAGTATTTGTTAGCTTTCACAAATGAAAATATAGAGCAGATATGGTCCTAGTTACATGGGGGATCACATGAATTTAATTTAGATGTTCTCTCTTAAATAGACACACTATAGACTCACACTATGAGAAATGCATTGCACAGAGCTGTGTTGAAATCAGGTCCAATACATTATGCTCTGCATCATGTTGTTTCTATAAATGTCCAAACAAGTCACTCTTGCACACCAGGGCTGGCAATTGCCAATAATTGTTACTATAGGTGCAATCCTCCAAAATCCCCTACCGATAAGGATTGATAAAGTCCAACAGAAAATAAAGATAGGAGGAACACATTAGATCGGTATATCAACATTTATTATGCACACAACATAACAATGTTTCATGGAGCCACCTGCCCCCTTCCTCAGGTATACCAGATCTTAGAACAACATGTGTAATGCATCTCTTATAAGTGTACTATTTAAAGGACACTATACTGAAAAAATGACTTTGCCTCATCTTAATCTATAATTGAATACATGTAAGTAGCACTTACTCTGATTTGTGTATATTGCTGCATGCCTTCAATCCAGCACACATTTAGTTTAGGAGCAGTATCCCCCCTCCCCCTTTTAACCACTCCCATTTCCATCTGACCTGACTTTTACCCCACAAACCAACTGTCAAGCCTGCACACAGCATACAGAATTCCAACTTTCAAAACTCTGTCACCATTCCAGCTACAGTAAAACTACTCACAGAAGAATAGATTTTGAGAGCAAGGAACTTGATTGACAGCTGAAATATAGGACGTTTTAGATTGGATATCTAAAGAAATGGGAAGATCAAGAAAAAAATTATACAGTGGTGGTTGGGAAGAATTATAGTTTCCAGTTATGGTCAATTTAAAATAACCAATTTTTCGGTATAGATGCCCTTTAAATGTGAATGTTGGTGGGTATAATATAGTGTATATATTATCTAGTGGTACTAAGAGCAGCCTGCAATTTCTCTGCAATGTTCATAACATCAGTGGTGAAGAAATGGGTTAAATGTGCAACATCTGATTAACTGACAGGTGAACCAGGTTTGTGTGAAGTTGCCAGTTAATATACAAGGAGGGTCAGTCAATAAGTGTCCTAATGTAATCACAGGAAATTGGGATAGAGAGGTCCTTCAGCACAGACCCAAACTTTTTTAAAGGAATTTCAGTCTGTAATGCTTTTTATACACACAAAAAATATTTTTAGGTCAAAAGATCAATAATTCTTTGAATCAGTTAGCTGGTCTGAAAAATCGAAAGTGGTTTTGTCACCATCCACGACCAATGCTAGTAAAACACGGCCGATCATGCAGGACAAGGAAGTGTAACTTTACAAGCCTATAGCTTAAAGGGAACGTTCAGTGGAAAATATTATTTTTTAATATACCTTGTGGCTTATTTATAAATGAGCGTTAACTTTCTGCTGCTGTTTTTACCAAAATTGGATTTAGCGCAATTTATAAAATTGCAAAATCTGGGGGGGTTACACCAACGTAGCCAATGTTGCCACCGATCATGATCCCAACGTCTTCTGTCATCACTGAGAGGATTTCTGAGTTCTGTGAGGGTTTACACCTCTTTATATAGGTTTGCTACCAAGGACCAAATCCTTCTGCAAACCTTTATTATCTATTTGTGATTGGTTAAGATTTCAAGCCTTCACACATTAACCAATCATATTTGAATATTTTTTTTTATGCAGGAAGTCAATATTTCAGAACCATTTATTTATAGATAGACAAAATGTGTGTTCTAGGAACAGGCAATCTATTCACATAAGCTAATTTTCTTATTTTCAGAATATATGAACCTGTGATGAATATTCACTTTGTTAAGGCTAGGCCACACTGCGATTCTCATGCACTTCTGAATGCATTTTGAATTCTGTTAGCCTGCAAAAATCGGATGACAGTATATTTCAATGTGTAATGCCACACTGTATGCACTGCACTACGATCTGTTATTGGCAAACCTTGGGGCGCAGATACTGCTTCCTTGTTCCAGGTTCCAGGAGGGGTTTTGATAGGGCTTAATTGGAGCAGAGCTTTTCTACAGTATATATTTCTTTTATAAAATAGCACACATCTTCTATATTATATCATAAGGGAAGCTAGGAATAGCTGTTCCTACCTTCACTATAATCAAGGAAACAAATGGATTTAAACTTTTTAAAAATTAGTTTTACATTGTTATTAATTTGTTTAAAGGGTAACTGTCTTCCAAAAATTGACAGTAATTGCTTTCCTGAGTATTTTTGCAATTTACTTTCATTTTTTTTTTACATAGATTTGAAGATATTTACATTTTTACATGTGATATGGTAGCAGCATCACCAGATCCCCTGCACTTCCTGCTCTGAAACTGTGACAATCCCTTTACCCTGTGTCTCCTCCTCTTTATGGGCCCACATGGCCCCTCCCATTGCAGGCCCCCTTTCAAACCCTGTGGCCTCCTCCACTTGTCGACCCAGTGGTCACTCCCCCACTGGTACCTCATGGGCGGAGAGTGGGGGTAACGGGACAGGGAGTGGTCATAATGGGGCGGGACTGCCAGGGCCAGTATTTGGACAGGATTTTAGCCCTGACTGTGGGAATCAGGATTTCGACCCTGCAGTCAGAACAATCCTGCCCAAATAGGGACACCTGGCAACCCTGCCTCAGAACCATACCCACCTACAGAAATTGTCTTTTTCAGGCAGAGGCAGAATCAGCAGTTTTAAACTTTTTGTCTGATTCTACCTCTGCCTGAAAACACTCGGGGAGATTCAATAATACATATTGCATTACTTACCTTAGCCTGATCCCACGATACAATACCTGACGTAAACGAGATGACATCAGGTATTGCATCGCTGGATCGGGCTAAGGTAAGTAGCGTGACTTTAAAGCTCCACGGCCCCTCCCGTTAAGTTTTGCGCTATCAAGTGCTGTTCTCTCTCCCCCCCCCTCATCCCCTTCAGTCACTGTAACTCAGTCTCTTCCTGGTTTCCTCTGCTTTCTCCTGCACTGATCATGTGCCAACCACAGATTAGGAGGAGGAACTAGTATTTGTGACCGCAGATTCCAAACCTCACACCCCCTAACTTTCTGATCAGTGATTTCTTCATATTTTGCAAGGGCTGTGCATCACCTAGAGAGGTGGTTGATGGCTTGTTTTAAAGGTAGGAACCCTGCCTTTCATTTAAAACCCGCTTGTTTGAAGACCACGGTTCCCCTTTAACAAAGTTTTAACTAAGAGAAATGTTTGTACTAGGAGTTGTTTGCCTCATAAATTACAATGGTATAAATGTCAAAATAACACTATTATCACTGTTCCTTTTGATTCAATTGGAATAAATAAATGGGTTAAATACTCAAAGATACAGTATATGTGCTTCTGCTTTTAGATAGCATTTGTTTTGGGCATAACATGGAGGGTGGTAATAATATGGTGGAAATGTACTTCTATTATTCGTCAGCCCTTGAGTCGTGGGATGTGTGAGGGTTTCTCATTGATAATGTGCAAAATTAAGGGCCACACTCCAAAGGTAAAAGTCCAATTTTATTGGTGACCACACATCAGAAATACACAACGTTTTGGGGGGTAAAAGTGTCCAGAAGAAGGGGGAATGTTTACACCCCAAAAGGTTGTATATTTCTAACTTGTGGTCACTAATAAAATTGGACATTTACGTTTGGAATGTGACCTGCAATCTTGTTCCTTATCTGATTTATGTATTCCAGTGAGGGTGGATACTTAAAGGAGTCTGCATCCAGCATTGGAGAGAGTGCATAGGACCTTTTGTTTTTTCTTGCTAAAAAATATGAGTACTGTTATACTTTTTCTATGGACTAAGGGCTAGGCCACACTGCTGTGATTTTTATGCATTTGCGTTTTTTTCAAATCATTGGAATTGCAGCAACGCACCAAAAACGCGCGTTTTCGGGTGCGATTTCACTTGCGATCTGTGCTCCGCATTTTAAATCTCAATCGCATGCGTTTTCCAATAGTTAATGAAAAAAATGCGCAAACGCAATGAAATCGCATGCGTTTGCGTTTGCATTACAGTGTGGCCGTGCCCTTACAGTTTATTTAGTTGACAAGCTTTCGAGGGCAGTGAGTACTGCTCTGATCTGATGAAGAGGGTATAGCCCTCGAAAAGCTTGTCAACTAAATAAACTGTTAGTCCATAGAAAAAGTATAACAGTACTCTTATTTTTTAATATCTATCTATTGGACTAATGCGGCACTACAATAACTTTCTGTACTTTGTTTTACTTGGTTTCTCATTAATACCTTGGATGTCAGAATGAGTTTTAAAGTAGGGGACTTCTGCTTTAGTGATTTTGTCAGTAAGTCGTTATGGGTAACATTTTGGTTTCTGATTGCTTCACTTGCCGCACCCAAAGTTCCCTATTTTTTGGGGGGGGCTTTGTGCATGTTCACTGTTGCAACTTATAGTGGCTGCACATTAATCAGCATCTTAGTTACTGGTCTATATACTAATATTCCCAGTAGGCCTCCATATTCTAAACTAATCACATCCATCCTCTTATTGTCTGCATTAAGGGTGTGTCCTGAAATTGGTGTGTGCTGTTTGATGTTAATCTAATGGCCCATTTTCTCTTCTAATGTAAATGTTTCACACTCTTAACATCTGGTATCATCCTTTTTCCATCTCAATTCTTTGCTGTGTCTTATGCTAATAGCAATTCTTGTCCAGCTCCTCCTACTAGTGTTGGGGAGCCTTGAGGCTCTATTTGTGGACCATTTTTGTTCTCCCTGTACAGTGTTATTGAAGATTCAATCTTCTCACTTGAATAAAAACAAGTTTTAAACTATCAAATGGCAATGGCATACACAGCATTTTGACATCTGTGCATTTTCCGAGGAAAATCTACAGCACTGGGTTATAAAGTGAAGTGCCCTAAAAAATAAAATGGTGTATGTATATATTAATATTGCCTCATAGTACATTGCAATTCAATCCTAATTGTAGCATTTATGGCTTTTGCTACATCTTGATAATGCGTTATGATGCAGCCTGCTAAAAGCATTTGGATGTTTCTTTCTCTATGCATTTTAATTATCAAGCTATACAGGAAATCTGTTATATATACCAGCCTGCCTCCAGGGAGGTAAGAGGATTGAGACGTGTGGTGGACTGTAGTCGGGTGAACAGCAAGAGTTGGGTATGCGTCAAGATAGATTCAATGCCGCCATTATATGTGTGATTAAATTAACTATGCACTTTATTGATACCCAAATATGTGTGTTTAGATTATTTTTGACCTTAGTTGACTTAGGTTTGATTGGGGAATTCCATAAAATGAGTGCTGAACCCTCATTTTAGCGGATTAAATTGCTGAACTAATGTTTTTAAATTTCTATTTGATTCTATGAATTTTTTTCCTTTTACTTCACATTTATATTCCTCATTATTTTCAATCAATATGTCAAATTTTCTATATCAAGCACAGGAACAATGTAAAATTTAGCATTTTTAGGATTCCAGAATTCTAATTAAAGAGATCTCCCAGTTTTGGTCTGTATCACCTATCACCTACATTGATTCTTAACTTTTAGGGAATCAATCTTAATCCTCTTGGCTAAGGTTAAGGACTGATGCTTATATTTCTGTTCGCTGTATGTTACAAATAGTAAGCTACTGGACACCCACTTCCTACATCAGTCTTAAGACTTGTACACACGACCAGCAACCAACTAGTGTCCAAAAAATTAAATGTGTGTGGCCATTTGGCCAGGTGACTTTCGTTAATCCAACTGGTCAGGCTATAAAATATGCGTGACAGAATGGCCATACGCGTTCAATTATGAAATAAGTGTAAAGCACTTAGGAGCACTAAGCACTTTACACTTGACAAAGAACCATTCGGTTCGAAACATGTAGTGTGGTAAGCTTTTATTGCACTCAGTAAACAATACCACATTTGGATTGTGCTGAGTCCTCCTGTGGATATAATTTCTTCGTTTTTTTCTGCTGGTAATGTACTGCCAGGAACAGGGTAAGATTGAACTAGGAGGCGGCTAGATCAAGGGACGTGAGTAGATCTTTACATACATATATACATTGTCCCAGTCCCAAAGCTTCAAGTGTGTGCCTGCATTCTATACAGAATATATATAGATATATATATTATATATATTATATATATATATTATATATATAATATAAATATTATATATAAAATTTTAATATATTAAATTTTATTGTCTTAAGGCTGTGTACAGCTTAAACCAGTTATGATTTCAGTACCATTGTAAAACTGTAAATAGTTAGTCACGAACTTACCTGCCGCTCCGGTCCCGCGCCACTCTGCACTTCCGGGTTCCCAGCAGCACCTTGTTCCAGTATTCAGCTTCAGTTCCCAGCAGCACCTTGTTCCAGAATCCTGCCTACAGTTCCCAGCAGCACCTTGTTCCTGCATCCAGCCTACAGTTCCCAGCAGCACCTTGTTCCAGCATCCAGCCTACAGTTCCCAGCAGCACCTTGTTCCAGAATCCTGCCTACAGTTCCCGGCAACACCTTGTTCCTGATTCCAGCCTTCTGTTCCCAGCAGCCTCTGTGTCCTGCATTTTCCGGACTATCTGCCTCTTCCTAAAGCGTACTTGTAAGTACCCGGCCTTCCGGCCATTTATTACACCATGACTTACTTTCTTTTCCCAACCTCGGATTCAAGGGGGGGGGGGAGGGGAATTACCCCATATTTTTTATTCAGATTAAGTTTTCTTGTGTAGAGCAGATCTCTGATTCACAGGAAAGGCATCTACTCTGTCTCTCTCTGCTCTCTGCTTCATGCAGACTTTTTTAAAATCATTATGGGATTAAAATGGTGGATGGCCAGAAGGTTATGGGAGCAGAAGTGGAACATTTTCTTTCGAAAGTTCGGTCTGTTTTTCCACTGATAAAAACATCCCTCTATGTAGTTCTATATTGAAGCAGGAGGAAGGATCGCCGTTTTTTAGCTCCCATTCTTCAATAAAACCTTCAGGAGCCAGGAACTGAAAAAGGGAGGAAACTTCCGATCGCACTCTTCCTACTCCACTTCATCCCGATATCCCGCTCCTTTACCACTCCCATTCTTCAATAAGAATAATAGAAAAAGGGTGTTTTTTCCGTGGATATACCCCTTTAATTTATGCCTGAAAAGGGAAGATTCAGTGCAAGGGCATATACTTCAAATTTAGAGAAGGCAACTACAAAATAAAAGGAATGAATGGATGGCTTGACTATTTATCACGGCAGGATTACAACAAGTTAATGCTGTTAAGCATATTTGCGTGGGATTGATCACTTCATACAAATATATTAATAAGGTTGGGCCTAACGAAAATAACTCTGTTAAGTGCGAATGTTCACTATAGGTATAGAGGACACATGGACAGCTGTCTGTGTATAATAAATGCTCTGAATACTGACTTCCTGTTTTGTCTGGACCCCTAGCAAGACTGTGTGGTAGGCTCTTAATAAAAGCCCGTTGGACAACAGGAGGGGAAGCCCTTGAGGGATAAAATGAGAGAAGGGTTCAACCCCTGACGCCTGGTTTCAGCTCAGAGATGCTGATGCATGTTTGAACCCACAAACACCAGCATCAAAAATTATCTATAATGACATTCAACTATATGTGCATTTTGGCAAGTAACGTACCGTTACAGATCCTGAATATGTTCGCTCACGCAATGTGAACAGCAATGAAATAGCAAGGGTTATACATTCGACAGATTTTTCAAATCAGAAATGGACTACTGAGAATAACTAGTGTATAGCCTATATAAGAATAAGGTTTAAAAATATTTTCCACTGAACCTTTTCCCCTTTAAGCTAGATACAATATGCAGGTAATTTGGTTGGTCAGGGCCAAAATATCAACAGTTTTTTTGTCACCACTGCCTGTGTATCTTTTTTGTCCCAGCTGACAGTTGAATACATTTCCGCAGATCTGCCAGTCTCCTGTGCCCACATGATCAGTCCGCACCTACAAATGTTGACGTGCAGTGACTTTAGCTGTGATACGGAATACTTAATCAGCAGTTATCAGTAATGGTCGGCCATGCTGGAAATGCCAGCTGACTTGCCAGTGGTATAACTAGCCCATTTAGTCAGAGTTGATGCAGCAAGTTCAAGGCAGATGAAATCTCTGTACTTCTAAAACTTGCCCTGAAAATCCGTAAATGCCATGGATCCTCTAAGGAACATATTTTAGCATTCCTGAAAAATTGGAATCCAGGACCAAAAAGGTAAACATGTGCCATTCCACAATGGATCTAAATACATTCATACATACGTGGTGTGGACTTAAACAACAGCACTGCACTTAAGCAAAATGTGAAGCCCTAGCCCTAGTATTTCATAAAGATATATAATCCATAATCTAAAACCACCCCACTCCCAAAGACACCAACAAAATCTAAATGACCTACCGTAAGGTAGGTGTGCAGACCCCGCGATGCACGGTGTGTACGAATAGGCCATTTCGCACGATAATCGGCTCGGGGATGGGCACTATCTATGGCTTGTTCAGAGATCCGACCGGCGAGATCGGGCAGCGATCGCTGAACGACGCTGTTTGCGACCATAAAGTACCATTACACGTCCATTCGTACCATCATGTGTACGAACCTTAAATGTAACCACCCCTAAAGAACTGGGTAAATAACTCTGCTTTTGACACTGCCTGGCCACACCTACTGACTTCATCACATGGTCTCCTGCTTACATGTATGTATAGGTTTACCTAAATAGCACAATTTGGACGCAGCACTGGAATGGCAACAGGATTGGCTAGAGACTACTAGTAGGCATGGACCTGCTGTAAACAGTTTCCTGCTGTAATTAGAACACAATGGTCAGTGACCACACTGCAATACTGGAATGCTAGAAAAATAACCCCAGACTACTGCTTTTATATCAAGGGGCTCTTTCCTTCTGATTCTGCTGCTCTGAGGATTTTAATTGCCCTTTAAAGGACAATTATACTCACCTTTTCCCCGATCCACTCCAGCATAGTACCCAGGGTTGCGCAGCCAATTGGAGACACGCCTCCTTGCAGAGCGTATCTTCCTATTGGCTGCCTCGCGATCTGTCACTGAAGCAGGAAGAGCGGAGGAATGGATCGATCGGCGAAGCAGATTTTGCGGTACTAGTGCAGGATTTAGGGAAAGTACCCAGGGTGAGGACTTAGCCGATTTTAGGTCCTCACCCTGGGTACTATGCTGCTATGGAGGAGAGGAGCGAGGGTGAGGTCAGTAATAGTTTCCTTTAAGAAAATGAAACTCTGGTAATGCAATTTTACTCTGGCACCATGCAATATTCATCCAATGAACTACTAATCAAAAGCAGAATTTTATTATTGTTTGCAACCATCTAACACAAATGTACTATGAAAGACTAATCTAAGCTGATATAAGCTTTTTCCTTCTCAAGTTTTTTTAGACGAAGGATATCCAGAGAAAAAAATACTATAACAGGTTACATGGGGAGTTCAATGAATATATAAAAAAAAAAAGAAATATCCCTGAACTACATTATAATAAAAGTAGATTTCATGTTGATTAGTGTTTTTTTCCTAGTATCAAGACAACCATTTTTAAATACGTACATTGCCATATGTTATTTTAAATATAAGCCAACAGCCCAGTTACTATAATTTAAGGAGAGTTTTATAATACAAGACTGTTGTCCTAGAGCAGCTCTAAAGGAACAAATGTAGTCCCCATTGCCCGGGAGGTAGGGAATCCTATGCCTAGCTTCCTGGGCAGTATCATACATGAGTAGGGACCTGTTAAATTTTCTGCTCAATACAGTGTGTGCAGGCAAGACCACTCCTCCCTAATGTTAAGATACGGAAATAGTCATAGCACAGCACAGCAAAATGGTGAGCTGTCCAGCCACTACATGAACAGAGCTTGGACAGCTCAACTGCTCATGTTAGTGGCCAACCAAGGAGGTGGGAAAAGTATATCTCCTATTTTCCAAGGAAATTTACTTTGAAACCTGAAATTGTTTTAAAGTCCAGTTCCTCACTATAGTTTGCCATTTATAATATACTTACATAACTGGAAAAGAGGCTTCACCTAGCTGTATCTAGAATTACCATGCGTTTTAGGTTATTTATATGAAATAGGGGAAGAATGAATAGCAATATGCCAGCCACCTCTCCTGTAGCCGACAGACAGAGAACACAGACTTCGACAGAGCTGGTGAAATTTTAAAATATGCTCTTAAATACTATAAAATGAACGCAGTATTCTAGATTGCTACCTTCCCCCCTGAAAGTTACATTTTAGAGGTTTAGCTCTCTAACACCGTTAAAGACATTTATGAATTCTTTAAATTAGTCTCCTAAAATATAAAGTTTAAAACAGCCTCTTACCACTCTACATGCTAACTGCTCAGTAGATTTCATTACATGCATAATAGGAATTGAACACAGGGTAAAGGAAGCCTTTAAAGAAAGTCATTAGGAAATATAAAGGACATTATAATACCTTATACTACTTGGCACAATTTTATAAACGATGCAACCTAAATACATATTGCAACAAATCACTCTTTATACCATTTTGTTACAGATTGACTATCTTTTTCGTTATGGTTGTAGGCTATGAATTGAAGGTTTTCAACCTAGCCACCAAGTGCTATTGGCCAGTCCTAATCGACTATTATTAAACATCTGTGATTTAGGCATTACATAATCAACACACAAACCTCTGTTTTAAACAGCTGCATAAGTTTTTTATATTGGACCACTACAAAACAATTAGGCATGTCATTACAAGTAATGAGAATGATGCATTCAATGGAAATATTTTGAATGAACTGACCAGTCCCACCATAGAGGAAGCGCAAGGTTGTCAGGATTAGTTAGTTGGGAAGCAGAGACTGTACACAATACTAGAAAAGTAAATTGGTTCACAATTATTAAATGTAAAAGCAACTACCAGCCACATATTTTGTGCCCAAGAAGGTTGTACACTCATTTTAGGGTGTTAAACATTTCTTAGTAGTATTTTATTTCCAAATACCTTTACAACTACAATTAAACGACTTTCAAAAATAAACCAGCAGGTGTTTACAAGTTATGTAATATGACGCGATTAACTAGTATTTGTTGTAATACAACAGTTCTTGAAACGTACTTGAAGGCTACATGCAATGCAGCATTTTATCTGGCAATATGTGATATGTCCAGCAACTAGTTAATAAGGCTGGTCAACTGCCTGCCAAATAACACAAATGCCCACGCACCAGCTGTACTACAGTTACTCAAACAGCAAGAACTTTGCTGCTAAGTAAACAGAGGTGCCACCTCTACATATACAGGGTTATTCATAAAGGTTCTTATTGTTAAAAATGGTGCTAATTTTGCCCCCAACCAATCAGATCTTATTTAACATTTGAAAGCAACATCTGATTGGTTTGGTGCAATTTAGCTCATCATTTTAAACCGATAAAAACTTTATTGAATAACCCGCTCCATAGAATACACATGGAGCAATGAGCAACACAATACATAATACATTATACATCTTTAGAGATATCAAAACAACCCTAAACACACAGTCATGCAAATATATTTGTCTCAGGTTATCAACATTGGTAGAAGTAACTTTATAGATTACTAGACATACGCATATACCCATATATCACACCTTTTCTGGAAGAGGACCTTTCAGACAGTCAGCTCTTGTGAAATCAATGCTGACAGCTACCCCCATTTTCAAATGTCTGCTTCCATTCTGTTGTTGGTGGCAGTTAGGGGATGTGCTGGTTCACAAACACCATCGTGCATACTTAGAGCTATATAGTTTAACCCATTCTGAAACCCTGTTGAGCAGTTTCTGGACATTTTATTTTCTTGTTCACAGTTTTCATCAGGCTTGAGCCAAACATTTCAAAGAAGCTGAGCTGTGTCTTTTGCCACTTTCATAAAAGCAGGAGGTGGGAGTATTTACTGTACTGGCAGAGGTGAAAGTTTCAGAACTGTGTCTCCGTCTTCCCCTGTGGGTCTGCTCGTTATCACTTTCGGTCCAGCTACGGTGTTCAGTTAAAAGGATTTGGTAATGAAAAACACTATTATAAGAGGTAATCTCTCCAATACACAACCTATTCAACAATTGATAAGGGCTGTCCATTTTTTTAGTACCATTTTCTGTTTTCACGGCAAATGATCTTGGCGGTGTCATTGCCAAGTTAAAAGTCCATTGTGGTGTAATCTCGATTCTGTTGTCTGTTTTGCTGACACAAGCTGGTACCACGGGAAGCTTGGCATATTCAGCATTTGGCTGAAGTCTAGAACAACAGTGCATGCATACGATGAAATGTCTGTTAAAGAGTTTGAAAGTTCTAATGCTGCTTTTGGAGATTGTACATCAATATCCACACTCATATAATCAGATAATGGAGATTGTCTATGTTCACCAGCTTTGACCCCAAGAGGAATGGTTGAGCCTTCAGCAGATAATGAATATGGGGTATACTTGCTTTAATCACTAAAGTCAATGTTTATAATATTCTCCGGACTAGTCGGTTTTCAATGGAACGGAATGATCAAACATTCTGGTATAGTGTTACTTCCTCTAATTCCAAGGGTAAGTTTGGTTGGCCTTCTAACCTGCTTATCCATAATATTGCTGGAAGATTTTAATTCAACCTCTCGTTAAACATACCATTAACTGCCATTCTTCCCACATCCCCCATTGTCACTGTCCTGTGCCCAACTGTAATAGCTTTCCAGGTGAATGACATTGGAACATATTCACCGTTCTCACTGCTTTTGCTTAGAAAGACTTTTGAAAGCTTCTGGGCAAAGAAAAATATGACTGAATCCCCTTGTATTATTTGTTACATTACAGTCACTTTGCTTTATAGAGTTCCCATAGGACATATCCCTGTGCCGCCCATTACTCTGCTTTCATGTTATTTTTCTTTGCTCCACTCAAAATTTCATTTTTGACAGGAGATTGCAATTGTGAAAACATCATCATGTACCCTTTAGTATCTACCTGAAGAAGGGCAATCTATTAACAATTTTTTTGTGTGGTTGCAGACCACTTTTAGGAGCGCATTGGCAAGTAGTCCCCATCATATGAATGAGAAGGCATCATTGCATTGCTCCTCATACTGGCTTTACATCTACTTTGGTTACTCAAACGGAATCATCCATGCCATTACTGTAATCCTCTGCCTGACTCTCTTCAGCTTTGTGATTCAGCATAGGCAAACTGTTTATTAATCTCTCATAGTCCTCATCCAATGAAGTGGCAGTCTGTGACTTTTGCTGTGAATTGGAGTTTGTTGGTTTGTTAAAGAGTATGTCCGTTTTCTAAAACTTTATCTGCCTCCCATATATCATCTCTAAATCTTGGCCACAATGTGTACTCATTGACATGTATCGCTTAGTGTATTTTACTTCTTGTATGGGGATGTATTCCCAAGAGAGTCTGGAGTATTGCTTCTGACCCGGGAATACCGGATCACCAGGGCTTGAACTCACTACCATCAGATGAAATGAACCCTCCATCACTAGGGGATCCACAAACGAAGAACTGGATGGTCTATTTATGGTGTCACAAGCAGATCCATGCCCACTACTAGAACAAACACTAATTGGGCTGGTGGCACATGGAAAAATGAAAACAGGTAATATGGCTAGATCTGGAGTGATATCCAAATTAAATGGGCCCTAACATACCTTCCCAACTCCTTCTTGCTTCCCAGGTTACGCCTTGCAGTATTTATGGCTCAAGACTTCCAGACACTCTGATCTGAAGGGCCTTGTCATTGTACCTTCACCCTCACTGGAGTCCTAAATCGAAAAAGAATTATTTTTTGCAGAGGGTGGTGTTCCTGCCACACTTCATCCTAGCCCTCCTCTGCAGCCAGTCCTGGCTAGGAGGCAGATTGCCCAAGTACCTTCTAGTGGTTATGAAAGATATAGGATTGCTTCCAGAAGACTGGCCTCTTACTCCTTGGCCTGAATTCAAATAGGCCTCAAAGCTTTCATGGTCCTCCAGGAAGTCTCGTGCATGTGTTGGGGCCACCACACAGTCTCTCCACCTGCATCAAAAGTTCCCCCGCCCCAGTGGAAGAGGAACGTCCGACCTCGATAAAGAAGTAATTCTCAGATGTCCGCACCCTGCGATGTTCATGAGTAAGAGATGGACACAGGCCCATCACCGAGTTCAGACTTGACCAGGTTGCATCTGCTTACTGGACAAGCACAGTCTGTAACCCCCGAAGTTTTTGTGCCTGTCCCAGACCCCGCTGCTTCCACATTCACCTGCCACACCTCGTTGTAAATACAGTGCGGCGCTCTCAGGGTTCCGTAGTTTCTCCTCCAGCTCCTCGCTGTCCAGACAGGCCCTTTACTCTCATTGATGAGCTCGCTGAGAACCCGGTACCAGGCGTCCTGCTCTGCTCGTCTCCCGCGTCCATGGGAGTATTCGTCCTTCGTGTGACAGGGCAACAGGTGCTTGTTCTTGGCGTCCGCCACGGCGACTGACGGGAAGCAGAGGAAGAGCGGGATGACCCTTTTCGGCTGACCGCCGCTCCTCTGCCGCTCCGGAACTTCTTTTCGTTGTCATAGGTACTCGAGCCGGGCGGGAACCCAGGTGGCTCTGGCTTCCGCAGTGACGAAGTGCGCTTGTGGCCGTGTTTCTTGCTTCCTCAGTAACCGGCGCTTCCTCTCACGTCCACGTCCATGGTGGCTGGAGCCGGCGGAGGCTGAGGTGACTCGACTGCGGTGTTCCTCTTGTACCTGGGACAGCGCGGTCCGGGACACCGCTTGTAACCCTCCGTTCTCCTCCGGACACGGCTAGGAGAATCATCGTCAAGACTTGCCCTACCGGTCTTGTCTTCAGGACCACAGCACGCCAGCCATGGAGAACACGGGGAACCCCCCTCGCCTTCTCTGCGCAGCCTCGGGACCGTGTCGGCTATCGCTATAAGCGAGTCTCAGGCTATTATCGTGTCCATTGCGTTTAGAGAAAACAAAACGAGACAACGAGATCCTCCCGCCGAGTGTAGTCAATACAGACAGACTGTGTGCTGGGATGGCGGGGAGGGAAAAGCGGCACATCGAAAACAACTGTGACCCCGCCCGTAATGCGTCACTTAGACACCCAAACGCCGACCAATACGTTTCCGGAGGATAAAGGGAGGGGCCTATTGAATCACATTGAAATACACGGCAGGCCGGTGAACCAATCATATCACTCCCTCAACAAATCAACACCAAGAAGGGTCGAGCCCTGCAAACCTGTACGCTTATCTCCGCCCCTTTTTATATTTTTTTACTCACGCTGTGAATGTAAACGCCATGTGATAGGTTGCTGCACGCGGGGGAGGAGCGCGCCAAGTCTGGCCGCAAAGCTTCCAGTAGTAAGAAGGCGGGGCTTTGTTGTAATGTCACCTAATTGGTGAACGGCCTCTGGTCCGTGGTAGTTTTGTCGCGCGGTGATTGGTTCAAATACAGGTGCCTGGCGTGAAGCGTTGTACGGTGGGAGGGAAGAGCTCGCTTGGTTGTGAAAGAAGTAACAACAGTGGTGGTGGGGGCACAGATCCTTTTCCGGTGCCTTGTGATGTCTTCGCAATGGCTGCACAAGGGGGGCAATTTAGAAAGGAGAAATAGGGCAATTGTCCTGTCTAGTGATTGTAATTATGGCAATGTGTGGAAACCCTACACTAATGTTTTTTCCAGACTGTCTACATGATACACACTAGGGACCACAGCTATATACATTGGAACTAAACATAGATCAGCATGCTGAAGGTGAGTTAGTGTTTGCATGGTGGCAGGTTACATTAGTTTCAGTGGTTGCCACTCCAGGCAAAGTAGTTGTTTTCTTTTTTTAAATGCATGTGCAACTTTTTCTTCCAAGCAAGGTTTTAGAGTAGAGGAGCACACTACTTCAGGTGATAAATCGTTTATTTGTTTCAAAACACCTATGGGGGTTATTCAATAAAGTTCTTACTCTGATTATGTTGGGTCAAATTAGCACCATTTTAAACGATAATAACTTTTTGAATCTCCCTGTGTAGTTTTGTTTTTTGGCACTAATAAACAAATTCATCAACTCAAGTAGTGTGCTCCTCTACTCTAAACCTTGCTTGGATTGTGTAGCCCTGGATAGGGGGCTGAAAGGATCTGCACCTACAAATTTGTCTGGAAATCGCCAAACAGTGGGATTGCACATAGTAAGATTCTGGAAATTTTTCAACCTTTTTTTAACCATGGATAATGCCTTTCAGTGTTCCCACAGGTAATGTCCTTCATTTTGCAGTGCAAAATGTACTAAACACGTGCATTCTATAGATGCAAATGAAACAGCGCAGGGAGTAATACACCCTTCATGCATCAAACAATGCCTGTTCAGTTGTGTAGAGTTGTAATTAACAGCTTGTGGTTCACATGACTGATGAGTAAAACATTTACAACCGTGTCCAGCCGAAATTACAACTAAAATGTCCACTATTTATATGTATTTTTTTTAAGTTCTTTTAAACAGGGAAAAAGGAACTGCTATTCCTACTTCCCACAGGTTTATCCCAAAAGTATTATAAACCACAGCACCTCATATATTACCAAGAATATTGTCACTACTGAAAAGAATTATCACCATGTGACATTTGGTTTGTATTTGAGTTGTTAAGAGGCCAAAAAGAAAAAAATATTAATAAACTTTTATTATAGAATTTTAAAAAAAACTTCAATTGCCTTTACAGCTTGCTTTGATTAGAATCTTTTTATTTTCAAATGGCCATGAAAGAAACACCCAGGGTGGTCAGATATCTTCCTATCTGCAACATCCTCCCTTGAGTATTGCCACATGCACTGTATCCCTAAAATACACAGTGTAAGAGGAAGACTCCCTTTGCACAGTAAATTCAATCGAATCGCTCACAAAATAGCTAAATGTTTTTCCAATCACTGCTCCACAATTGAGTGGTTATTGAAAGATCAAAGATTGGGCCAGGCAGAAAATTTTCTGTCAAACCCATCTTCCTGCAGATTTTAAGGGGAAATCTGTGGAAGATCAGCGGCAATCGTTTTCCGATTGGATTTCCAATGTTTATGGCCAATTGAAAATCTCCGATCTGAAAAACATCTGCCCGTCTGTGGGTAGCATAACTGAGCTGACGGAGAAAAGTAGGGCACTGGAACTGCCTCATCTAAAGCTAGCCTACATGAGTCGTTTTTTTATCATTTAGTGAATTTGATTCATTACTTACTTTTTTTGCATTAATCTCAATATTGACTGTAGAATCGAAATTTTAATTGGATGGAAATTCAGATTGTCAAATTATAAAATTTTTTATTGTTTTTGTTCAATCACATTAAAGAAGCCTGGCACTGTTGAAACATAATCACATTAATGACAAAAATCACACTCTCAACAAAATCGTACTCATAAAGAAATCTTTTTTAATAAAAAAATTGCTTAATAAAGGAATCACTTTAGTAAAGTCATTTATAATCCCATTCATATAAAAACATATTTGAAAAAAATCACGTTAAACAACGGATTCCGCATTCTAAGAATCGCTTTAGTAAAGAATCACATTAAAGGGCAAGTTCAGCTCAGGAGCAGAGTGGGCTTGTAACCGCTGGTTTGATGATGCCAGTCAGCCATTGCAGTGACTCAATATCTCAGCCATGAATTACAGTCATTACCATGAAGAGAGTGAAGACCGGAGAGGGATCATAGTTCTGTAAGTTCTAATAATTCCAGTGTGGGAGTGTCGGATGAAGGTAAGAATTAACGAAGTGGGGTTTTTGGGTGGTAATTTTTGAAAATATGTAAAGTTATTTTGAGCTGGAGTTACCCTTAATAATCAAATTGTGTGGTTTTTGTGTTCAATTTCAATCAACAGTCAATCCTTTTATCTAATGTCAATCGAAATGTAAGCAATCTAGCACAAATTGACCAATGAATGGCTAGCTTTAATCATTAATGAATACATGTAGCAGCAACATACATGGGTTGATTTTTCAGAATTTGTTGATTGCTTTGCCAAGGCGTGATGCGAAAAAATTACTTTCTAATTCTAAACCCACTTTGATATTTTGATTGTATTGTCGAGCAGTCGTTCGGCGAAAACTGACAATTGTAATTGAATAGTTCAAAATATCAAACCCATGTATGGCATGTTTGTTGTTTTGCTGCATGCCTTCAATTTTTCACTTGTTTGTCCTCAGGCTCAGTATCCTCCCTGACTCTCCCAACCAATCTTCCCTTAAGGCTCGTACCATGTGCGATCGTGGGTCCTGACCCGCGACGCACAATTTCTACGAATGTCCGTTTCGGCTGATAATCGGCCTGTGTGTAGGTGCTTTATCGGCCGAAACTTATGTTTGTACGATTGTGGTGTTTGCGGGTCGGGACCCACGTCGCACGTGTGTACATGCCTTAAAGGTGGGCCATGCATTAGGCCGTTTTATGTACAATTTCGACATACAATCAGACTTTTCCATCGATTGGTCCAAAAAATTTTACATTTTCCCATTACGATCGGGAAAGTCGGTTTTTTTAAGTCGATTGGTAAAATGATTGTATGTTTTCTTTGAAATTTCGATTAATATTAATGTAATGTAACCTCACAATGGACGACATTCGAAATTAATCACAAAACAATGATGTCGAACAATATTCATTGTACATCTACGTTCAATTAAACATTGTACATCTGTCTATCAAAGTATCGGTCGTTAAAAATCGTATTACGATCGTAGTAGTGTTGGCCACCTTAACTCTTCCTCCTTTATCAGATCAGACTGACTATGAGGGTATCATGTTCAGAACCACTATAAACCATGCAATGGGAGAGGAACCTATTGTTGCTGTGAGGACATTAGTCATGCATTGTGCAGGGATCCTTTTGTCTGTATGTAGATTAGTATCATTCCAGTTACAGCAAAATTCGCACATCAGAAGAGTGTTATGAAAACAAGTCACTTGAATGTCAACTGAGATGTAAGATAGTGATAGTTGAAAGAATCCTAGTTTCCAGTAATGGGCATTTAACTTTAATGGTTAGTTTAATTCAAAAAAGTTTTTAGTGTAGATATCCCCCAAAACAACAGTGTCTTAATGTATGCACCCCCATAACATTGAAAAATAAAATTTAGTTTTTAAGATATTTCATCCAGTACTCGCCCAGGTCTGTGTGACCTTGTGCGTCATCACCTCAATGAGAAGCCCCACCCCCCGTTACTCAGCTATGATGGGCTAAAGCTGGGAAAGTTTTGAATATTGCTCCTTCAAGGTCCGTTTTAAATAAACTGTTTGCTTCCATAATCACTTGTTTCCCTCTCCGGAATTGGTCGGGAGGCGAAAAGAGGGCAGACACTAGTGGTCGAACACTGATGTTAGCATCAGTACATTCAAAGTTTGTTTGGAGCTGACCGCACACAGCCACCCTGCGCTAGAAACGAAAAGGCGCGGAAATAAGCACGTTACCATGCTTTCCTTTACGCAAGATCCTTCCTTTAATTGAAAAAATATAGGAAAAATGTCTGTCTCAAAGAAGGTAGCCACGGATCTGGGTGGGGTATGGCCATTTTAAACCTACATCTTGCTAAAATCGTAATAAAATGTGTTTTGGGGGTGGACTTTTTACCTTTAAATGGCGACTGACTGTCATGCTTCAGATATTGCAAAAAGAAGCCATCTGAAATTATTTTCAGATTGCTGCATAGTCTATCACTGCTGCATAGTCTAATCACTGGGCACGTTTGCCTCCAGGACTACATCACAAGGTATCTGTGCTGAGGTGGGGATACTCAAAAAGGCTGAAGCAAACTGGAGGAACGGCACAAAACTAGCTGTAAACTGACAACGACACCATAGTACAAAAGGTAGACAGGTGAGAGCCATTACGGAAAATCAGTCAGCCGGTACCCAGGGGTGAAGAGAGATAGTATTAGAAGAATGGGCCAAGGTCAGGACAGGCAGCAAATGAGCGTAGTCTGGAGTCAGAAGAAGTCGCAAAAGAAATGCGAGATACAGAACAATTCCATGAGGCAAAGGCGAAATTCCCCAAAAAACGAACGGTGGAAACACTCAAAGATGAAGCTGAACTGTTGCTATTAAAGCAGTGTGTCCACACCCACAATGTAAGAACTTGTAAATTCTGTAAAAGTTCACAAAAGAGTTTTAGTGTGATTTATGATCTTGTTCCTATAAAATAAAAATAAAAAGCAGCCTGCTTTTTATCTGGGTCCATTAACTTCATCTTATTCCATATGGTGAAATTACTGTAAACTTACTTTTAGTTTACTTGTGTTTGATAGCTGTGCTGCTGGGATCTGTATGCTGTATAAAGGATTACTTTTTATTCAAGATTTGCTTGGTGTACAGACACCAAGAAAGAAAGAACACAAAAGAAGAAAACTCATGTAAGGGGGTACACACAGTTTTCAATCTGTCCAACAAACATCACAATCGTTCTCCTATATAAAGTACTAGCAAATACCCGCGCTTCACAGCGGAGATGTATTCAAATAACCTTTTTAGTAAGAAAGCAATAATGTATCAAGATGTGCTGTAATCACTCGGCATCCTTGATATATTAAAGAAGACAATTCAATAAGCTTTACGATAATGCACACTCATTAACTTAATATATTTTTTATTCAACTACGAAATTTTGGGGAAATAACCCCCACCACCCCTCCCCGTCCGCCCCCAATAACCCCGCTATTCCTCTCTGTCCACCCTCCATAACCCTTCCCCTTGACACCATCACCAGTCCCCGCACACACACCTAAATTTTGAACTCCTGCACACTAATCGGTCTCAGCCGGTAGTGTCAGAGTTCAAAATTCTATTCTATTCCCCCCCCCATTCACCCCACCCTAAAAAAAATTTTGTTTAACCTTTTACTGGTGGTAAGCTATTACATCAAAATTTGGTTGAAATCGGACCAACCATATAGATTTGTATAGCTTGTAACGCTAGTAACCATAAGTCTGTGCAATGTCAGATACTTACCGTTACAGGTGGATTTTGAAACGAAACTGCTTAACTTTTGTAAGTAAGGTGCAATGAATGACCCTGCAATTTAAGCCGTCTGCCCTCCACGCAAGTTGGAGAATTAGTGATGAGTGAGTGAGTGAGGGCTTGTGCCTTTTATTAGTATAGATAGGAGAATGTTTGTGACTGCCATATTCCCTACTATCGTGGCCAACTCTTTTTTTTGAAACAGTCATTCCCGATGCGGAACATTCACTAACATTGGAAACGATTGTTTCAACCCTGTACACAACTTTACCAATAAAGGGCCAATCCCAATATATCAAAAATGTTACTGTTGTACATCCATATTAAAGTGCAACTCGAGACCAAAAATAAATAATACAAAAAATAGAATTCTAGTGCACAAACAATTCTAACCTGCAATATTGGCTACCTCATAAGGTTGATGCTTACAACAGCCTGCTAAACCCTGATAAAATATTTTAAGCCTAGTCACCTCATCATGGTTGCTTTCTTGAACTGGGTCCTAACCTACCGTGGGATTGGAACGCACACTTAAACCCTACCTTCCAACTTAAACAGAAAAATGCAGTCTTATATTTTACTCACCTAAACAAAATTTATTATGTTATTTTTGGTGCTGGTCCTCCTCTGTTCCCAAGGTCCTCTGCTTCTGGTAACACCCCGCTGTGATCCAAATACATATTTGGCACAATATTCATAGACTTGAATGGGCTTACATCACCAAAGAGAGAGCATAGCATAAAGAAGAATAGGCCATTCCAGGATAGCTGGGAGGGGAGAGAGAAAGAAGATATATGTGTACTCCAGATTCGCATCCATCTGGTCTCCGCACCGCCGTCAAGCACAACAAAGAAGAATCACTACATCACCATTAAAATGGCAGTGGAACCGAGAAAAAGGAACATAATTTATTAAAATGTCTTTAAAGTATTTTTAGCTTTCACAAATAAAATATAGAGCAGATATGGTCCTAGTTAACATGGGGATCACATGAATTTAATTTAGATGTTCTCTCTCTTAAATAACACACTATAGAACTCACACTATGAGAAATGCATTGCACAGAGCTGTGTTGAAATCCATCGTCCAATACATTATGCTCTGCATCATGTTGTGTTTCTATAAATGTCCAAACAAGTCACTCTTGCACACAGGCTGGCATTGCCAATAATTGTTACTTATAGGTGCAATCCTCCAAAATCCCCTACCGATAAGGATTGATAAAGTCCAACAGAAATAAAGATAGGAGAACACTTAGTCGGTATATCAACATTTTATTATGCACATACAACATAACATGTTTCATGGAGCCACCTGCCCCCTTCCTCAGGTATACCAGATCTTAGAACAACATGTGTAATGCATCTCTTATAAGTGTTACTATTTAAGGATCACTATACTGAAAAAATGACTTTGCCTCATCTTAATCCTAATTAATTGATAACATGTAAGTAGCACTTATCTCTGATTTGTGTATATTCGTATGCCTGTCTTCAACTATGCCCTCCATTCTATATATTGTTCCCCGACTTCCCCCTCCCCTCACTCATTTCCCTGGCTGACCTTTCACTCACAATGTCAAGCCATCCACCATAGGTCCTTCGCATGACCCTCCCAGGTCTCCCAGTTGATTAGCCTGCTTTTGCAGCTTTACGTTACTGTTTTACGAATGATATCTAGTGGCTGAGCGATCGTGGTGACGGAGGAAAGAGAAGGTAATTTACACTATTTGTTGGAAGCATCCTAATAATTGTGTTTTATCAGACATATTTTAGGACAGTACCCCTCTTTTCACCATTCAGACATGACAGTTAGGGTTATTGACATCTTTACACAAACATTAATGCACAGATACAGGATTCCAATCAATGAATTCCGTAATGCTATCACATAAGAATAGAAATTTGAGACAGAACTTGATAGGACATAATATCAGGATGCTTTTTTAGCATTGGATATTCTAAAGAAATGGGAATTCAAAGAAAAAAATTATAACATGTTGCGTTGGGAAGAATTATAGTTTCCATCTTATGGTCAATTTTAAAATAACCTTTTTCGGTATAGAGGCCCTTTAATGTGAATGTTGTGGGTATAATATAATTGGTATATATTATCTGTGTGGTACTAAGAGCAGCATGCCATTTTTCTCTGCAAATGTTCATAACATCATGTGTGAAAGATGGTTAAATTGCAACATCTGATTAATGACAGTTGAACCAGGGTTTTTGTGAAGTTGCATAGTTATACAAGGAGGGTCCATCTCAGAAGTGTCCTAATTAATCACGGGAATTGGAATAGAGAGGTCCTTCATCACAGACCCAAATCTTTTTTAAAGGAATTTCAGTTTCTGTATGCTTTTTTTCACACAAAAAAATATTTTGGGGTAGGTCAAAGATCACTACTTCTTTGAATCAGTTTTGCTGGTCTGAAAATCGAAGTGGTTTTTTGTCACCATATCCACTACCAATGCTAGTAAACCGGCGATCATGCAGGCAAGGATAGTGTAACTTTATCACGCCGTATAGCTTAAGGGGGACGTTCATGGAAATATTATATTTTTTAATATACCATGTGGCTATTTATAAATGAGCGTTAACTTTCTGCTGCTGGTTTTTACCAATTGTGATTTAAGCGCAATTTTTATAAATTGCAAAATCTGGGGGGTTTACACCAACGTCTGCTTGAATAGATCTGTCGTTTCTGTCATACTGGGGAGAAGGTTCGAGCCGTGAGGGTTTGCTGTCCTTATATTGGTTTGCTACACATAGGACCAAATCTTCTGCAAATTGATTTCTAAACTTTATACATGTGATTGGTTAAGATTTCAAGCCTTCACACATTAATCCATGCATATTTGAATATTTTTTTGTTTGACAGGAGTCACTATTGGTCAGAACCATTGTAGTTATAGATAGACAATGTGTGTTCTCGGACAGGCAATCTATTCCCATAAGCTATTTTCTTATTTCAGAATATATGAACCCTGTGATGAAATATCACTTGTACAGGCTAGGTCCACACTAGCGATTCTCCATGCACTTCTGTAATGCATTTTGATTCTGTTATCCTGCAAAATCGGATCAGTAATTTCAATGGTAATGCCACACCATGTATGTGTCACGTGGCAACTACGATCGTTTGGCAAACCTTGGGCGCAGAACTCTACTGCTTCCTTGTCCAGGTTCCGAGTGCTTTTGATAGGAGCTATTGGAGGCAGAGCTTTTCTACATATTATTTTGCTTTTTAAAATAGCACACATTTCTATAATTATATCATAGGGAGCTATGAATAGTGTCCTACCTTCCTATTCAGAAACAAATGGATTAAACTTTTTAAATATTTTACTTGTTATTATTTGTTTAAGGGTCTGTCTTCCAAAATTGACAGTAATTGCTTTCCTGAGTATTTTTTTGCAATTTACTTCATTTTTTTTACATAGATTTGAAGATATTTACATTTTTTACATTGACTATGCCGTAGCAGCATCACCAGATCCCCTGCCTTCCTGCTCTGAACTGTGATCAATCCTTTACCCCTGTGTCTCCATCCTCTTTATGGCCCACATGGCCCTCCCATTGCAGGCCCCCTTTCAAACCCTGGCCTCCCCCTTGCGACCCGTGGTCACCCCCACGGTACTTTCATGGGCGGATGAGGGGTACGGGAAGGGATGGTCAGTAAGGGCGGGACTGCCAGTGCCATATTGGACAGGATTTTAGCCTGCTGTGGGAATGATTTCGACCCTGCATCCAGAACAATCCTGCCAAATAGGGACACCTGCAACCCTGCCTCAGAACCTACCCACCTACAGAATTGTCTTTTCAGGCAGAGGCGATCAGCATTTTAAACTTTTTTGTCTATTCTACCTCTGCCGAAACACCGGGAATTCAATATACATTTGCATTCTTACCCTTAGCCTGATCACCATACTACCTGACGATAACGAGATGACATCAGGTATGCTCCGGATCGGCAAGGTAAGTACGGACTTTAAACTCCACGCCCCCCGTTAAGTTTTGCGCTCTCAGTCTGTTCTCCTCCCCCCCCCCCCTCATCCCCTGCAGCACTGTACTCAGTCTCTCTGGTTCCTCTCTTCTCCTGCACTGATCATGTGCCACCACAGATTAGTGAGGAGGACTAGTATTTGTGACCGCAGATTCCAAACCTCACACCCCTAACTTTCTGTCAGGATTCTTCATATTGCAAGTGGCTGTTGGCATACCCTAGAGAGGTGGGTGATGGCTTGGTTTTAAAGGTAGGAACCCTGCTTTCATTAAAACCCCTTGTTTGAAGAACCACGTTCCCCTTTAACAAAGTTTTAACTAGAGAAATGTTTGTACTAGGAGTTGTTTGCCTTCAATAATTACTAATGTTGATAGAATGTCAAAATAACACTGATTATCACTGTTCCTTTTGATTCATTGGTAAATAAATCAGGGTTAATACTCAAAGATACAGTATTTTGGCTTCTGCTTTTAGATAGCATTTGTTTTGGGCATAACATGGAGGGTGGTACTAATTGTGAAATGTCACTCCTATTATTCGTCATTTGCCCTTGAGTCGTGGGATGTGTGAGGGTTTCTCATTGATAATGTGCAAAATTACGGGCCACACTCCAAGGTAAAGTCCAATTTTATTGGTGACCACACATCAGAATACCACACGTTTTTGGGGTAAAGTGTCCAGAAGATGGGAATGTTTTCACCCAAAAGGTTGTATATTTTTCTAACTTGTGGTCACTAATAAAATTGGACATTTACGTTTGGAATGTGACCTGCATCTTTGTTCCTTATCTGATTTATGTATTCCAGTGAGGGTGGATACTTAAAGGAGTCCTGCATCCACATTGGAGAGAGTGCCTAGGACTTTTTTTTGTTTTTTCTTGCTAAAAAATATGAGTACTGTTATACTTTTTCTATGGACTAGGGCTAGGCCACACTGCTGTGATTTTTTATGCATTTGCGTTTTTTTCAAATCATTGGGTAATTGCAGCAACGCACCAAAAACGCGCGTTTCTGGGTGCGATTTCACTTGCGATCTTGTGCTCCGCATTTTAAATCTCAATCGCATCCTTGTTTTCCAATAGTTAATGAAAAAAATGCGCAAACGCAATGAAATCGCATGCGTTTGCGTTTGCATTACAGTGTGGCCGTGCCCTTACCAGTTTATTTAGTGACAAGCTTTCGAGGGCAGTGAGTACTGCTCTGATCTGATGAAGAGGTATAGCCCTCGAAAGCTTGTCAACTAAATAAACTGTTAGTCCATAGAAAAAGTATAACAAGTACTCTATTTTTTAATATCTATCTATTGGACTAATGCGGCACTACATAACTTTCTGTACTTTGTTTTACTTACTGGTTTCTCATTAATACCTTGGATGTCAATGAGTTTTAAAGTAGGGGACTTCTTGCTTAGTGATTGTTTTCAGTTAAGTCGTTATGGGTAACATTTTGGTTTCTGACTGTGCTTTCACTTGCCGCACCCAAAGTTCCCTATTTTTTGGGGGGGCTTTGTGCATGTTCACTGTTGCAACTTATAGTGGCTGCACATTAATCAGCATCTTAGTTACTGGTCTATATACAATATTCCCATAGGCCTCCATATTCTAACTAATCCACATCCATCCTCTATATTGTCTGCATTAAGGGTGGTCCTAAATTGGTGTGTGCCTGTTTTGATGTTAATCTATGGCCCATTTTCCTCTTCTATGTAAATGTTTCATCACACTCTTAACATCTGGTATCATCCTTTTTCCATCTCAATTCTTTGCTGTGTCTTATGCTAATAGCATTCTTGTCCAGCTCCTCCTACTAGTGGTTAGGGAGCCTTGAGGCTCTATTTGTGGACCTTTTTGTTCTCCCTGTACAGTGTTATTGAAGATTCAATCTTCTCACTTGAATAAAAACAAGTTTTAAACTATCAATGGCATGGCATACACAGCATTTTGACATCTGTGCATTTTCCGAGAAAATCTACAGCACGGGTTATAAAGTGAAGTGCCCTAAAAATAAAATGTTGTATGTATATATAATATTGCCTCATAGTACATTGCAATTCAATCCTAATTGTAGCATTTATGGCTTTTGCTAACATCTTGATAATGCGTTCTGATGCAGCCTGCTAAAAGCATTTGGATGTTTTCTTTCTCTATGCATTTTAATTATCAAGCTATACAGGAATCTGTTATATAACCAGCCTGCCTCCAGGGAGGTAAAGAGGATTGAGACGTTGGTGGACTGTAGTCGGGTGACACACAAGAGTTGGGTATGCGTCAAAGATGATTTCAATGCCGCGCATTATATGTGTGATTAAATTAACTATGCACTGTATTGATACCCAATATGTGTGTTTAGATTATATTTGACCTTAGTTGACTTAGTTTGATTGGGGAATTCCATAAAATTGAGTGCTGAACCCTCATTTAGCGGATTAATTGCTGAACTAATGTTTTTAAATTTTCTATTTGATTCTATGAATTTTTTTCCTTTTTACTTCACATTTATATTCCTCATTATTTTCACAATCATATGTCAATTTTCTATATCAGCACAGGAACAATGTAAAATTTAGCATTTTTAGGATTCCAAATTCTAATTAAAGAGATCTCCCCAGTTTTGGTCTGTACACACCTATCACACTACATTGATTCCTTAACTTTTAGGGAATCAATCTTAATCCTCTTGGCTAAGGTTAAGGACTGATGCTTATATTTCTGTTTGCGTATGTTACAATAGTAAGCTACTGGACCCCCTTCCTACATCATCTTAAGACTTGTACACAACGCCACAACCAACTATGTCCAAAAAATTAAATGTGTGTGGCCATTTGGCCAGGTGACTTTCGTTAATCCAACTGGTCAGGCTATAAAATATGCGTGACAGAATGGCCATACGCGTTCATTATGAAATAAGTGTAAAGCACTTGGAGCACTAAGCACTTACACTTGACAAAGAACCTTCGTTTCGAAACATGTAGTGTGGAAGCTTTTATGCACTCAGTAAACATACCACATTTGGATTGTGCTGAGTCCTCCTTGTGATATAATTTCTTCTTTTTTTTTTCTGCTGGTAATGTACTGCCCAGGAACAGGGTAAGATGAACTAGGAGGCGGCTAGATCAAGGGACGTGAGTAGATCTTTACATACATATATACATTGTCCCAGTCCCAAAGCTTCAAGTGTGTGGCCTGCATTCTATACAGAATATATATATATATATTATTATAATAATTATATATATATATATTATATATATATATATAAATATTATATATACATTTTAATATTAAATTTTATTGTCTTTAAGCTGTGTACAGCTTAAACCAGTTTGATTTTCAGTACCATTGTAAAACTGTAAATAGTTATCACAACTTACCTGCGCTCCGGTCCCGCGCCACTCTGCACTTCCGGGTTCCCGCAGCACCTTGTTCCAGTATTCAGCTTCAGTTTCCCAGCAGCACCTTGTTCAGATCCCCTCCTAGTTCCCACAGCACCTTGTCCTGCATCCAGCCTACAGTTCCCAAGCGCACCTTGTTCCACATCCAGCCACAGTTCCCAGCCACCTTGTCCAAATCCTCCTACAGTTCCTGGCAGCACCTTGTTCCTGATTCCAGCCTTCTGTTCCCAGCACCTCTGTGTCCTGCATTTTCCGGCCTATCTGCCTCCTCCTAAGCAATACTTTGTAAGTACCCGGCCTCCCGGCCATTTATTACAGTACTATCGGGCCATGGAAACGCCTGAGGGGGCTATGGCAGAATTGAGTAAAACTCTCCAAACTCTGTCCGAACGCATGGACATCTTTGAACACCACCAGGGCCAGTTGGCTCAGTTCATGGATACCCTCACTGTCCGGCTACCCCCAGCTTCTGCCTCCGCTCCGGGTTCTACGCTTGTTTCGCAAGGTCTTCGATGCTCCAGGAAGAACCTTGCTGCCTCCTCCCGTTTGATGCAGCTCCGCCAAGGGTCTCATTCCTGGGTCAATATGCAATTGAATTTCTACCCTTGCCGCAGAGACTTCTTGGAACATGAGCACTTACAGCAGCTTTCAGGCAGGGACTCTCTGCACCTCAAGGATGAATTAGTATCTAGAGAGTTACCTGTCCCATTGGAAGACTTGATTACACTATGCATCCAGATTGATACCCGCTTCCCCGTGAACGGCAGCAGAAAGGTCTGCGGCTCATTCCAACTTCCTTAAGACCTTTCCTAGGCCTGCTCAGAACTTTCCGCAACCTATATCTTCTGTTGAAGAGCCGATGCAATTTGGCGCACTCATCTGTCTCCGGAGGAAAAGTCACGCCAACGTACTAATGGACTTTGTCTCTATTGTGCTGGGCAAGACATTTTGTAAGAAATTGCCCCCAGAAGTCGGGAAACTCCATGCCCTAGAAGTTAAGGAGGAGCTCCTTCTAGGCAATGTTAAGTCTCCTGCCAAATTTGAACCCTGAAACTCTTTCTACCAGCTACTATCACCTGTAATGGTGTAAAAAGTTTTCCTCCCAGCCTTTCTCGTTCGGTGCAGCTGGAAACTTCATTGATTCTACCTATGCAGCACAATTGGGGCTTCCTCTCCTTCATTTGCTGCAACCTCTTCGAGTTCTTCTGGCTATTGACAATAACCCTTTGGCTTCTTTGGCTTCTGAATTCATCTCCCAATCTACATACTAAGTTCTATTCCGCATTGGCATATTTCACCAAGATGCTGGTATTTTCTTGTCATCCAAAGCCCTTCCGCTCCCTGATTCTCGGACTTCCATGGCTCAGATTACATAACCCTGTTTATAGATTGGTCTAACAATGAACTCAAGTCGTGGGTCCGTTCTGTTTTGAAAATTGCCTTTCCACTCATTGCACCACCATTACCTGTGAAAAGAAATATGAAAAAAACCTCCCTGAATGTTATCATGATTTCTCTGATGTTTTTTTGTAAAAAAGCGAGCTGAGAAGCTACCACGCAACCGATCCTACATTGCCCCATCGATCTTCTCTCAGGTACTATGCCTCCTCGGGGACATACCCACTGTCTCCTTCTGAAACTCTAGCCATGAAAGAGTATGTTACGGAACATTTGTCTAGGGGTTTCATACAACCTTCCTCTTCCCCTGCTGGAGCTGGGTTTTTTTTGTTGTTGAAAAAAAAGACGGAGGTTTACGACCCTGCATCGACTACCGTGGGTTAAATAAAATCACAATAAAAAATCGTATCCTCTTCCTCTCATCTCTGAACTGTTTACCAGATAAAAGGGGCTAAAATATTTACCAAACTGGATCTTCGGGGAGCATACAATCTGATCCGCATACGCAAAGGTGACGAGTGGAAAACAGCCTTTAACACTAGGGACGGTCATACAATACTCGTATGCCCTTTCCTTTGTAATGCTCCACGTGTTCCAAATTTGTGAATGACATTTTCCGGAAGTTGTGGAATCTCTGTAGTCTTATATCTGTGACTTTTATCTTTTCTCAAGATCTGCCTCACACCACCTCCTGTTAAACAGGTTACTACGTCTGAAAGAATACCATATGCCAAACTGTAAATGTCTGTTTGAGTGTTCGCAAGTACCCTTTTGGGCTAATCGTTTTTCTGCCAGGTTTCGATGGATCCCGTAAAAGTTTCGGCCTCCATTGGTCTCTTCCTATGGGAACCAAAGCTATTCAAAGGTCATTGGCCTCGCCATTTTACAGACAATTCATTCAAGGGTTCTCTTCTATAATTTCTCCGATATAGCCCTCATCAGTAAAGGTGGTAAGCCTCATTCATGGACCCCTGCAGTCCTCAAAGCCTTCAAACGACTCAAAGAAGCCTTTGCCGTGCACCTTTTCTAGTACTCCAGATCCTAGTTTCCCTTTCTACATCACATCGAATTTGATGCCTCGGACTTGGGCGCAGGAGCCATACTTTCCCAAAGACAAGGCACTAAGGAAACTCCATCCCTGCGCTTATTCTCTAAGAAGTTTCTACCCATGACGGAACTATGATGTTGGGAATAGGGAACTTCTTTGCCATCAAGTTGGCCCTCGAGGAGTGGCTTCATCTATTGGAAGGCTCCTCTGTACCTATCACCATCCTTACCGGACCATAAGAACCTCGAATACATCCAGAATCTTAAAATGTTAAATCCCCGTCAAGCACGGTGGTCCTTATTCTTTCCATCGATTTACTTTGTTATCACTTATCAACCTGGTTCCAAAACAAAAAAAGCTGACGACCTTTCCAGATCATTGTGGCTTCGACTGTATTAATCAAGATAAGGGCCCCATTATCCCAACCACTAAAAATCTTGGCCTCTATATCTCCTCAACTCTGTTGTAAAGATTCAACTGCACAAGATTCTGCTCCTCAGCCACACCTTCCGGCAAAATTCTTTGTTCTGTTTCACTTCGGAAAACTATCCTTCTTCATCTCACAGTTCCAAGCAAGCCGGGCATCCCGTTGTTACAAAACTTTTACTATTCTTTGCCCTTTCCCTTTGGTGGCCCAAATGAGAAGATGTTAAAGACTTTATTCAAGTGTGTACCAGCTGTGCTCAATCCAAATCTGCTAGAACTCTCCCCTGTGGCCTTCTCATACCCCTCCCCTTCTGTCCAGACCTTGGACCCATCTATCCATGGACTTTATTGTGGAACTTCCGCCTTCCAAGAAAAAACACGGTTATATGGGTGACAGTAGACCGCTTCAGCAAAATGGCCATTTTGTTCCCCTCCCCAAACTACAATCTTTGACGGAGTTGCTCAACTATTTATTTCGCATCTTCCGCTTCATGGACTCCCTTCTGAATAGTATCTGCAGAGGTACTCAATTTGTTTCAAATTTTGAGGGCACTTTGTAAATCCATGAACATCAAGTTACAATTTTCTTCGGCTTACCACCCACAGTCCAACGTTCTACTGAACGCACTAACACATCTTTGGACAATATCTTCGTTGTACATTTCCTATCTCAGGATGATTGGCCGACCTTCTGCCTTGGGCTGAGTTCCCCATACAATTCACCTCATGCTTCTACTGGGAATCCCTTTTTTATGTGTCTTTGGGATGAATCCTAGATGTTTTCCTCAAGATTTCTTTTCAACACAAGTAAACGCTGCCAATGACTCTGCGGCCCAGATGACCGCATCTGGCATGCTACGGAAATCAGCCTTCAGAAATCTGCTTTGGTACAAAAAGCTGCAGCAGATAGGAGACGTGAGAACCCCCAGCTTATTCTTTTGGAGATAAAGTGTGGCTCTCCTCTGCTCAATTAACCTACGGGTTCCTTTCCTCCTAAACTGGAACCAAAATTTATTGGTCCTTTTCCTATCTTGGAATTAATCGGTCCGTGGCTGTTCGCCTCCAACTTCCTTCCAGCATGCGGATTCCGAACGTTTTCATATTTCCCTCATCAAGCCAGTATGCTCTAATCAGTATTCACTCTTTACTACCTCCCGTTTCCAATTTCCGTTGATGGTCAGCAGGAGTTTGAGGTCGAGAAGATCTTGGACTCTAGATTCGGAGGAGGTCCTTCAGTATTTGGTCCACTGGAAAGGTTTTGGTCCAGAAGAAAGAGCCTGGATTAAACATTCGGATTTGCACGCTCCTCTCTAGTCAGACTTTCCACAGGAGTTTTCCAAGGAAACCTGGCCCGTTGGGTCCTGTGGCCCCCCGTAAGGGGGGGGGTACTGTCACGAACTTACCTGCCACTCTGGTCCCGCGCAGCTCTGCACTTCCGGGTGGCGTCGTCGCAGACGTCATGATGTCACGACGCCGACACGCGGGCGGCGTGAGAATTCAAAAGACGGCGTCCTCCTGGCCACGGTGCCCGATATTAGCGTTTGCTACCTCCTGGCTCCTGTACTCACCTCGCCTTGGATCCTGTTTCTCTCCTGCTACAGCTACTTCTTCCCCTCTAGTGACTACCTACCTTGCTTGTTCCGTTCTCCAGCACCTTGTTCCAGAATCCTGCCTACAACCCAGCAGCACCTGTTCCAGCTTCCAGCCTACAGTTCCCAGTAGCACCTTGTTCCAGTATTCAGCTTCAGTTCCGCAGTCATCACCTTGTTCCAGAATCCTGCCTACAGTTCCCAGCACACTTGTTCCTGCATCCAGCCTACAGTTCCCAGCACAACCTTGTTCCAGCATCCAGCCTACGTTCCCAGCAGCACCTTGTTCCAGAATCCTGCCTACAGTTCCCGGCACCACCTTGTTCCTGATTCCAGCCTTCTGTTCCCAGCAGACCTCTGTTCCTGCATTTTCCGGACTATCTGCCTCTTCCTAAAGCGTACTTGTAAGTACCCGGCCTTCCGGCCATTTATTACACCATGACTTACTTCTTTTCCCAACCTCGATCAAGCGGGATTAATCCTCCATATTTTTTATTCAGATATAAGTTTTCTTGTGTAGAGCAGATCTCTGATTCACAGGAAAGGCATCTACTCTGTCTCTCTCTGCTCTCTGCTTCATGCAGACTTTTTTAAAATCATTATGGGATTAAAATGGTGGATGGCCAGAAGGTTATGGGAGCAGAAGTGGAACATTTTCTTTCGAAAGTTCGGTCTGTTTTCGAACTTTTGAACTATATAGAAGTTTCGAAACGGACCCATTAAAGTCAATGGAGTCAAATAGTTCGAAAGTTCAATGAATACAAATAAAATATCAATGGTAACTTAATGTAAATGGCTGTAGGACCTGCTCGCGTAAAGGCTTTAATGGACACTTTACTCGTAGATTCGATGTTCGCACCTAGATACCATGGACATTTTACTCGCGGATTCGATGCTCACGTATAGATTTTAATGGAAACTTTACTCGCATTCGATGCTTGCGTTCGCGCCTAGATACCATGGACATTTTACTTGCGGATTCGATGCTCGCGTAAAGGTATTAATGGACCCTTTACTCGCGATTCGATGCTCGCCGTATAGGTATAATAGGCATTTTACTCTCACTTCGAAAGGTCGAACATTCAATATTTATCAAAAGTCCGAAAATATCGAAAATCCGGATAGTTCGAGAAGTCCGAATTCGTTCGAATTCGAATAGTTCGCTTGAATTCGGGTTTTGAGTTTGAGTTCTAGTCCATCTCTAACAGTGACATACTGTAGCTAGATAATTGTCCCTGCTGCTCGCTGCTGCCATTACAATTTGAGCCTCTTATGTATTTTATGTATTATATATATATGTGTATTATATATATATTATATAATATTATATTATATATTTTGGGGTACTAAAGATTACCCCGTGTGGTACCAAACGATTAAAGTACATAATAGATAAGAAATTCTGTTATACATTTAGCCTTTATTGGCTCTGCAACAGTAGGCACCTTTTCAGCCTGAAGGCATGGCTTTTTGGCATGGCTTGATAAAGGCCCTTGTGTTAGCGCTGAAAAGTTGCCTACTGTTGCAGAGCCAATAAAGGCTAAATGTATAACAGAATTTCTTATCTATTATGTACTTTAATCGTTTGGTACCACCGGGGTAATCTTTAGTACCCCAAAATATATAATATAATATTATATATATATATATATATATACACATATATATAAATACATAAAATACATAAGAGGCTCAAATTGTAATGGCAGCAGCGAGCAGCAGTGGACAATTATCTAGCTACAGTATGTCACTGTTAGAGATGGACTAGAACTCAAACTCAAACCCGAATTCAAGCCGAACTATTCGAATTCGAACAAATTCGGACTTCTCGAACTATCCCGATGTATTTTCGATATTTCGGACTTTTGATAAATATTGAATGTTCGACCTTTCGATGTGAGAGTAAAATGCCTATTATACCTATACGCGAGCATCGAATCCGCGAGTAAAGGGTCCATTAAATCCTTTACGCGAGCATCGAATCCGCAAGTAAAATGTCCATGGTATCTAGGCGCGAACGCAAGCATCGAATCTGCGAGTAAAGTTTCCATTAAAATCTATACGTGAGCATCGAATCCGCGAGTAAAATGTCCATGGTATCTAGGTGCGACAATCGAATCTACGAGTAAAGTGTCCATTAAAGCCTTTACGCGAGCAGGTCCTACACGCCATTTACATTAAGTTACCATTGATATTTTATTTGTATTCATTAGAACTTTTCGAACTATTTGACTCCCATTGACTTTAATGGGTCCGTTTCGAACTTTTATATAGTTCAAAAGTTCGAAAACAGACCGAACTTTCGAAAGAAAATGTTCCACTTCTGCTCCTCAACCTTCTGGCCATCCACCATTTTAATCCCATAATGATTTTAAAAAAGTCTGCATGAAGCAGAGACAGAGAGAGACAGAGTAGATGCCTTTCCTGTGAATCAGAGATCTGCTCTACACAAGAAACTTAATCTGATAAAAAATATGGAGGATAATCCCGCTTGATCCGAGGTTGGGAAAAGAAAGTAAGTCATGGTGTAATAAATGGCCGGAAGGCCGGGTACTTACAATACGCTTTAGGAGAGGCAGATAGTCCGGAAAATGCAGGACACAGAGCTGCTGGGAACAGAAGGCTGGAATCAGGAAACAGGTGTTGCCGGGAACTGTAGGCAGATTCTGGAACAGGTGCTGCTGGGAACTGTAGGCTGGATGCTGGAACAAGGTCTGCTGGAACTGTAGGCTGGATGCAGAACAAGTGCTGCTGGGAACTGTAGGCAGGATTCTGGAACAAGGTACTGCTGGGAACTGAAGCTGAATACTGGAACAGGTGCTACTGGGAACTGAGGGCTGGAAGCTGGAACAAGGTGCTGCTGGGATTTGTAGGCAGGATTCTGGAACAAGGTGCTGGAGAACTGGAACAAGCAAGGTAGGTATGTCACTAGAGCGGGAAGAAGTAGCTGTAGCAGGAGAGAAACAGGATCCAAGGCAGGTGAGTACAGGAGCCAGGAGGTAGCAAACGCTACATCGGGCACCGTGTCCAGGAGGACGCCGTCTTTTGAATTCTCACGCCGCCCGGCTGTCGGCGTCGTGACATCATGACGTCTGCGACGACGCCCACCCGGAAGTGCAGAGCTGCGCGGGACCAGAGTGGCAGGTAGTTCGTGACAGTACCCCCCCCCCCCCCCCTTACGGGGGGCCACAGACCCAACGGCCAGGTTTCCTTGGAAAACCTCTGTGGAAAGCTTCTGACTAGACGAGGAGCGTGCAAATCAGAATGTTTAATCCAGGCTCTTTCTCTGGACCAAAACCTTTCCAGTGGACAAAATACTGAAGAGACCTCCTCCAGAATCTAGAGTCCAAGATCTTCTCGACCTCAAACTCCTGCTGACCATCAACGGAAATTGAAACGGGAGGTAGTAAAGATGGAATACTGATTAGAGCATACTGGCTTGATGAGGGAAATATGAAACACGTTCGGAATCCGCATGCTGGAAGGAAGTTGGAGGCGAACAGCCACTGACCGATTATTCCAAGATAGGAAAAGGACCAATAAATTTTGGTTCCAGTTTGGAGGAAGGAACCCGTAGGTTAATATGAGCAGAGGAGAGCCACACTTTATCTCCAAAAGAATAAGCTGGGGGTTCCACGTCTCCTATCTGCTGCAGCTTTTTGTACCAAAGCAGATTTCTGAAGGCTGATTTCCTGAGCATGCCAGATAGCGTCATCGGGCCGCAGAGTCATTGGCAGCGTTTACTTTTGTGTAAAAGAAAATCTTGAGGAAAACATCTAGGATTCATCCCAAAGACACTAAAAAAGGGATTCCCAGTAGAAGCATGAGGTGAATTGTTATGGGGAACTCAGCCCAAGGCAGAGGTCGGCCCAATCTCTCTGAGTATAGGAAATGTAACAACGAAGATATTGTTCCAAAAAACTGTTAGTGCGTTCAGTAGACCCGTTGGACTGTGGTGGTAAGCCGAAGAAAATTGTAATTGATGTTCATGGATTTACAAAGTGCCCTCCAATTTGGAACAAATTGAGTACCTCTGTCAGATACATTTCAGAAGGGAGTCCATGAAGCGGAAGATATGCGAAATAAATAGTTGAGCTAACTCCGTCAAGATGTAGTTTGGGGAGGGGAAAAAATGGGCCATTTTGCTGAAGCGGTCTACTGCACCCATATAACCGTGTTTTTCTTGGAAGGCGGAAGTTCCACAATAAAGTCCATGGATAGATGGGTCCAAGGTCTGGACAGAATGGGGAGGGTTGAAGAAGGCCACAAGGGAGAGTCTAGCAGATTTGGATTGAGCACAGCTGGTACACACTTGAAAGTCTTTAACATCTTCTCATTTGGGCCACCAAAGGGACGGGCAAGAATAGTAAAAGTTTTGTTAACACGGATGCCCGGCTTGCTTGGAACTGTGAGTATGAAGAAGGATAGTTTTCCGAAGTGAAACAGAACAAAAGATTTTGCCGGAAGGTGTGGCTGGAGGAGCAGAATCTTGTGCAGCTTGAATCTTGGAACAGAGTTGAGGAGATATAGAGGCCAAGATTTTAGTGGTTGGGATAATGGGGCCCTTATCTGATTAATACAGTCGGAGCCACAAATGATCTGGAAAGGTCGTCAGCTTTTTTGTTTTTGGAACCAGGTTGATAAGTGATAACAAAGTTAATCGGGAAAAGATAAGGACCACGCCGTGCTTGACGGGGATTTAACACTTTTAAGATTCTGGATGTATTCGAGGTTCTTATGGTCGGTAAGGATGGTGATAGGTACAGAGGAGCCTTCCATAGATGAAGCCACTCCTCGAGGGCCAACTTGATGGCAAAGTTCCCTATTCCCAACATCATAGTTCCGCTCATGGGTAGAAATCTCTTAGAGAAATAAGCGCAGGGATGGAGTTTCCTTTTAGTGCCTTGTCTTTGGGAAAGTATGGCTCCTGCGCCCAAGTCCGAGCATTCTAATAAATATTATACAGTATTCTATATTGTATAACATTAATAAACATTTCACAGTATTCCATTCTGTATAACATTAATAAATATTATACAGTATTCTATATTGTATAACATTACTAACACAAGGGCCTTTATCAAGCCATGCCAAAAAGCCATGCCTTCATTAAACATGTATTGCTTACATTATTTTAATAAAGAAAAAAAATCTCTTGAACTGTTTCTGTGTGTATTTATTTTAAGATCAAATCTAGCGTACTTTAAAGTGACAAAAAAAAAAAGGATTATAAATCCAAGTTGTTTTAGGAGATTATTTTGTAATATTAATATACAAGCTGTTTACAAAATAGTTGCAAAACTGCATGTTTATCTTTAATTAACTGCAAGATGGATTAATAACTACTACATTAGATTCTGCTTGCAGTAGATAGTTTACATCCTGTGATCATAGGATTAAAACATCACCAACAGTGATTTAGAAGCTGCCTATTATTATGAAGTTTTAGGCCAGGTACAAACAGATAGATATTTCTACCCAATCAACAGGCATGATCATTTTTAATTTATTTTTAATTTATGGAAGAACAGGGGAAAGTGAACAGTCTAAGCCCACACCTAAACTTCATCAAAACATCTTAAGGACCAATTAAAACCTTGACTAAAGGTTTGTACACATGTACGATCGTGGGGGTGCCGTCCCATGACGCAAAATGTGTACGAACAGCTGTTCATAGATCCTCCTGGCCGGTCATGCAAGAATTTCTGACCAAATGGCCATTTCGGCTAATAAAGTGCCCATACATGGCACGATTATCGTCTGAAATGGCCGTTCATACACATCATGCATCGCAGGTTGGCACCTGCTATGACACGTGTGTATGAACCTTAAATGCTTGGTTGCCTGTAATAAATCCTGAGATCAGTTTTTACCTGGATGCAATAAAATGAAATAATGTTTATCAAATACATCCACAGATAAAGGGTCTTATCAGAGAACATGAGGTTAGTGATTAGCCAGATTTATTTGCAGAGTGACATTTATTTACACTCAAATCTACACTGAGCTGACAGAACTCCCTAGGAATCATAGTTAAGTGGCATATGAAATATTAATGCAACAGGGAAATACTCATTCCCTGCTATCCCACATCATGCATTTTATATGAATTCAATGTATAACAGGATGATTTTAGAGCATAATTTGCACATACACTGTTAGAACAGAACTTTATTGATTCTGATTTAATCAATTTAGTGTTAGAAGACACACACATTCATTCTGCTTTGCTGTATTTGCAGCAAATGTAATTAAAAACAAGCCATGCAGCATATAGAGAAAACCTCTTACAATGCATGCAGCAGAAAGGAGTCCAAATTCATGTATTTAAAATAGAATCAATTTCATTCAGTGCAGCCCAACTGATTGTATCTTCTACTGTTTCCAACAATTGTGAACTTAACTGATGTACATAGTTTGGTGTCTGTCTATGTTCAAATGGGTTCTAAATGCTAATGGGGAAGATTAAAAATCTACACAAAAAAGTAAAAACAAATAAAAATAGTGTTTCTGCTCCAAATTACATGGGAAATATATGTATGTATTTTATTCTTATATTACGCTACATATTCCCGTGCTTTACAATTATTTACTCAATTCACATCCGGCCCTGCCCAGAAGAGCTTACAATCTAAGCACATATATTTGACACATACAAGCTATCAGTATGTCCTTATGATTGGGGGGGGAAACTGTATTTAGCCTTAATCATTGAGGCAGGGAATGTGTTGGCTTAAAATAATATACTGTATCAACACCCAAATTTGTAAAGGCAATTTGGGATGTGGAACATGTTAACAGTATGCATTTATTATATAAATGTGTATTTAAGGGGAACTGTTCCATACAAGTGGCCTTATTAATAAGAGCCCAATCCTACCTTTAAAACGATCCAGGATCGTGCTTCTATCTTTAGTTACAGCAGAGTGTGAAGGGTGTTTTCTTGCTAGTACTGTGATGTGACATCACCAGAAATTTGGGGTCTGCCTCCTAGTTTAAGGTTGGAGCATGCCCACTGCTGGGACAGAGCATCATCAGCTGAATCATAAGTCCTCCCCCCAGATTTCTAAATCATTTTTAAAGCTAGCCACTAGCCTGAAAAGAAAACCTTTTCTCTCCCTTAGGTGCCCATAGGTAGAGGAATGGACAGAGAATGGTTGCAGGTCTTTAAATAGCTTCAGAGAATATCGATTTTTGGGGGTGGGACTTTTAACACAGAAAATCATGTGACTGTCACGGGGACTCAGAAAGACAAGACAGACCAGGAACTGTAACTTTGCAAGCCTATAACTTAAAATCCAGAGAAGTTAGAGACATCACCCTAGGATGGTTACTGTTATAATCCTGTTGTGTTGATTGGACAGGCATGGGCTCTGGCCTCCTTCTAGTCTTATTGACAGGTTCTGCTGTCTTCTTGTGCATGTGCGGGCGTGCGGGGGGAAGATGACACAACCAGCCCTATTTAGCCCTCCATGCTGTTCTGGCTCTTGTTGCCAGTTCAGTGTTTTTTACTCTTTTCTTTAGCTCTAATTGCTTTTTGATCCTGTTTTCAGTTTTTGCCTGCCTGTTTTTTCCTGCTTCTAGTTACTCTTTGGTTTCCATAGCTGCTACTTGCTCCACCTTCCAGTTCCTCTTTGGTCTCCATACTGCCAGTTTGCTCCAGCTTCCAGTCACTCCTGGTCTCCCTACTTGCCAGTTTGCTCCAGCTTCCAGTTACATCTTGGTGCCATATTGGCCAGTTTGCTCCTGCTTCCAGTTACACCTTGGTCTCCATATCTGCCAGTTTGCTCCTATTTACAGTTACACTTTGGCCTCCATATCTGCCAGTTTGCTCCTGCTTCCAGTTCAGCCTTGGTCTCCATATCTACCAGTTGTATCCTGCTACCGGTACGTTCCAGTTCTTCATACTTGCTTCCTGATTATCTCCTGCCCGCCTTGCTTGGTCTTTTGTCCTGTTGCCTTCTCTGCATTGTGGGATTGGCTTTTATGGGGCTCCCCTCTGAAGCCGCGACCTGGTGCCTGTTTGCCACACAACATCCTCACCATCAGAGGCTCTGGGGAAGACTGTCAGGTACTTAGATTCCGTATCCAGAGGGGGTCTCATAGGAGTCATTTCTGGAAGACCCTTAACAGTTACTCTTTAAAATTACATACAGCATTCACATCTACTCTATCACAGCTGAGATACATTCTAGTTGCAGTAATTGCTGTTGATGTGTAATGGTAATGTCTAGAGGCTTTGGGGGGGGAAAGGGGGCCTTGGAACGTTGACGATATGGAGTCCTTGGAGTAGAAGGCTCAGTGGAAGAAAGCACCATTCACCCATGAAATGAAGAGATTGTTAAAGGGCATGTCCACCCTTCTAATAAACTTTTTATATAATGTACTTCTCCTTCCCCCAGCCCCAACCGCAATACTATTATGATTGGCTGAGAGGCAGCCAACAAAGGACGCGGCTGCCGGGAGTTCAGACCGGCAAAGGAGAGAGGCATGGTAAGTAAAGATCGGGGCACTTTCTGTGAATAAAAGTAATGCAGTTGGGGATGGGGGAGGGAGCAGTAAATGATATAAAAAGGGTTTTATAGTAGGGGGAGAGAGTCAAAATCGGGAGGGAGAGGGAGGGGGAGAATGGCTGCAGTGCGCATGCCAAACTTCTCCTGGAGGGGAGACAGGAGGCAGAGTCCTATATGGACTCTGCAGTACTCCTGCTGCCAGTTTCTGGGACTTTGGGGGGGGGGACTTGTGAAGTAAGGATTTTTACACACTATTTAGTGGGGCCAGTGATGGGTTAAATTATAGTTTGGGAGGTGGACATGTCCTTTAAGATTTAGAGTAATGCTGGCCATACACTATTAACTTACCTCCTGATGTTCCTACGATGTTTAGACAACCGCCTGGCCCAATCAGTTTACAACTTATATTACAATCGTCATAGTGTCATAAACATGACCCACTTGGGAATGTTGTGGGAATGTCAGCAGGTAATGTTGTGTAATAGCATTACATTTAATTTGACATTCCTCTCAAATCGAATTTCTTATTGGTGTAATGCCTAGGTAGTGTATGGCTGGCTTAAGAAATGAAAAGTGAGTAAACTGAGGGAGTCTGGGGAAGTGAAATAAGTATTGAATAAGTAAAAGAGGATGAGAGTCTAAAATCTGTCTAACAGTTTTAAATCAATACACTGACTTTACAACAGATGATACAAGAAGCATAATATGCTGTTCTTTTTGGGTTTTGGGAACTGACAGTGTTTAAGAAATACAGCAGTTTCAATGGTATATTTTTGTCTCTATTGCCTTTTTTCTCTCTCATGCTAACGGTATAGAAAATCCTCATGTTTGTGAAAGTAAAGCTATATACACACGTGGGATATTTGTCATTTGCAATGATTATTCCGTAAAAATTTAACAACAATTTGCCCAATGATCTCTGTACAGACTGGCTGTTTGGCAGTAGCTTACCGGTAGCTACTTGTTTCGTACTATAGAGAGGGAAGGTTACTAACATGCGTAAGACCCATACAGCTGGGATGAACAATGTCCCCTGGCCACTGACATTGCTCAGAATAATGACAAGATGGATACATGCTAGATTATCAACTCCAATCATTCAGTGTCACATTTCACAAATATCTAGCATCTGGAACTGAAAGTTAAACAATTTACCTCTGCCAGGACTTATATACTTGCTGTCACCCTCACCACAATGCTATCTCAACTAACTGCTGTTCAGACAATACTTTGATTCTATATGGTTCATGCCAAAGGCACAAATGGCAGTCGGCAGATGCAAAATATTAGTTTCAGTGGTTATTCCAAATATACCCACTTGCTTGCTTTGACCATGTTTGACCACCATATTTATTATGTTTAAGCTAGAGTGTGAAAGAATAATGGTTCCAGAGCCCAATAGTTACCTGTATGATCTAAAGAGACATATTTATAAAGCCAAGGTACTGCAAAATTACAATACTGTGCAGTATCATCAATAGCCCCACCATTGTGATCTTTAAGGACCCCCACATTATTTTACAATGTTGCCGTAAAGTAAAGCTACAGATGTGAATGCCAATCAGTAATTTACCACAATGTTGTAAAATGCTGACATGCTCATCATGAACCCGTTTAATCGTTAATGTGCATGCACACATTTAAGCAGGCCCGCGCACACAAAAATCTAGGTTAATGTATTTGATCGTATTTGAATGAATTTGATTTTGTATCCACACACATGAAAAATATTTGTGCACACAGCCAGTAAAAAATAAAAGAACATTCCCAACGTGTATAAATGACATTGTGAAACACAATTGTTTAGGCCTGAACTGAGTACTCTTTGTATACTGTGTCTACCATATTTAACTCTCATACACGCGTCTGATCTTGGCACCGACCCATGCCCCCCGGCCACGCCCCCCACCCACGACGAACGTCCATTTTGGCCATTCGCCGCAAGTGAACGTGCTTGGGTCAGGGTCAAGATTGGACGTGTGTACGAGGCTTTAGTCTGAGACTTTGCATGAAAAAACATGCTTCTAGAGGTTACTAAACAGCTGCAGTATTCAGTGACATAAAAAAACACCCTGAGCTGATATTTTATAATACCGACTTATTATAGGCTAGGCTATAAAGGCAAATTGCAGGGGGGTATAGGTAAGTCCGCGTTTGACCACCTACTGGACACGCCGATGTCACATCCCTGGAATGCACTTCAGAGACAGCTTCCACAATATAATCTACACAAAGATAGTTGAAGTAGGCCACTCCAAAACTTAGGGACACAATATAAATAACATTTTTTTTATTGAAATCCATATAGGTATATTTGAAACCCAAGTGTACTAATGTAGCCTGACACGTTTCACGGCTGCAAGCCCCTTAAGAAAAAAAAAACAATTTCATGAAAAAAACTTGCTCGGTTTTTTTAACACTTGTGGCATAAAAAAAACACCTGAGCTGATATAAGAACAGCTTATTATAGGCTAGGCCATACAGGCAAACAATACAAAAAGTAATCACATTTTTATAATTATCTCAATTTTCTTTCCATGGTCGTTTATTTAAGACATTATCTGTGAATCCAGAAAACCTGAGCTATGAAATTTCATATATCTTTATATATCATATAGATTTTCCCAAGGATTATTTATATGGAAGACTGCGCACATTATCTAAATAAATTATGGAAATATACATATAAATTAAACTGCTACGAGTAAGATCCATCTTTTTGAATTCTACCAGAAAGTGATAAAGTACATTAGATTGCCTGTAACCATTAGCTAAATCTTAGTTCAATGAAAGAGAAAGTGTAATATTTATACACAATAATGCTTATGTCTCAATAAACAAAACAAGCATGCAAAAAAACAAATGCTTTTACAAGCCGCAGGACAGAGTTAAACTTTTACAACTGCCACTGTTTTATTTACCTCACTATTTTAGGCTTCCAGCTTTTGACCTTCTTTGAACTGTTCTTCAAAATTCCCTTAGAACAGTTCCATTGTAAGTATAACAATAGTATACTTATATAAACAAGAATAAGGCAAAAACATCTCACATAATCATTCAGCTCACTATATGGGCAAGGTATCATAAAAAGGATATAAATACCTAATGTTCAGCCTCTTAAACCTTGTACACATGTAAGATAATTGTCGAACGCAAGCGATCAGCGTGTGATTGATTCACGCTGTTTACTGATCCAGCAGGACTAATCACAAATGACACAGATGGTTTTAGACACAGATGCTGCTGTTCCTTACCTTGCAACTGTTCCCTGGCTGTTCCTTCTCAGTCTCCTCTTAACAGTCTTAAGTCTCTTTAAAGATTCTTGGGCTTTGCTAATTTTTACTGAATATATTTTTAAAATGTATCTTATGTGGTTGCCCCATTTACCAACCTAAAGTTGCCCATACACACTTGGGTTGCTAATTCATAATCATATTCCATTGCAATCTGATGGTGAATTGGCCGATGCAACAATAGACAGGAACGATTGTTCTGTATATACTTTATACGTAATGATCGTTGATTTGGGACGTACACGTGAATGATGGTAATTATTCTCTATTTAGTAGAGAGAGTCGGGTAATGATCCAACTGAAATTTATCATTCAGACCCATATGTTACAATGTCAGCAGGATTTACTGAGTATCGGCAACGTGTATGGGCACCTTAACTAAGAAGGTGGCAGACTGCTTTAATTGGTCTAGGGAAACCCATGAGGCCTTTGAAAGCTTAAAAAACGCGTTCTGTTCTGTTCCAATCCTAGTACACCCCCATGCTTGTTTTCTCGGTGGATGCAGATATCTTTCTAATACTTAATTGATTGGAAGATCAGTTATGGATCTGAGAAAAGATGCTGAATCTGCTCCCACAGATCACGCAAAGAAATTGGTCTATTACATAGTAACATAGTAAATAGTAATTGAGGTTGAATAAAGACATAAGTCCATCAAGTCCACTTTTTCACCCTCCTTTTTTTAACCCTACCTAACAGTTGATCCAGAGGAAGGCAAAAAAAAGCATCTAAAAAGGGGGGGGAAATCCTTTCCTCACTCCAAATGGCAATCGGAAAATGTATCCCTGGATCAACCAGAACTGCAGTATATGAATTAATACCAGTAATTCTTAATATTTTTTAGTTTTAGAAACTTATCTAGCCCACTTTTAAAGCTATTTAATGAACTTGCCATTACCACATCTGCTGGAAGACAGTTCCACAGTTTCACTGTTCTCACTGTAAAGAAACCTCTCCTAACCTGAAGATGAAACTTTTTTTCTTCCAATCTTAAAGGATGTCCACGAGTCCTCTGGTATGACCTATTAGTGAATAATGCACCAGAGAGTTCATTGTATGACCCATTAATATATTTGTATAAATTGATCATATCCCCACGCAAACGTCGCTTCTCCAATGTAAACAGCCCTTACTTGTCTAATATGCTTGCATAGACAAGCCTCTCCATTCCCTTATATTTAGTTGCCCTTCTCTGAACTGCTTCTATTTACAAGATGCCTTTTTGTATATGGGACCCAAAACTGCAACCGCATATTCCAAATGAGGCCTTACCAGTGCCTTGTAAAGAGGGAGAATAATATTTTTTCTCTTGAATCTATTCCTCTCTTTATACAAGACAATATCTTGCTAGCTCTAGCTGTGGCTGTCTGGCATTGTTTGCTATAGCTAAGTCTGTTATCTACCAGAGCCCCCAAATCTTTACTATTACAGATGCACTTAACACAGAGTTATTTATGGTGTAGGTGGCACAGGGATTATTAAATCCCAAATGCATCACCTTACATTTATCAACATTGAATCTCATCTATCATTCCGCTGCCCATTTTGATAATCTATCTAGGTCTGCTTGCAACACTTGCACATCATTTGAAGTTTCCAAAGCTCTGCATAGTTTAGTGTCATCAGCAAACACAGAGACCTTGCTCTCAATGCCCCCTTCTAAGTCATTTATAAACAGATTAAAAAGAAGTGGCCCCTGTACAGAACCCTGAGGCAATCCGCTTAGAACTTTAGCCCACATAGATGTAGCTCCATTGACCACCACTCTCAAAATCTGTCTGGCAATGCTAGACATGGCCGCGGCTGTTCCTTACCTTGCAACCATTCTCTCGCTGTTCCTTTGCAGTCTGGCTGTTTACGCGGCTCCTCCAGCTGACTTTAATCCCCTTTGGCTCTGTTGGTCTTCGGGTATTTCTGCCATTCTTGCTTTCACAATCTTAGGCCATCTTTGGATTTTACCACTTTTTATTTATCTTTTGGTTTTAGGCGGCAAATTTGAATCTTCTTTAGCCTATCTTGGCCTCTGCTTCTTTCCTCTTGTTCTTATTGGTTCTTTTAGCCTTTTTAAATTTCTGTTTCCTCTCTTTCTTTGCCGTTTATAGGTTTTGGTTTTCCCTTTTATGATTGGTGTGTTATTGGATCTGACTTATCGTTACTGACTGATTCCTTGACTAAGATTCTTTGCTGCCTTTCCTGACTTCTGCCCAACCACGACTCCTCAAGGGTCATAAATGACCTTCAAGTCTATTCCTGACTTTGTTTCTGTCTTTCACTCTATATCTTGCGATTGGTTTCTGTTCTCCAGCTTCCCAACTGGTTTGGTGAGGCTATTAGGTGTCCCAGCAAACAGGGGACATCTTTGATTTTTGGCAGCCACTTCGGGTGACAACATGCTTGGACGATCAATAAGCAATGCTCCGACTGAATGGCCACGTAAGCATGATTATTATGATAGCCCAGCTACTATTTCTGAACAATGTACATTAAATTAGGCTTACATAATGTGGGAAAACTTGGGGGCTATATTTGACTATTACATTTCACATTATCTAGCTAGTTAGAACCAAAACAAAATGCCCTTTCTAAAGTAGCCATGCATCCTTCCATTCACACATTGTTACGGGCAGGAGGAGCTTTTTTTCATTTCCCCAGCTCTGTTGGGGAAACAAATAGAACGGAAGGACTTGTGCAAGGGGGGCTGAGGTCTGCAAAGGACAACAAGATGTTTCTAAAGCCTTATACACACATGCAATAGTGTGTACAATTGATACACACATTGTATCAATGTGTGTATCAATGTACAGACATTGATCTGCCGTGCGGATTGATGAACGATGCCTGACCAATTAGCTACACACAGGCCTCCTGCACACTATCAAACAAGCTTAAAATACTCTTTAGAAATATCTTGTTGTGCTCTGCAGACCTTTGCCCCCTTTCACAAGTCCTGCCATTCTGTCTCCTTCCCCAACAGAGCAGTTCAGGCAAATGAAAAGGAGCTCCTCCTGGCTGTAGCAATGTGTCAATAGGAAGATGGCGCAAGACTATTTTCCACTTTCCAGAATGGTGGCAAAGGAGGGAAGGAACAAAAAATGAGCAATTATAGATAAATCATGACATGTTTAATATATAAAATGATTTTCAAAATGTCAGTCAGTAACCTCATGTTATGGCCTCAGAAAGGTATACAAACAACCATTGCTATTGTCGTGTTTTCATTTTTTCTTGCCTGTGAAGTGGAAAAACAGCAGTGTTTTCCTTTTAATAAAGCCTTTACACTGAGTTTAGACTGGGTTGCTTAATTATTGTGTTTCCTGTAATTTCTTAGGCATTTAAGTTAAGTATGTGAAAAAAACAAGTTACGAAACATCTGGAACATTACATTAAGTATAACATGTGATGTATTTGAAACCAAGACATTCCAAGAGATTAGAGGTCAGTGGCCACACCAGTGCAATGCTAAGATTGCAGTTTTTTTTTATGTTCCACATGCATTCTGCTTGACAAAATAAATCAGAGGTAATATTCTCTGAGAAGATATTTGGATATACTGATACTGTCGCAAGGCTCACAATGAACAAATAGATAACCACATGAAGCTTGCATCCACCGGGAGTCAAAGAAAAAATGCCCACACTTCACGATGCATGCAGTTAAATAATGTTATAGGCATGCCTGTGACTAAAGGTGCTCATACATTGGAACTTACCTGCCGACTGATCCAGTGATATTCAATCAATTCTTCTGGGACTGCCTTTCCCATTCTTCCTTGTGTCCGACATATGATTGCTAGGTCCCGTCTGGCCCATTCATTTTGCGCTCATAAATCAGTCGCGAAGAAGAACCACCTTGCCTTCCATTCTTCAATCAATGCGTGCGGAGCCAGGAATGAAGATAGATCAAACTTACCTTTCACGCGATCCACCACAACAGGTCCAAAACGCTTCCTGGTTCTAATTAACTACAGCATCCCTGCGCGATAAATTATGGGCACTATCGTTAAACATAACCAGGAAGCGGGTGGGAATTTCAGTGCTGCTGTTGCGGAGGATCGTGCAAAAGGTAAGTTTATTCTAACCATTCCTTGTTCCACATGTATTGATTGAAGAACGGAAGGTAAGACATAGTTCTTTATCCTCCTTTTCTTCAATAAAGCTGAAATACCCAAAGTCAGTTTCCCTGGTGGAGATACCCTTTAATGAAAATGAGAGGATCACCTTATGAGCTAAATCAATTTCACATACAAGATATATCAAGCATACACTATACAGAGTAAATTTGAAGGAAAGAGTTTCAGAGAAAAAAACTTTGATGATTAATCAGTCAATGGGATTTATCTGATGTATTCAATTAGATCAACTGGACTTGAATTGAATACATCAGATATACCATGACCTGGATGAATGAGAACCTTTACAAGCATATAGTCAATGGGATTGTACCTTCAAAGGGTTGACATCACTAGGATTATAAGTAGACTATTACTATAGAGGTTATATTGGACCAGGTGACTTGCTGCTAAGGAGTTGCATTGCAGAAGGAAAACACAAACATAACAGCAAGCATGTGTCAACATTATTAATAAACATTATACAGTATTCCATTATGAATAACATTAATAAACATTTCACAGTATTCCATTCTGTATAACATTAATAAATATTATACAGTATTCTATATTGTATAACATTAATAAACATTTCACAGTATTCCATTCTGTATAACATTAATAAACATTTCACAGTATTCCATTCTGTATAACAATAATAAATATTATACAGTATTCTATATTGTATAACATTAATAAACATTTCACAGTCTTGCATTCTGTATAACATTAATAAACATTTCACAGTATTCCATTCTGTATAACATTAATAAATATTATACAGTATTCTATATTGTATAACATTAATAAACATTTCACAGTATTCCATTCTGTATAACATTAATAAAAATTTCACAGTATTCCATTCTGTATAACATTAATAAATGTTATACAGTATTCTATATTGTATAACATTAATAAACATTTCACAGTATTCCATTCTGTATAACATTAATAAACATTTCACAGTATTGCATTCTGTATAACATTAATAAACATTTACAGTTAGTGTATTCCATTTCGGTATAACAATAATAATATATTACAGTATTCTATATTGTATAACATAATAACATTTCACAGTATTCCCATTCTGTAAACAATTAATAAATATTATACAGTATTCTATAGTTATACATTTTGACAACCCTGCAAAGGCTAGATTCTTTTGATTTTTTTGATTTCACAGTATTCCATCATGTATAACATTAATACAAATAGTATAACGCTGCATATTTCTAACTGTTAATTTTTTTAAAAGTTCAACATTAAACAGTTTTATATTTACATTTAAGTACATTTTTTTAAAATTTGGATTTTACTGAATTACAAAGGAAGAGAATAATGGTGATTTATATATGAAATTAAATGAACAATTATGCATATCTTTTTGATTTTTCAATGGTAATAAAAATGTAATCATTAGTTCCTACAAAAACTGGGTTATCAACATGTGATTACTTTGGTAATAGAGGCTCTGTAATTATGTTGGCTGGTTTTATACATTTTTAAGAGTAAGAAAGTCTAATAATAAATTAGATTCAGGAGATTTCCCATATAAGGCTGGCCATACACATGCCCAATACTTTCAGGGGCCGTTCCTGGCTCCTGAACGTTTTATTGAAGAATGGGAGGTAAGACACAGCTCCTTTACCTCCTGTTCTTCAATGAAACTGAATACCCAAAAATAATTCTACCAGTGAAGATACCCTTTAAATTATAGAAATAAGAGTTTTAGTTTTCCAGTATAGATACCCTGTAAAAAGTGTATTTGCAATCATCAAATATTTGAAGCAATTGGAAACTTCTGCAGATTTATGACAAAAGCTATGGTAAATGTGTATGGCCAGATTAAAGCTGGGTACACACTATCCAATAATTAAGCCTGACTGGCATTTCAGTGTTTTCCAGTCGATCTTGCTGAAATATTGGATGCTTTCCAGGGCTGGCCGCGACCTAACGCCGACCGTTGGTTTGTCAGGACCATCCAATAGAGGTGAAATAGATTTAGATTTCAAAAAATGAATGCACTAAACTTCTACAATGCATATGTTTTTATTTTGATGATTTGTAACCATAGAAACAGAAAAAAAAAATTTGTTTTTATTTTCATTCAGTTTCTGAAAATGCCATACCCATTGAGAATTCAGCGTGAAGGCTATCACAAGGTTAAAGGCACTTATGTTTAGTCAACCCACAATGAAATGCTGGCAGACCTTGATAAAACGCAACGTAGGCAGTCTAATCTTTCATTTCTGTGTCGCATGAAAAACACACTGTATTTACCTTTCATGTTCCATTATGAGGTAGACAAGTGTAAATAAATACAATTTCTTTATTTTGAAATAAGAATCTTTTCTCTACACTAAAAGGGGACTAACATTTTAAATTACATCCCTTTCTTTATGCTCTGCAGAGCGTGAGGGCCTAAAATTCTATTTACTCATTCCTGGGAATAAAGCAGATATAAAAAATATGTACCCTGTGCATACCCAGTACTGCCTTCTCTCCTGGAGCACAAACCTTGAAATGGGGTGATTATGTATACCTGCCTATTATAGGGGGTGGGGTCGGAATGGACCCGAATCGTACTTTTTTGTTAAGTATTTTTTTGAGCATCATTTAACTATTCCCCTTTAAATGTAAAATTTTAAACTATGCTTTTTTAAAAAATAACTAATAACGGGAAAATGGCTAAGTGCGATAAAAAAGGATGTAGTGGTGGGGGCTCTCGGGCCTTGACTGCACATGATCTGTACATAAAGTTGAAAGATGTGAGGGTTACAGTAAACAGTTATAGCTCTATATATAGAGATCAGTAATATTATAACTTTTTCAACAGACAAGTCCAGCTTTTTATTCTGGTGAAGATGCACTTGGAGAATGCAACATAACCGCTTTATTAATACAGAGTTATACCAGTGTGCACCAGTCATCTTAAAACATCACATCAGGTCATTTTTAATGCACAATCACATTTAACCGGGAGGTATACTCAAAAGTAAAAACACACTGTGCTACCGTATGCTTCACCCAGGCTGGGGTGAGACAGGAAATAATTGCACGTCTTAGTGTAGTGAATGGTTTCACAAATTTAGGCCTAAGCCCCACTTACCCATTTTTCACGCGTTTGCGCATTCGATTTTAAATAACATGGAAATTGCGGATTGCGCATCCGTTTCTGTTTTGATAATAACCACCAATAACCATCTTTTTGCGCCATCGCATGCGTTTCAATAATGGAAAATAGAGCAAATGCACGACAACGCACATAATCGCACACAAGATTCTGGTACATTGAAGTGGATCCTCACCCTTAATCATGAACCATTTAGAAACAGCTGAGTCATTTTTATCAGGAATTTCTGGACTGTTAGCCAGGAAATGCGTGCTTTACCATTAAATTTTATAGTAATATGTAAACAAACAAGTCACTGTTTGGGATCAATAAAGACAATACAGTCAATGCTACAAATGGACCAGATATGACCTTTTTGTGTTATTTTATAGAAATAAAATCCTGTTCTTGCCTCTCACCCAGGTTTGCCAGATGAAAGTAATGTTTTCTGACAGATGCATAACAGAGCACATAATGTTCCTATGTACATCTGATTGGCAATTATCCATCACCTCTAAGGTAGCAGAGATTTCTTTACACATTGGAAAAACCTAATGGAGATGAAACCTCACAGCCCCCAAAACTATGTTAAAATATGAAGGACATTCCCCTCCTAGAGACTAAAGCATGGTCCACTCTCACAGCACAGCAGTAATGGATTTCTATAATTTACAGAGAATGGAGAATTCTACATTTACCTACATACAGTTATAGTGGTATAACAATGTCTAGTGGTGACCTCATGTGTTAGTCATTATATTAACATATAAGTGAATCAGCCAGAAGCAAATGACTTTAGACATTTTGGGTACCTGTCAACATGTCTCCGGTGTTTTAACATGCCAGATTTCATTAACATGACTTATCAGTCAAAAAGCCTGTATCAGTGATAACTAATAACTCTTCCTGCAGGGTTGTTCCTGGCTTTATGCAAGTAAAATCCATTAATGCCTAACATAGCAGAGATGAACACAACTGGCATGTTTCTTTCTGACAGTGATTCCACACATCCTATTGTTCTAAAAATGAGAAAATCAGATTTCATCCCGATTGAATAGGAATTTGAGATTCGAGTATTCAATAGCAATTTACAAATGTGCTACTTTATAATAGGGATTTCCAAATGCAATTTTTCATATTTTTCCTTCCAAAATTCGATTTAAGATTTTTCAAAGAAAAGTTCAGAGTTTTGAAAAATTCGCAGAATCTGTGGATTTTCAAACGGGCAGGTCTGAATCGAAACCAGGTTTGTTCTTAAACTGGGATTCATCACTACACTACATACTTCACTACACTTCACTACATAAGAGCTGCCCAAGATTGCTCTGTAGTGTTTTTTTCATTTGTGATTTCCCATTCCCCACACTCTCTTGGTAATGAGCTTGTAATTAATTGTAACTCGTTATAATGCCCAAAGCGGTGACCACAAAGAACAAATGTAGATATTTCATTTCCTGTCTGTCCTTGAATTTGCTACAATTAATTTTAATTCAGATTTATTGCACATAAATGAAATAAATTTTTTTTACATTTGTCCATTTTGTTTCTGCTAAAAATTATGTAACTGTTTTCTTTAATGTGACCTGAGGAAGGGGTCAGTAAGCCTCCTGAAACGTTGTTTTGATGTTTTTGCACTAATAAAATGTGAGTTCACAAGAAGTAGTGTGCTCCTCTAGCTCTTTCATATATTAGACATTTTCTTATGTGTCAGTTTTCTTTTCATTCACCTGTGGGCAGATTTTCCACCTACAGTCCCTATTCTCTGATTCTCCTACATGTACAGTGTTTGTAAAGAGACAATAATTATGTACTGGGCATCAAAACGTAAAGAGAGGCAGCAATAATATCAGGTGGGGACTGAGTTCTGTAAACAAGTATTATATAGATAATATGCAATTTACATAATAATATTACATATAATGCGTGTCTCCTTTCCAGAATGTGCCCATGTATAGATAGGAATAATGTGCGCTATTCATGAAATTTGGCACAAACACAGCAAAAGTGTGTGACATTTCCGATAGTGACAATTTAGTGATTTTTTGCAGTTTTTGCTGGGGGCCTGACAAAGCAAAACCCTGTTCAGTATTGGCCCCAAAGCCTTTGGTTAATACAGTTTTCAGGTCTCTGTGAATTACCCAAAATGTTACTAATGTGACTATGCCCCTGTTTCTCATTCCATATGCCTTTATAAAAGGGTTAAATGTGCCTTTTTGGCTGAACCCATAGTGAAGTGCCAACAACAGCAGACTGTTCCTCGAAACTAACCACATAAGATAACAGCAAAAATTTTGACCAGCTTGACTTGGATATGTCGGTAAATTTCTGCAAATAGAGTCGTCTTTAATAGGCTGGATTGTTGGATGGGGAATTTTCCATCAACAAAGACTTCACCCCTGGGTACTTTACCAATCAGCTGGAATACTTGCAAAAAGGTTCCCTCACTGGTCCGGTCTGCCCTTCAGCTATTGCCATTGGGAAAACACGCTTCTTTGCACAGCATGTCTTCCCATTTGCTACATCACAGACCACATGGAAAAGCAGGAAGAGAACCTGAGCAACAAGTATTCCACCTGATCGGTGAAGTACTTCTATCGAACAAGAAATGGATTTCCTACCAACCAGACTCCCAATTTTGTTTCTAAACGTGCCAGTGTAATTCAACACCATACTGAGTCTTGCAACCATGTCTTCGGTTACAAAACATAGCCAACCCTGCCCGTTTTCAGCAATGTTGGATAAGCTCAGCTTATCATAGAAGATCATAACACTTAGATAGTCTATCAAATATTGTTCAGTATTGCATTGATCAGGACAGCAAGATGACACTCTATGTACACAAAAACATGTCCTAAATCTTACAATTTAAGGGAATTTATACTCCCCAAAACACACTGCTCCCCTTAAAAGTACCAAGTAGGAAGATCTAAGTCCATCACCCCTGGCATTTGTCTAGACCTCTTGTACCACTGTGCTGAAGTTGTGCTCATAGTCCCAGTCTGGCTACTTCTCTCCCATAATCCATGACTACTCGAAGACTGGCGTGTTGGAAAATTCACTTTTTTAAGAGAATATCTTACCATACCAAGTCCAGAGTAAGGAGGAGGCAGGGTCAGAAAGGGACCACAAGCACAAATTTATCTTATTGGTAGAGCGGAACGAGGCAAAAACCAGAGGGAGGACTTATTGGTTAGGTCCCCACTCAATCTTAAAGGGGAGGTTATGAGAGCATAATACTCCTTTAAAGGACAACATTACTCAAAGAACAACCTCAACTAAAATAGATAAAATTAAAAAATAATTCTATTCTATACATTTATTTATGCCACAATTTGATGGACACTAAAATCTTACAATTAATCAGTTTCAATTGATTCCTTATGTAATTATGCCTGACACCTCACCCACTTTCATGTAACTCTCCATGTAATTAGGACATGTCATTATATTTTTAACATGTTAATGCAATAAGTCCAATGTATAAATATGTATAGAATATTTATAAGGCAGGGTTATTCTTAAATAAAGAACGTTAAACAAAACAACTAGTAGGTTAATAACATTATTCATTTGCAAATAATGATACCTATATACTGATCCTTAAATAAGGCCACACCATTAATGCGATTGCACATTTACCATAAATTTGAACTAACGATAGCGTCCATAAATGTATGATAAAGATCGTAAATCTATGACCGTGTCCGTAGATTTACGATCCACCATAGAATACCATTGTGATCGTTTGCTACCACATGGTATTCTATGAACAAACGTTCATACATTTACGATCATTCCCATAAATGTACAATTGTGGCCGTATATTTATGGCCACGGTCGTACAGTAAGGGAAACACGTAAACTTGTGATACCGTGGGCTTTTAAATATGGCCCATGCCATGGTCCTTTAAAAAGAATATCGCTCCTTAAATAAGAATATCTCTACCTAAATAAGGATGCCAGTCTTTAAATAAGACTTACCCTCCTTAAATAAAAGTACCCATACCTCTTCTTAAATAACAGATCCTTCAAGAATGAAAAATTTTAAAATAGGGATCCAGAAACAATGATGAAATTTACAATGAGAATTATTAAAGGACACCCCTGCTTTATAAAAATGCCCCATAGGGCTGTTTTATCTTTAACATTAGGAGAGTTATAGTTCGTACACAAGTGCGATCGTGGGTGCCGACCCGTGATGCACGATGTGTAAAAATGTCCGTTTCGGCCAATAATTGTCCAATCGGCCTGTGTATGGGCACTTTATCGGCCGAAACAGCCGGTCGGTCGGAGATCGTGGCCCAATCCGCAGGGCGGATCTCTGAACGAGCGCCCATTTCGCCTGATAAAGTGCCCATACACGGGACAATTATCGTCCGAAACAGCCGTTCGTACACATCATTCATCACATGTCAGCACCCACGACCACACGTGTGTACGAACCTATAGTCACACATGCACTCTGAGACATGCGGCAAGCTGTCAGCCACTACATGAGCAGAAATTTGGTAGCTTACCTTGTGCATGTGACTACCCAGTGAGGTCTTTCCATTGTAGTTGCCATTTAAACCCATTAATGATTTTATTTCCTGTCAGTATTTTTAAGATTGGTTTTAATTAAATATAATGCCCAGCCTTCCACCACAACACTTACAGTGTAGCTTTGCTTCGATATGACATAGACTATTATTCTCATGGAGCGTTGCAAAGCATTGGATCATCATTTAAAAATTACATTTTGCTGTCAAAGTTTCTGCCAGCTCAAGAGAGGTTAATGGAGAGAATGACATCAGGCTGCTTCATTCAGGCATACATTATTAAACTACAAGCTACTGTTCCATTAATTCATATCTAAGTCTCACTCTGCACACTCCTCCTATTACTGAAAACAAATTACATGTATAATTAAAAGTCACCTTTCAAGAAGAACACTATTTCCTCAAAGGGGATTTTATTAGACATTGTAGGCAGCGTAGGTTGTTATTAAAGGCAACTCAGTGTCACGTACTGCCCTAGTAAGTCAGAAGTAAACACATTATTTTCACCTTTATCCCCACAGATGTCTGCTGCAATGCAGTCAAATGGTTTCTTCTCCACAGGACAGTCAGCATTCAGTGCTTCGTAAGTTATGGTCACTGGCTCAAACAAATCATTTTCCTGCACTACAAAGACACGTGCAATGTTAAACGTGTTGGACTTAGTTTATGTGCTGTCTTTTGTACTACTAAATACAGGTACAGAGTTCTTGGCAAGCACTAAAAGATGCTAAGAACATCCTCGTAGTTTTATGATGATTATTATTGATTTATAGTTAACATAAAAAAAAATTTAGGGACACTTTTCATGAGATTATTAAATATCAGGGAGATTCAATAAAGTTCTTATAGGTAAAAATGGTGCTAATTTTGCCCCAACCAATCAGATCTTATTTAACATTTGAAAGCTAACATCAGATTGGCTGAGGCAAAATTAGCACCATTTTTAGCGATAAGAACTTTTATTGATTCTCCATATTTTGACATAATGGCAAATGTACAATTTCTATAAGAATAACTGGATTCCACTCAAAAAACAGATTCACTTTTAATAAGAATAGTGGAGTTACTACAGAGCTCTATAATATGTCTACACTTGCAGACATTTACATTCCACTGTTTACCTCTCCTGTTTCTCTTGGAAATTTAAAAGATGGAACTGTTCTGCAGATTCAGGGACTGTTGTAAACTAACCCGACTGCCCTGTAAATAAGTCCCCAAGCCTGTAGCTCAAGGTCGTATAATAGTATGGTGATCTGCACTGAACAGATGGTGAAGGACATTTATGAGTCAGTTGATATACTTTAATCCAACAATTGACTGGGATCTAATAGAATGGATCGAATTAAACAAAGATGGAAAAGCATGTGAAATGTTTAAACAGCCATTACTTTCAACTTAAAGGATATGTTCACACAAAAAATGAACATGCCCTTTTTCACATTAAGTCTTACCTCTTCATATATAGAAGCAGACAGGGAAACTTTGCAACTTACCCGCAATCATGCTCCTCCGCTTTTTTTTTTGTGAACATATATTTTAATAGTGTTAGATGAAATGGAAGTTCAGCAACAGACCATAAAGTCTACATTTCTTCTAAAAGCCCTGTGTGAATTAACTGGAAATCCCCATGCTTGGATGGAAAATACCAAGAAGTTCCTCTGTTTTGTTTTTCACAAATGATCTACATAGCATACTGTGATGGACCAGAGTTCCCAAGTATACCTTCAATGTAGATATCCGAATCGTCACTGCTATATTCGCATATTGCCAAGCCCGTTTGCCGTGATGCAGGTCACGCCTCACTGGACACAGTTGCCCCCAGGACTTTGTTTTTGTTGTCGAAAATGGCAAAAAATGTAGCTGTATTATAGGCTGATAATATTGATAAGTGTATGGCTACCATAAACTAGATTGAAGATCACAGAAAAATAGACTTGGATTACACACAGTTGTCTGTTTACAATAGCATAACAATACAGATTATAATATCCATCTACATTAAATTGTGTAAGAAGAAATTCATGCAGGGAATTTGCCCAGGGGCAATGCTGTTAACAAAAATTGCTTTTTACTATTTTTATCCATATTATTGGTTAACAGTACGGCAGTGTCCGTCTGTACATGTAGGGCCTGCCTGAGAGCAGGTTGCTCTGTTAATCCTTACAGTGTAGTTGGGCCTAGGCACTCCTTGTGGCAATATGTCAATGAAGATGTAGGTGCAACTTCCAATGGTCCACTACCTCAGGACCCCAAGCTATAGCACAAGTACAAAGGTTTGGAGATGCACACTACTACATCAGAGGATGAAGGGGACAATGTGATCCCTGAAACATTGTTTGTGATTTATAAATAAATGAAAATTCACTAAAGTAGTGTGCATCTCCAAACCTTTGTTCTTGTGCTCTCTTAATCCTCCCAAATAATGTCAAAATACAATGTTGTATACTCATTATGGCCCAATATCTCTATCTCCCAATAACTCAATGCAGCTCCTGCAGAATGCAGTGGTGGTATACCTTAATCAACATCCTTCATATTAACAATATTTGTAAGTATTAATTAAAGGATAACTATACTCACCTTCCACGCCCCTCACCTTAAAAGTACCCAGGGTTAGAACCTAAACTGCTAGATCCTCACGCTTGAGTACAGTTTGGGTCACCTCCTATACATAATTTAAACCTTCCCTCACTTGTCCAGTTTAGCTCCACCCCCTCATTCTAACAGTGTCAAGCTCTATAGAACGATGCACTTATCAACAGGCATGTCTTCCCAGCAGCCAGACCGTGGACTGATGGTAGAGGCAGAGCAGAGTCTGACCTGTGAGGTATATTTAAGGTACGTATAACAGCTGATCTAAACTGTACCAAGGAGTGAGGACCTAGCAGTTTAGGTCCTTACGCAGGGTACTTTTAAAGGTGAGAGGAGCAGGTAAGGTAAGTATATTTGCCCTTTAATGTTTTGAGTTTAAAGAAAGAAATATCCAAAAACACTTACTGCACAGGAGCACACCCCTCTGTAGAACTTCATGGTGCTCAAGCACTCTACAGGACTGCTACGGCATGCAGGAACATAATCATAATGAAGAATATAGGTAGGAGCGGCGGCACACAGAGGCTAAAAAATAAACTCTTTATTTCTTCAATTTAAAATCAACATGGTACTAATCTGATTTGAGTTTATGTTTAAATTAAGACTGTTCAGTGGTCTTGTCCTTTTTTAATACCTTACTTTGGCAGACGACCTCTACAGAGTCCCTTTTTAAAAGGAATGAAGACAGCTGTATGTGTATACATTATTTTACTCATTGGATGAATACAGAGATTTACAGCCTGAGATGGTCTTTTTCTCCTAAAGGGTATGTGTGCACTGGGAAACCAATGGGTTAAAATTAGCTGCATTCTGCAAATTGTTGAAGCTTTGTTATGAGAGCGAGACACTTGCATAAACAAGATATTTAAAATACACTGAGAACTGGGTGAACTTTGGTGAACCTCTGAGGTTTTTCAATTTGTATTTCAAAATAAACCTGGCTGACCAAGGTGTAATTTCATCACCAAAATTGCATATGCAATATGATATGATTCCTGGCCCTTCACAACAAGGTGTAAATACAGTGTCACATGACCACTTTTCTCGCCATATACAGTAATAGCATTGATCTAGTAGATCTACTTGGAGATCTACTTGGTCAGCTATTTCTCTCGTCAGACGAAATATTTGGTGACAGAAAAAAATTGTGAAAAAGTGAATGCTTGCAAAAATAAGTTCACTATTGGGTCTATGGGTGTCTTCTAAAATCTTACTTTGTGGGGCTTTCTTACTGTCAGTTATATATTTCTATTCAGGGGCATAACTATCAGGTAAGCAGGTGGAGCAACAGCAGGGGGTCCCGTTAGCCAAGGGGTCCCCACCTTCTTATTTATTATGACAGACATAGCCTACTCCTAAAAAACTATGTGGATGAAACACGGATAGGGGCCCTATCATAGTTGTGCTATGGGGCCCAGTGATTCCTGGTTGTGCCACTGCTTCTAATCATCTATTTAGATTTCAGAATAAAATGACTCCCCATGCACCTGTTTATTGCTATTATTATTCTTCTTACCATTTCCTCATCTAGAAATATTGAGGATTTAGAACATTTGTAAAAAAATGTTTATATTAGATTTCATATCCACCGGTCTAATCCTTTATATTTCAGGTGCATGAGAGTGATTGGCTGCAGGAACTAAGGGGCGTGTTTATAAACAACCATTACTTCCAGCAATTTTTTACCGCAACACATTGCACCGTTAATTTCACATTTTAGGGGGGTATTTATAAAAAGGTTGACATGAAAACACAAAATAAAAGAATTAAAATAAACTGCAAAAATAAATACAATTTTAAGAGCAGAGGTTAAATAATGAGTAACTTTTTTTTTTATTATTTATCAAAAATGTATTTTTTTGTCCAAAATTGACATTAGGAAAAATTCTAAATGTTCCAAGATATTATTTACAGTTCTTAAGATTTCTAGAAAAAAGTTCATTAACTTGAAAAATTATAACACTTTAACATGTGAATATTAATTAATAAGAATATTGGGACATTAAATAGTTAAAAAGGAAAGCAAACTAAAAATAAGAACTTATACAATAATTTGTAATTTCGCCACCTTGGCTCAGCAATATCATGTGGCTACTTTTTACTGTTCTAAATATTTTTTGCACATATATTTATATTATTATATATATTATATTTATTAAGCTTAGATAAAGCCTACATTTCTGACTTATTATTCACTTATGTCTTACACTTTATGTATCATCCAGTGTCGGACTGGCCCACAGGGTTACAGGGGAATCCTCCGGTGGGCCCACAGCACTTTCATCCAAAAAAACAGAGAAAACTGCTAATATTTAAACACAGAGCCGAAGGGTCAGTAAGAAATGCATTTTAATAAACAATAGGAGTCAGTAGGAGAAAGATAGATATGTAAATGAGTGATAATAGGGATATGAAATGTTAGGTGGGCCCCTAAACTCCTCCTAGTGGGCTCCTGGTCTCAGATTTCCTGGTGGGCCCCAACAGTCCATACTTACTGGTATCATACTTACTTTGTTATAGATGCCTGAAAATGCTAATAGGACTTGTGTCACCTTGTCTTATGTGAAGCTCTTACTAGCCTGGGGGAATTGGCAAATCCTTACCCCCAAGCAGCTACAACTAAATATAAGGGTGCAGGCTTACTGATTTAGCACATCCTAAAGTTTCATTTCTAACCTTTTTGCTCTCCTTCCTATTATTTTCAATGTTGTTATACAAATAGCTAATTTGGACTTTTTCATAGTTTGGGGAAGACAGACCAACCATGTTTCTTAAGCTAGGTACACACCTAGCGATTTTTCCTCCTGACCGACCGTTCGATACTTTCGACCAGTCGGCCAGGAGGAAGGACTGTCGGTCACTGCAAAAGCAGCCGTGTCCGATAGTTACCGTGACCGATCGTGCGGTCCATAGAGGACTGCACGATCGGACGAGGTTTTCCACCGTGTCCGATCGTCCTTTCGTCCGATTCGGACAAACGGTCGGTCGGACATGGGAGCATTCGGATGCGATAATTTCGGTCCGATCGACCAATACACTGAACTATCGGTCGATCGGACAGAAATATCTAATCGTGTGTATCCAGCTTAAGGGAGCCTGTCCGGTGAGTTGTTATGGTATCACAACAAGAGCAGTTAAAGAAGCTCCTGATGACTCACTATAAATGCTATACAACATTAATTATTAGCAAAACAGATACTAATATAAATAAGAGTGTATCTGCTAAAGAAACTATACTGAATACATAAATGTATAATTTATATGTTAAGTATGTGTGTGCTTATTTGATTTTTTTTTTCAATTCTATTGAGCTTAAAAGTGCAATCCACTATTTCCAATACCTTACTGTCAATGGACAATCATTTCTAAACTCTCCAAATTTCTGCTGGACATTCCAGATGTTTAGATACAACAATGAGACACAAAATACCATGGCACTGACATAGAAATGGTTAGGGAGGTGTAATTAAAACAAACCTGTTTTTTTATATATCAGAATGTAGCTAGGTTTGTTTGCAGTTTCATCTCTGCATATTAGGTGAAAAATACTCATGTCCGAACTAACAAAAATATATATAAATGTGTTTTTCTATGTTTATTAGAATTATTGAAACTACACACTCCACAGTTTCTCACTCAGATCCCCATACCCATTTACACTTTTCTGTGATATCTGCCTTTTTTTAAAGCTAAGTTCTCTATTTGCTTTTTTTTCCCTTAAAGGGCATGTCCACCCCCAAAACTATAATCCCCCCACTACTGGCCCCATTGTGTAGTGTAGTTTAATCCTTACCTTACATCCTAGTTCCATATGGTTCTTCTGCTATCCCCCCCCCAAAGTCCAAAAAAACGCCCACCAGGAATACTGCAGAGTCCATATAGGACTCTGCCTCCTGTCTCCCCTCTGGGAGAAGTTTGGCATGCGCACTGCAGCCCTTCTCCCCCTCCCTTCCCCTCCCTCTCCCTCCCGATTTAGATTCCCTCCCCCTAGCCTAAAAACCTTTTTATATAATAGTCTCCCTGTTCCCCCAGCCCCAACCGCTATAGTTTTAATATCAGAAAGTGCCCCAAACATTACTTACCTTCCCTCTTTCCTCCGCCGCACTGAACTCCCGGCAGCTGTGTCTGTGATTGGCTGACTCTCAGCCAATCACAGACGCGACTGCCGGTCCTGCTCCTCTGCTTGCATTTTCGCGCAAGCAGAGGGCCTGGCAGTGCGGCGGAGGAAAGAGGGAAGGTAAGTAATATTTGGGGCATTTTCTGATATTAAAACTATAGCGGTTGGGGCTGGGGGAGCAGGGAGACTATTATATGAACATTTTTTAAGAAGGGTGGACATGCCCTTTAAAGGGCATTTCTACACTAACCACTTAATTTTAAAAGCAACCTAAGGCCTTCAAAATACACAAAATTTCCCTATACTAACCTTTACCAAAAATGTTTTTGTCATTACTTACACAGCCAATACACCTCTTCTGCTGCTGTATGTGTTAAATACCTGCTGCAGGTAAGAGGAGGCTTCTCTTCTGCAGCTCTGGGAATGGGAGTCAGTGATTGGCTGTGATGCATTGAGGCCAAGAGTAACTGACAGACCTGGAAGCTGCAGAGAAGACAACAGGCATTATGCTGTGTAAGATATGGTAGAAGCATTTTTGGTAAAGGAGTTTGGTAAACTGCTTGTAAGATTAACTGGTAAGTGTGGACATGCCCTTTAAAACAGACATTATTTTTTAAATTAATGTGTGTTCTTAGGGTAAAAAGTAGTAACAAATTAGAGTCAGCTACAGCTAGAATGTGTTTGATGACATATACATCATTATTGTTGGTAAGGTTCATTCTACATGCGGATCTCTATGTAGCTTAAATTAGCATTGTGTAGCGTGAATGAATAAACAGAATGCTGTTATTAAATTAAATAATCATTTTCATTAGCTGCCAATATTTTATTGCACTTACCACAAAAATGTGTATTATTTAATATTGATTTTGCTTAGGATTATGTTAATTTTTCCATCTCCAAGTCTTTTGTAGACTAATTAAAGGGCATGTCCACCCCCAAAACTATAATCCCCCCCACTACTGGCCCCATTGTGTAGTGTAGTTTAATCCTTACCTCACATCCCAGCTCCAAATGGTTCTCCTGTAGTCCCCCCCCAAAGTCCCAAAAACTGCCCACCAGGAGGATAGCAGAGTCCATATAGGACTCTGCCTCCTATCTGGCCTCCGGGAGAAGTTTGGCATGCGTACTGCAGCCCTTCTCCCCCTCCCTCCCCCTCCCTCCCGATTAGGATTCCCTCCCCCTAGTGTAAAAATCTTTTTAGATAACATTCCCCCTGTCCCCCCAGCCCCAACCGCTCTATTTGTATTATCAGAAAATGCCCAAAACATTACTTACCTTCCCTCTTCCTCTGCCGCACTGAACTCCTGGCAGCCGCGTCTGTGATTGGCTGCTGCTCAGCCAATCACAGACGCGACTGCCGTCCTGCCCCACTGCTTGCATTTTCTCGCAAGCAGAGTGCCTGGCAGCGCGACGGAGGAAAGAGGGAAGGTAAGTAATTTTTGGCATTTTCTGATAAAAATTTTTTTACATAACATTCCCCCTGTCCCCCCAGCCCCAACCGCTATATTTGTATTATAGAAAAAATGCCCAAAACATTACTTACCTTCCCTCTTTCCTCCGTCGCGCTGCCAGGCACTCTGCTTGCGAGAAAATGCAAGCAGTGGGGCAGGACCGGCAGTCGCGTCTGTGATTGGCTGAGCAGCAGCCAATCACAGACGCGGCTGCCAGGAGTTCAGTGCGGCAGAGGAAAGAGGGAAGGTAAGTAATGTTTTGGGCATTTTCTGATAATACAAATATAGCGGTTGGGGCTGGGGGGACGGGGAATGTTATGTAAAAATTTTTTTAGAAGGGTGGACATACCCTTTAAAATAGATTAACTGCTCAAAATCTAATCTATATATCACCACATTAAAGGACATGTCAATTGTCAGTTACCTGCCCCCAACCTGAACTTTTATATTTTGCACTTTATTACCTGCATTACCAACCAGATATTTAAGCATAATAACTGTTTCTATTCTGGCAGAGTAAGTTGGCCCCTCCCTCTATGTAGTCTCAAGGCTGTGACAACTGACATCCTGCTGTGCCTCTTCTGTGCATGGTCGAGCTTATAAAAAGCTCATTTTATTAGACAGAAAGAATTAGGATTTATCATTTAACACCTGGTTACAAATGCATGTAAGAAAATGGTAAAAATAGCAGTTGGGGTTGCTGGCAGGTAAGGGCAACAGTGATCCAACATTGATTGCAGCCCTTATCTTCTCTAAAATTTAAACAAGCATGCAGTCCCAGGACACACTTGGAGCTTAAGGAATTCAGTGAACATTTATTGATGAGAAAAACTGCAAACAGTGCAGTGCAGTACATTCACGTTTTAAATGGAGTAAACTATTATTCACAGAGGCTAATGAAAGGCAAAATAAACAAGTGTCAAGATAACACAAGAAGGTTTACTCAGTTTTGGTTTTTCCAATACAAAGGGTATTTTAGACATACACGTTGCACTAGTTATGTATTTGGGTAAGTTAAAAGTTTTTTTTACTGATAACTTTAGCTAAACCCTTTACAAACACAATGTAGTCAATCCTTTTACTAGCCGCTAAATTCTTCCAGCGCTGATACTAAAATGCTTTGTAAAAGCAATAACACTACTACACTGCTGCCTTTTACTAATGTCCTGAAGCCTGAACCTTCCATTGCTTAATTAAAAACCTGCTTCTGCACAAACACACTTAATTCTGTTTTAGACACAGTCACGTGATCAAACAGAATTAATGCACATTTAATGGACCTTATTCAATAAGAGGTGCAAACAGTTTCCTATGTTCATAATCCACAGCAACTAATCAGATGTTATCAAAGCTCAGTCAAATTTTTGCACCTCTTATTGAATATGAATACTTACTGCAAGTAGGCTTTCTAGATGAAGTGCAGTTAAAATGTATTATGTATTTTACGGATTGTTGCTGTGACTGTTCATTACTGTTGTCAAGAATTATGTTAATATATTTTCAAATACAAGAGAGAAGAATGGGATCACCTGTTATGTCTTCCCTTTGACCCCTCTCTGCAGGCACAGAGCATAGTGATGCTTTAATGGGAGCAGTATTTTGGTAGTGAGTGTGCATCAGGAACATTAAGCAGGATTATATAAAGAGGTAGCCATTAGTTGGCAGACAGATGATGACACAACATACAGAGAACACTTATTTCTAGTGTATGAACAGGCTGCATGTTAATAATAATATTATATTTTGGGGAATAACAATGACAATCTTACCCATTCAAATATCAAAAAAAAATGGAAAAAGTATTAAAATACTGGGGGGAAAGAAAATCCGTGCTTGTGTGTCTAATTGGGCAAATAAAGTTGGAACTTGGAGAATTTTTAACCAAGTAGCCTTCCATACACCGGCTAAATTTTATTTCAACTCATTTGGATCCTAATATTGAAAAAACAAAAAGGTACCTTGGTCTGGACCATTCATTTCTCATTGGGAAGTTTATGTAAAATAATCAGCCCAGGTTGTAGGGACGTTGTTGGAATGTTTGTAAGTCACACAATGTTTGGGATACATTACATAGATATTATACATTTATGATTAGATATTAGATCTAATAATAAATGTATTTCATTTAATTCCTAATAATAATTATATATATTAATTTGCTAATTGATTAGTATTATCTTATAGCTGATTCTGTCTGTCTCTACTGCTTTTTGTGGTCCTTTGCATCTGTTAATTTCAGCCTCTTTCAAGTCTATGCAGCTGAGGGCAGTTAGACCAGGGGCACTTCTAGGGTTTTTGCTGCCTGATCCAAACTTTTTATTTCCGCCCTTTCGCTCACCGCCGCCACCGCCATGTTAAAGTGGCCGTGGCTTTGTGGATAGACGTGTTACTAGAAACAGATATTACATCCCTTTCTCAAACAACTTGTGTTGCCACTACCATATTGCTCCTTTCAGGTTTTGTTGCTCAAATCAACTTATTTTATTGCCTGTGCTATACATGTTGGTACAACAGTTACAGTAAATTAGAAAAGCCATACTTTCTGTAGTATAAAAGATTTTGGCCAAAAGATTTGTAAGCCTGCCACCACATCAAGGTAGACTCTTTCAGCCGTGCTCTAACTAACCTAACTAGTCTAACATAGCCTCACAAATTAACTAAAGCTAAACTAACCACTGTTGCCTGTCTGACGCCTTTCTTGTTCAGTGCAAGGGTGCCGCCTGAGACAAGTGTCTTACTCTGCCTAATGGTAGATGTGGCCCTGAGTCAAACTTTCAAACAATTCTTCTAGTAATTATTGTGCCCCCTTCTTCAGATGATCACCTGAAGAAGGGGGCACGTTATTCCCCCGAAACGTTGTGTTAAGTCACACAATGTTTGGGATACATTACATAGATATTATACATTTATGATTAGATATTAGATCTAATAATAAATGTATTTCATTTAATTCCTAATAATAATTATATATATTAATTTGCTAATTGATTAGTATTATCTTATAGCTGATTCTGTCTGTCTCTACTGCTTTTTGTGGTCCTTTGCATCTGTTAATTTCAGCCTCTTTCAAGTCTATGCAGCTGAGGGCAGTCAGACCAGGGGCACTTCTAGGGTTTTTGCTGCCTGATCCAAACTTTTTATTTCCGCCCTTTCGCTCACCGCCGCCACCGCCATGTTAAAGTGGCCGTGGCTTTGTGGATAGACGTGTTACTAGAAACAGATATTACATCCCTTTCTCAAACAACTTGTGTTGCCACTACCATATTGCTCCTTTCAGGTTTTGTTGCTCAAATCAACTTATTTTATTGCCTGTGCTATACATGTTGGTACAACAGTTACAGTAAATTAGAAAAGCCATACTTTCTGTAGTATAAAAGATTTTGGCCAAAAGATTTGTAAGCCTGCCACCACATCAAGGTAGACTCTTTCAGCCGTGCTCTAACTAACCTAACTAGTCTAACATAGCCTCACAAATTAACTAAATTAATTAACTTGTTCAGTGCCGCCTGAGACAAGTGTCTTACTCTGCCTAATGGTAGATGTGGCCCTGAGTCAAACTTTCAAACAATTCTTCTAGTAATTATTGTGCCCCCTTCTTCAGATGATCACCTGAAGAAGGGGGCACGTTATTCCCCCGAAACGTTGTGTTTGTGTGTAATGTGTGGTCCACAATAAAAATATCAAAATTGATTGGAGTGCGATCCTCTACTTCCTTAAGTTTGCTTAAACTATTGTGGTTGAAGGGAGAACCATTTGAGGTATCTGCACCCAGAATTGGGTAAGAGTGCACCTCCAGCTTTATTCCTTGCTGAATTATTGTGCGCAATGTAATCTCACTCTCGACAATGCCTCTGAGTAGCTGTGATGTGTACAATAAACACAGTATGCTTAGTTAGCAAACTTAAGGAAGTAGAGGATCGCACTCCAATCAATTTGATATTTTTATGTGGACCACACATTACACACAAACACAACGTTTGGGGGAATAACGTGCCCCTTCTTCATGGTGATCATCTGAAGAAGGGGGCACAATAATTACTAGAAGAATTGTTTGAAGTTTGACTCAGGGCCACATCTACCATTAGGCAGAGTAAGACACTTGTCTCAGGCGGCACTGAAACAAGTTAATTAATTTAGTTAATTTGTGAGGCTATGTTAGACTAGTTAGGTTAGTTAGAGCAAGGTGAAAGAGTCTACCTTGATGTGGTGGCAGGCTTAAAAATCTTTTGGCCAAAATCTTTTATACTACAGAAAGTATGGCTTTTCTAATTATAACTGTTGTACCAACATGTATAGCACAGGCAATAAAATAAGTTGATTTGAGCAACAAAACCTGAAAGAGCAATATGGTAGTGGCAACACAAGTTGTTTGAGAAAGGGTGTATATCTGTTTCTAGTAACACGTCATCACAAAGCCACGGCACTTAACATGGCGGTGGCGGCGGTGAGCGAAAGGGCGGAAATAAAAAGTTTGGATCAGGCAGCAAAAACCCTAGAAGTGCCCCTGGTCTGACTGCCCTCAGCTGCATAGACTTGAAAGAGGCTGAAATTACAGATGCAAAGGACCACAAAAAGCAGTAGAGACGACAGAATCAGCTATAAGATAATACTAATCAATTAGCAAATAATATATATAATTATTATTAGGAATTAAATGAAATACATTTATTATTAGATCTAATATCTAATCATAAATGTATAATATCTATGTAATGTATCCCAAACATGTGTGGACTTACAAACTCAACAACGTCCCCACAACCTGGGCTGATTATTTTACATAAACTTCCCAATGAGAAATGAATGGTCCAGACCAAGGTACCTTTTGTTTTTTCAATATTAGGATCCAAATGAGTTGAAATAAATTTAGCCGGTGTATGGAAGGCTCATTGGTTAAAAATTCTCCAAGTTCCAACTTTATTTGCCCAATTAGACACACAAGCACGGATTTTCTTTCCCCCAGTATTTTAATACTTTTTCCATTTTTTTTGATATTTGAATGGGTAAGATGCATTGTTGTTCTATCCCAAAATATAATTTATTATTAACATGCAGCCTGTTATACACTAGAAATAAGTGTTCTCTGTATGTTGTGTTCATCATCTGTCTGCCAACTAAGGCTACCTCTTTATATAATCCTGCTTAATGTTCCTGATGCACACTCACTACCAAAATACTGCTCCCATTAAAGCATCACTTGCTCTGGTGCCTGCAGAGAGGGGTCAAAGGGAAGACATAACAGGTGATCCCATTCTTCTCTCTTGTATTTGAAAATATTAACATAATTCTGACAACAGTAATGAACAGTCACAGCAACAATCCGTAAAATACATAATACATTTTAACTGCACTCATCTAGAAAGCCTACTTGCAGTAAGTATTCATATTCAATAAGAGGTGCAAAAATTTGACTGAGCTTTGATAACATCTGATTAGTTGCTGTGGATTATGAACATAGGAAACTGTTTGCACCTCTTATTGAATAAGGTCCATTAAATGTGCATTAATTCTGTTTGATCACGTGACTGTGTCTAAAACAGATTAAGTGTGTTTGTGCAGAAGCAGGTTTTTAATATGCAATGGAAGGTTCAGGCTTAGGACATTAGTAAAGGCAGCAGTGTAGTAGTGTTATTGCTTTACAAAGCATTTTAGTATCAGCGCTGGAAGAATTTAGCGGCTAGTAAAAGGATTGACTACATTGTGTTTGTAAAGGGTTTGCTAAAGTTATCAGTAAAAAAACTTTTAACTTACCCAAATACATAACTAGTGCAACGTGTATGTCTAAAATACCCTTTGTTGGAAAAAAACAAAACTGAGTAAACTTCTTGTGTTATCTTGACATGTTTATTTTGCCTTTCATAGCCTCTGTGAATAATAGTTTACTCCATTTAAAACGTGAATGTACTGCACTGCACTGTTTGCAGTTTTTCTCATCAATAAATGTTCACTGAATTCCTTAAGCTCCAAGTGTGTCCTGGACTGCATGCTTGTTTAAATTTTAGAGAAGATAAGGGCTGCAATCAATGTTGGATCACTGTTGCCCTTACCTGCCAGCAACCCCAACTGCTATTTTTACCATTTTCTTACATGCATTTGTAACCAGGTGTTAAATGATAAATCCTAATTCTTTCTGTCTAATAAAATGAGCTTTTTATAAGCTCGACCATGCACAGAAGAGGCACAGCAGGATGTCAGTTGTCACAGCCTGAGACTACATAGAGGGAGGGCCAACTTACTCTGCCAGAATAGAAACAGTTATTATGCTTAAATATCTGGTTGGTAATGCAGGTAATAAAGTGCAAAATATAAAAGTTCAGGTTGGGGGCAGGTAACTGACAATTGACATGTCCTTTAATGTGGTGATATATAGATTAGATTTTGAGCAGTTATCTATTTTAAAGGGTTGTCCACCCTTCTAAAAAATTTTTTACATAACTTCCCCGTCCCCCAGCCCCAACCGCTATATTTGTATTATCAGAAAATGCCCAAAACATTACTTACCTTCCCTCTTTCCTCTGCCGCACTGAACTCCTGGCAGCCGCGTCTGTGATTGGCTGCTGCTCAGCAATCACAGACGCGACTGCCGGTCCTGCCCCCATGCTTGCCATTTTCTCGCAAGCAGAGTGCCTGGCAGCGCGACGGAGGAAAGAGGGAAGGTAAGTAATGTTTTGGGCATTTTCTGATAATACAAATATAGCGGTTGGGGCTGGGGGGACAGGGGGAATGTTATGTAAAAAAATTTTTATCAGAAAATGCCAAAAATTACTTACCTTCCCTCTTTCCTCCGTCGCGCTGCCAGGCACTCTGCTTGCGAGAAAATGCAAGCAGTGGGGCAGGACGGCAGTCGCGTCTGTGATTGGCTGAGCAGCAGCCAATCACAGACGCGGCTGCCAGGAGTTCAGTGCGGCAGAGGAAGAGGGAAGGTAAGTAATGTTTTGGGCATTTTCTGATAATACAAATAGAGCGGTTGGGGCTGGGGGGACAGGGGGAATGTTATCTAAAAAGATTTTTACACTAGGGGGAGGGAATCCTAATCGGGAGGGAGGGGGAGGGAGGGGGAGAAGGGCTGCAGTACGCATGCCAAACTTCTCCCGGAGGCCAGATAGGAGGCAGAGTCCTATATGGACTCTGCTATCCTCCTGGGGGCAGTTTTTGGGACTTTGGGGGGGGACTACAGGAGAACCATTTGGAGCTGGGATGTGAGGTAAGGATTAAAACACTACACAATGGGGCCAGTAGTGGGGGGGATATAGTTTTGGGGGTGGACATGCCCTTTAATTAGTCTACAAAAGACTTGGAGATGGAAAAATTAACATAATCCTAAGCAAAATCAATATTAAATAATACACATTTTGTGGTAAGTGCAATAAAATATTGGCAGCTAATGAAAATGATTATTTAATTTATAACAGCATTCTGTTTATTCATTCACGCTACAAAATGCTAATTTAAGCTACATAGAGATCCGCATGTAGAATGAACCTTACCAACAAAATGATGTATATGTCATCAAACACATTCTAGCTGAGCTGACTCTAATTTGTTACTACTTTTTACCCTAAGAACACACATTAATTTAAAAAATAATGTCTGTTTTAAAGGGCATGTCCACACTTACCAGTTAATCTTACAAGCAGTTTACCAAACTCCTTTACCAAAAATGCTTCTACCATATCTACACAGCATAATGCTGTTGTCTTCTCTGCAGCTTCCAGGTCTATCAGTTACTCTTGGCCTCAATGCATCACAGCAATCACTGACTCCCATTCCCAGAGCTGCAGAAGAGAAGCCTCCTCTTACCTGCAGCAGGTATTAACACATACAGCAGCAGAAGAGGTGTATTGGCTGTGTAAGTAATGACAAAAACATTTTTGGTAAAGGTTAGTATAGGGAAATTTTGTGTATTTTGAAGGCCTTAGGTTGCTTTTAAAATTAAGTGGTTAGTGTAGAAATGCCCTTTAAAGGGCATGTCCACCCTTCTTAAAATGTTCATAATATAGTTCCCTGCTCCCCCAGCCCCACCGCTATAGTTTAATATCAGAAAATGCCCCAAATATTACTTACCTTCCCTCTTTCCTCCGCCGCACTGCCAGGCCCTCTGTTGCGCGAAAATGAAGCAGAGGAGCAGGACCGGCAGTCGCGTCTGTGATTGGTGAGAGTCAGCCAATCACAGACACAGCTGCCGGGAGTTCAGTGCGGCGGAGGAAAGAGGGAAGGTAAGTAATGTTTGGGGCACTTTCTGATATTAAAACTATAGCGGTTGGGGTGGGGGAACAGGGAGACTATTATATAAAAAGGTTTTTAGGCTAGGGGAGGGAATCTAAATCGGGAGGGAGAGGGAGGGGAAGGGAGGGGGAGAAGGGCTGCAGTGCGCATGCCAAACTCTCCCAGAGGGGAGACAGGAGGCAGAGTCCTATATGGACTCTGCAGTATTCCTGGTGGGCGTTTTTTTGGACTTTGGGGGGGATGACAGAAGAACCATATGGAACTAGGATGTAAGGTAAGGATTAAACTACACTACACAATGGGGCCAGTATGGGGGGATTATAGTTTTGGGGGTGGACATGCCCTTTAAGGGAAAAAAAAGCAATAGAGAACTTAGCTTTAAAAAAAGGCAGATATCACAGAAAAGTGTAATGGGTATGGGGATCTGAGTGAGAAACTGTGGAGTGTGTAGTTTCAATAATTCTAATAAACATAGAAAAACACATTTATATATATTTTGTTAGTTCGGACATGAGTATTTTTCACCTAAATGCAGAGATGAAACTGCAAACAAACCTAGCTACATTCTGATATAAAAAAAACAGGTTTGTTTTAATTACACCTCCCTAACCATTTCTATGTCAGTGCATGGTATTTTGTGTCTCATTGTTGTATCTAAACATCTGGAATGTCCAGCAGAAATTTGGAGAGTTTAGAAATGATGTCCATTGACAGTAAGGTATTGGAAATAGTGGATTGCACTTTTAAGTCAATAGAATTGAAAAAAAAAATCAAATAAGCACACACATACTAACATTAAATTATACATTTATGTATTCAGTAAGTTTCTTTAGCGATACACTCTTATTTATATTAGTATCTGTTTGCTAATAATTAATGTTGTATAGCATTTATAGTGAGTCATCAGGAGCTTCTTTAACTGCTCTGTTGTGATACCATAACAACTCACGGACAGGCTCCCTTAAGCTGGATACACACGATTAGATATTTCTGTCCGATCGACCGATAGTTCAGGTATTGGTCGATCGGACCGAAATTATCGCATCCGAATGCTCCCATGTCCGACCGACCGTTTGTCCGAATCGGACGAAAGGACGATCGGACACGGTGGAAAACCTCGTCCGATCGTGCAGTCTCTATGGACGCGACAGATCGGTCACGGTAACTATCGGACACAGGCGCTTTTGCAGTGACCGACAGTCCTTCCCTGGCCGACTGGTCGAATGTATCGAAAGGTCGGTCAGGAGGAAAAATCGCTAGGTGTGTACCTAGCTTAAGAAACATGGTTGGTCTGTCTTCCCCAAACTATGAAAAAGTCCAAATTAGCTATTTGTATAACAACATTGAAAATAATAGGAAGGAGAGCAAAAAAGTTAGAAATGAAACTTTAGGATGTGCTAAATCAGTAAGCCTGCACCCTTATATTTAGTTGTAGCTGTTGGGGGTAAGGATTTGCCAATTCTGTGGTTGAAGGGAGAACCATTTGAGGTATCTGCACCCAGAATTGGATAAGAGTGCACCTCCAGCTTTATTCCTTGCTGAATTATTGTGCGCAATGTAATCTCACTCTCGACAATGCCTCTGAGTAGCTGTGATGTGTACAATAAACACAGTATGCTTCCAAAATAACAAACGTTTGTTCTCTGTCTTCAGTTATTACTGAGAGAATGGGCAAGTGGTGTCCCATAGGAGTACACAACCCACCCTGAGTTCTCAAAGGTACCAATCAAGTTTGAGCAATCTAATGCAACCCCAGGGGTGAGGAACTGCCACTTTGGATGGAGTAAAATCGCTCTGTAAACTTCAGTTATTTTTTAATGTTAATATAGAGGATGAAAAGCTAATGGTTGGAGAATTTATGGAAAGAAAAGGAAAGTCTTATTTTAGTGCTTAACTCATTTGGTAAATCATGCAGTGTTATGCACCAATGCTCCAAAATATAGGCAAAATAAAGGCATAATACTACCTACAAATATGCTAATTGGTAGATTTCATATACCGTAACAACTACATGCACTTCCACTGCCCCATGGTGCTTTGCTCTCGCCTACGCACCTTTCTAACATGCCTAATGGCTTTTCACAGGGAAGAAGGAGGTGTGCAACTCAGTTATTAGCCGTGCTGTTGAAAAGTTCGAGTTGCTATAAATATTCTTATTAATTAAACCTTCTATTTCTCCAACAAGATAAACAACCATTATTGGAGAATTGTTGCATCTGCTGATAATAGAATGTGGAAAATGTCGGATGTTTTGCAGAAATAACCTCAAATGTGCATCTTCCCATCTGCGATAAAGGCATGAAAAAGAGCAAGTAAGTGGGTTTTAAATGGCATTTTAAATGTCACTCTCTGGTTCTTGTTCCATGGATATATAAAGGAATGTTCATTTATACCAAGATACATGGGTCTGGGTGCACTTTCTAGTACATTACTAAAAAAAACTCTTAAAGGTGGCAGCTATGTAACATAGTAACATAGTAATTAAGGTTGAATAAAGACATACGTCCATCAAGTCCAACCTATGTATATGTCTATGTCCAACCTATGAATATATGTCTCCTTAATGTCTCCTGTTTTGTAAATGCTAGGATAAGGCATTTCCCTAAGTTCTCATTACTTCCTTGTCAAGGATTTATTATGCACAAGGACAACTATAAAACAGGAAGCAATAAAGCCAAATTGAGTTAATCAAGTTTCCTATCTTTGTATTGTGCGGTGCTTTCCGGTATTTTACCATTGGTATTGTGATTTGTACCTTCCTAGATGGCTTAAAAAAAACATTCAAGGGTGTGGCCCCTAAGTTGCAAAAAAAGTACAGGGAGATTCAATAATAGTTCTTATTATTAAAAATGGGGCTAATTTTGCCCCAACCAATCAGATGTTAGCTTTCAAATGTTAAATAGGATTGGTTGGAGCAAAATTAGCACCATTTTTAATGATAAGAACTTTTATTGAATCTCCCTGTTAGTTTTTTATTTACCTGTATTTCCTCTCGGCTAACAAATAATAAAAACAGGCCTGACCTTTTGCTTGTACATAGAATGCATTGCGCTATGTGCTATGGCCACAACTGAGCTGGCCAGGTCAGTTTTTTGTTTTTGTTTTTTAAAATGTGGGTACAATCCTAATCAGTCATTACTTTTCTAGTTGAGTCAGACCCTGGGGTCAGATTATAGACGTTAAAGGGTTTTGTTATCCACAAAATATATAAGATTGCATTTAGACCTTTAATCTGTAGCAAGAGTGTCATTGTAGCACATTTGGCCTCATTTATCCCGAGCCGCTGGGCAAGTCGCAGGCTGCACAGGTTTTGTAAAAGTAACCCACGCAGCCTGCACAACTGATTCAATATCGTGTTTGCATAATGTTTCGCACTACTTTTTAAATGCCAGCGAATAACTGCCATTAAAATTCTGCAAATAGCAACAATATTTCCCAATTCACCGGGAGGCGTAAACGTGGTATTGAAACATTTAATAACAGTTCAGATTACCTGTGCACATAGGGAAGCACGATCCAGGCAGCAGGTGCCATCTTACCCACAGGGTTCCCCACACCCAAAAAGACCAATCTGGAAACAGGAAACTTTTATTCCATTTCAAACATCACACGTGCACATCTTTGTTTCCATATTGAATCATTTATCCAGAGCGATTGCAGCTCCAGGTAAATGAGGCCCATTGTCTTTAATACGTTACCATTCCACAGCTAATAGATTGACCCCTCTTCTGCTCTTACTATACACACAATTTCTATCCATGGTTTAACTTGTATGAAAATGTTTTTACCCATTTGGATTTGTAAATGTTGGATGGTTGTTTAGAATAGAACTGAAAGCAAAAATGTAAAAATAAACCCACTTCCCAACTAAGAAAAAGCACCAGCAGTAAGAATGTATATTCCATGTTATACCATCTATTAATGAAATCTAAAATGAAGCTTAGTGAAAGTAGGATGACATGTACAGAACAGAATGCACCATACAGGATAATACAGGGCAAGACATAATTTCACCTCTAGGAGGTGACAATTTTTAATACACAATACATAGAATTATAAGGAATTACTATATAGAATTAGGGAATCAATAAGAACTAACATATTAAAAGGGGAAGGTGTTTTTCATATGGTCAGTTAGAATTTAACACAACTAAGAGAATTTATACATTACACAAAAGACTCCAGCACTCAACTTCTCAAATAATCATAAATTAGACATAATAATTAAACATACATGCAAGCAATGGAGGGTAATTATCTGCACTAAAGTTAAAATGGATACATTTAGTTACATACAGGGAGATTCAATAAAAGTACTTATCTTTAAAAATGGTGCTAATTTTGCCCCAACCAATCAGATGTTAGCTTTCAAATGGTTGGGGATATGAACTTTTATTGAATCTCCCCGATCGTTTATATAAACATGAATAAGCTAATGCGCCACTCCAGCTGGGATACAGCCTTGGAGTGGCGCATCAGTTTTGCATGTTTGTATAAACTTACAGTGAGATGTAATAAAAGTTCTTATCATTAAAGGGCATGTCCACCCCCAAAACTATAATCCCCCAGTAATGGCCCCACCATGTAGTGAGTGTAATCCTTACCTCACATCCCAGCTCCATATGGTCTCCTGTAGACCCCCCCTAAAGTCCCAAAAACAGTCCACCAGGAGGCTAGCAGGGCTCTGCCTGCTACCTTGCCTCCGGTAGATATTTGTCATGCGTACTGCAGCCCTTCTCCCCCTCCCTCCCCCTCCCTCTCCCTCCCTCTCCCTCCCGTTCTACTATCCCTCCCCTAGCGTAAAAGCCTTTAATATGCTGCTCCCCCATGTCGGGTAGCCCTAACCGCATGGTTTATTTTCCAAAAGCTCCCCAAGCTCTTACTAACCTCTCCTCTTTCCTCCGCTGCACTGAATGACCGGCAGCCACTCCGTGATGGGCTGCCATTCAGCCAATCACAGACGCGACTGCTGGTCCCGCCCCTCTGCTTGCATTCTCGCAAGCAGAGGGCCGGCAGTGCAGCGGAGGACGAGGGGAGGTAGTAAGAGTTTGGGGGGCTTTTGGAAAATACTAACCCATGCGGTTGGGGCTACCAGACATGGGGGAGAAGCATATCAAAAGTAATTTTTAAGGGTGGACATGCCCTTTAAAAATGGTGCTAAATTTGCCCCGACCAATCAGATGGTAACCAACATTTTTTAGCTCTAAGAACTTTTATAACATCTCCCAGTATGTAGCTAAATGTATCCATTTTAACTTTAGTGCAGGTAATTTCCCTTCATTGTTTGCACATATGTTTAATAATTATATCCAATGTATGCTTATATGTGTAGTTGAGTGCTGGAGTCTTTTGTGTAGCAACCAAGATAACACTTTACCACAAAGACAGTATGAACCATGGGACAGGATGTGAAGTTGTGTTAATTGGTTTTAAAAGCAGAAGTAATGTTAACAGGAGACAGAAAGTCTATATGTATCATAATTAGTCACCTATAGCTTTAATTAGGCAATATTTTGTTCCATTGTTGGACTTTTGGTAAATTCTGAAAGGGATTGGCTGAAAATGTCTGATGTTATTTATAAAAGAATGACCTGAATTACATTTTGACTGACTAATAATAAATAATACAGAAACTGCTGATTACAATGATGTAGATAATTCCTAATTAAATTTACATGTGTGGAAAGTCAGTCAAATGTTTAGATCCTCGTCCCTCTTTTTTGGGTGGTAAGACATGCCACCAGTGTGCTTTATCCATGGAGAAAGTAATGACTTGTCCAAATTTTATCAGACAGGAGAATGTTTATATAGAAGTAAATATAACTGTTGAGCTGCTGTAATTAAGGATTTTATATATTTTACTCAGTGTTATTTCAATCATTTATTCCTAGTCTTTAGAACAGTTAAATATTAAACTAATAACTAAAATTATTATTAAAGGGCAAGTCCACCCCAGAATGAAATGTATACTTACCCCCAAACCCCAAGATCGTTATAGGTACTTACCTCCTTGTGGTCCCTGAAGCCTATAATACTTGCATTTCTTCAGGATTGCAGCAGTCAGTCATTGCCGTGACATCATGGCCAATGACTGACTTTGCATCCCGGCATTCCTCTGTTCTGTGCGCCTCCTATGTAAATGCTCTCTGCGCTAACAGAGCAGGAAGGGTCCAGGTAGAAGAAACAGGGCAGATAAATTTAAGTATTATGGTAAATAACTATAATGATCTTAAGAGATAATTGGGGGTGGGGAAGGTAAATATAGATTTTCGTTCTGGGGTGGACATGCCCTTTAAACTTTGATTGATAAGGTATCTTGTTTTTTTTCATGATGGCTTTAGTCAAAATTAAAATGTATCCTCTATAACGAGTTGGTTTTCTGGTGAGAATCCTTCTGAGAACTCTTGTCTAATACTTATCAGTTCATGACACACTGTTGCCACATCCGTTTGTACCTAATATCTCCCATATACTCCCTGTCATATCTGCTCTTCTGAAAGGAACATTGCTGTATTATCAATATATCTTTAAACAAGCAGATTTTTACAATTGTACTCAATATTTCAATGTTTGCATTGAATTCTTTATTTGTATTTGTTTGCCTTCCCATATAGTTGATAAAAGCAGGAAGCTTCTCTCTAGTTATCAGATGTTTTCATTCTGTATTTCACTTATGATACAGTCACACCATCTGGCTTGCTTGCTTGTTCCCCTGTTTATCTGTTTATTCTGCGCTTGCAAGTGAATTCAGGAAGAAGACGGAAATGTCCTCAAAGGTTTTTATGGTTATTGATTTGCTGAATAACACAGATGCAGGGTTTTTGCCTTAAGACGTCAAGCGCTTGTCGCCACATAGTTGCATATTTAACTTTCATTGATTTACATGATTCTAAACCACCTAAAATGGATTGTGGATAATAACTGTTAAAAATACTTTAGTGCACAATTTGTCATAAGCTTGAACAATTAAGTTTGCTTAAAGGGTAACTGTGGTCTCCAAACAAGTGAGACTTAAATGAAACCCTGCAGTCTTTCCTTTTAAATGAGCCCTAGATCACATCTCTGGCTGCAAACTTTGAGAAATAATATTGGGGCAGATCTTCAGATTTCCCGTTTCCAGTTCGTTGAATGACATCACATTACCTCTGCCACACCCCGAGGTTGAAGAATGCTCAATTAGGACTTAAAGGGCATCTATACTGAAAAATAGGTTATTTTAAATTGACCATAACTGGAATCTAGAATTCTTCCCAACCACCACTGTATCATCTTTTGTTGATCTGCCCCCTATTTTTTTAGATATCCAATTTAAAACTTCTTATATTTCATGTGTCAATCAATTTCCTTGCTCTCAAAAACTATTCTTCTGTGAGTAGTTTTACTATAGCTGGAATGGTGACAGAGTTTTGACAGTTAGAATGCTGTATGCAGGCTTGACAGTTGGTTTGTGGGAAAAAAGTCAGGTTGGATGGAAATGGTTAAAAGAGGGAGGGGGGATACTGCTCCTAAACAAAATGTGTGCTGGATTGAAGGCATGCTGCAACACACACAAATCAGAGTTAGTGCTACATACATGTATTCAATTACAGATTAAGGTGAGGCAAAGTCATTTTTTCAGTATAGTGTCCCTTTAATGCTGGGGAAAACTGGAAGTACCTGGGGAAAAATTGGAGAGTTGAGATGTGAAATCTATTAATGCAGGCAGATTCTGGTCACGTGACTACAAGGTAGTCACATGGCTGAAAACAAAAAGTCTTCAAGCAGGAATCAATATAGCTAAACCTTTCTAGCAATAACTTCTCACAAATTCCATCTTGAGATGTGAATTAGGATTCATTTTGAAGGTAAGGCAGAAGGCAATCCAAACTTGTTTGGAAGAATTGGAGACCACAGTTACCCTTTAATGCAGAACGGTGCTTTTTAAAAGAACACATTTACCAGTAGTCCTGGAATCTGCATGACAGTCCCTACTTTAAACTTCAGTCCCACTCTCTCTGCATTGTCACAAGATCAAACACGAGGGTGAACAGTAAAAATTTTCTAAGTGCAGGCAAAGGATAGAACTATGTATTAACTGTGTTCTTCATGAGAGAGGTATGCAGTAGGAGATCTGTTCTTTGAGTGGAATCCAATTATTCATATAGATATTGTGCATATGGCAGAGTAAAGACAATATGTAAATGTCTCATGGAAAGGGTTTCTAAAACTTTGTTTGGAATGTTGGCGAGTGTAGAAGCTCTAAGCACGTTCTGTGGGTGCATTGGGCACGGTAAGGGATGGGGGAATGTAGACGGGCTGTATTCCTTTTCGCGTAAAGCAGTTAGAGGCTGACATGCTATATTCACCTGTTAAGTTGTGTCAGCTCATTGATGGAGCATTGTGCCATGTGGAGACAAGTCTGTATGGACACAAATCCCTTTATGAGATGCATAATGCAACAGAGCATAAACAAATAGGTGCTTATTTTAATCTATTATAGAAAATTGCAAAGCATTTTGTTTTTTCGCTTCTGGCCTGTCATTATTACTAAGACAATATCTTCTGATTGGTGAAGCTGTCAACAACACAATGATGAGGAGTGACAATAAAGCTGGGAAAGCGAGGTATGATAAATCTAGATAAACGAGATGGGAATAAAGGCATAACCTAAAGAGAAAGGAGTAAACAAGCATAAAAGGAGAAGTTTGGTTAAATGAATATCTTTCAATTTTAGTAATAATAAATGCAAACATTTATCGGTAACAGGGATAACCAACCCCCCATTTATACACCACCAGTAATAACAAACATTTGTATATGTTACTGCATTCAATTACCCAAGAACGTAAACATTAAATGTTTAAGTTACCAATCCCAGAAACAGGTGTTGCATTTCAGACCAACCTTAGTGTTTATTTCATTGTAAATACAGAGGCCCAATGTAATATTTGTTATATAACTTGCAGTTACAGTTTTTGGTGAGAGCCATGAAATTCATTCATGTTTCCTCACTTAAAGGGCATGTCCATCCCTAAAACTATAATTTAACCCACTACTGGCCCCACTCTGTAGTGTAATAAAATCCTTACCTTACATTCCAGCTCCAAATGGCTGCCCTGCTATGCCCCCCCAAAGTCCCAAAAACTGCCCACCAGGAGCCTAGCAGAGTCCATATAGGACTCTGTCTCCTGTCTCCCCTCCGGGAGAATTTTGCCATGTGCACTGCAGCCCTCCCCCCCTCCCTCTCCCTCCTGTTTACCTCTCCCTCCCCCTAGTGTAAAACCCTTTGGATATATTGTAGGTCTCCCTCCCCCAGCCCCAACCGCCATAATAGATTTATCAGAAAGTCCCCCAAACTCTACTTACCTTCCCTCTCTCCCCCGGCATTCTGTGCAGCTGGCAGCCGCGTCTGTGATTGGCTGACTCTCAGCCAATCAGGGATGCTGTTGCCAGTCCGGCCCCCTGCTTGCAGTTTCATGCAAGCAGAGGGCCAGGACAGTGCGGCAGAGGAAAGAGGGAAGGTAAGAAAAGATCGGGGGAGTTTCTGAAAATTCTATTATGGCGGTTGGGGCTGGGGGAGGAGCCCTACAACATATCAAAAAATGTTTAAAGGGGTGGACATGCCCTTTAAACGATTGGTTAAACAATTTTAACAAAATGTCACCTGATCATGTGGTTTTACATGGGCCACGCAATTAGCAGTACCAAAATATAATCAGCAACAATTCATTTCCACCGGACAGCGTAGCGATCAGGTTTACCAGTTGGTCTTATCAAAAAATGCCATGTACACAGCCATAGATATTTTTCCAAAAGATTTCTTTGAAACCATATATACTGTTACATTGCAATATGAGTAAATTAAAGGGAGGCACACTCTGCATACAATGAATCAAATTTTCATTTATTTCTGTGCTGAAAACACGCCAGAAACACACACACATTGCAATATGGCTGAATGCTCACCTAGTTTCAATAGAATTGTAAAAGCCAACATGGACATAACATTAGGCGCTGTTTAAGTTGCCTTTAATCCATTCTATATCAGTTTAAAGCGAGATAATAAAAATGTTCATTTGCCTGAGTAAATTGCATTTTTTTAAGGTATTGATGCTGCTTAAAGACATTTAAAGCACCACATGGTATTGTAGGTACTCGCCATGGTCACGGACCCACCCCCGCTCGGGGCAATCAAGATCTGACAACCCTGGCCGCAGGTCTCACAAAGATGCAATACAGCAAACAACTTTATTTACACATGAACATAGACATCAAAAGTCATGTCTGAGGTGTTCAAACATATTAAGTACTTAAATCAGTAATACAATCCTAATAGGTATAACACTAAAACAATACTTCATGAAATAATAAAAATGAAGTAATGTGCTGTCCATTGTTAACTAACTAAAAATCATTTTGTTGGGATTATTGTCTAAAATATGGAACACGGAGCAGTTATATGCCCCCAGCTTTCAGGTAAAGGTCTGTACACACATGTGATCTCTGTGTCTATGTACAAAATGGCCATTTCAGGCAACTGTCAGTAAATTTTTTGGCACTCGGTCAGGCATCTTTGATGATCTACCAGGCCAGATCATCAGCAATACCCGACCGAGCGCCTATAGACTTACTGATACTCAGTCAAAATGGGCATTTGTACTCCATCGTGTGTTGCGGGTCGGGGCCACAATTGCACGTGTGTACGAAGCTTAAGTATCAAAGAAAACAATTCTGTTTGTCTACCACTAACTACTAGGATTGGTCTCAAAAAATAGCTCTTAATTTTAGACAGTGATTATTGATCATCATAACCAAAATTCCACATTAAAACTGAAAAAAAGTGGAAAAAATCTGCATCAAAATTTCAACTGTAGATTCAACCGAGGGGAAAAATTGGTATCGTTAGTTTCCATTCCGAAACGAAGTTCTGGTTCACCCCTATGCTGTACTACAATGCTGTTATACATACAGATGATAAACAGTAAGACATCAAGTAATCAATCAAAATAACACCTGGTGTCCTAAAAGCAAACACTCCATATCTTTACTCATTTTTTTCACTAAATTAATATTATAAGTAGCAGAATTACACAAAATACTATGCTACAATACAGACCCTTAGTATAAATAGGCTTTATTCCAAAAGTTCCAAAATCACTACTGAATAATTATCTTTTATTCATTGCTGTATAAACAAGAAATATGTTCATTTATGATGAGTCCTTAGGGTAGTTTCCTGGGGTCCATTAATGCAAGAAAGTGTTGGGTGTTTTTTTAAAACAGCAATTTCATGCTTGTTTACTCTGAGTGATTTTAACCTGAAGGATTTATGGAGCTATTTACATTCTAGTACATTATATTTTTGGCATAACTCCATAAATACAGAACCTGAAGGTAGCCGAGAAAAAACATGCGTAAAGTGATGGGAAATAAGGGCAGCGGATTGGAGAGCCTGATGAATTGTATGATTAAAGGAGAAAGCTGACAAATGCAATTACCAGAGGGATGCCTACTCTGCATATGGTTTTTCTATAAATGGTCTGAAGGAGCAAAGCTGAGAAAATACCCTTTTAATAGGACAAAAAAGAAAGCATTACCAGGTCTTGACTAGAGAGAAAAATGTTAGACTCCTTAGCACACTGTGGTTTTAGAAACAGGGTATTTTTGGAACTTGAAAGAATTTTTTCCTTACTATAAAATGACCGTAAGGGACCTAATAAGTCATGTGATCCATTAGGACAAATACATTTTGCATTATGGCCTGCCATCTCACGGTGAAGGAAATTTTAACACTGCCTGGTACTGCATTTCCATTATCTGGATTTCTGTGTTTGTAGTTTGACACTTTGGTAGTTTATATGTGGACACTATATGGGTTAATAATGTGTTTTTTGAGCTACACTGTAAACTGAAAAAGTTGAATGACAGGGAAGCAGCTCCAAAAAGGTGTATGCTTCTTTAATGGGTATGTCCACCTTTTAAACAAAATATTGGTGACTGCCCACAAACCCAATTGCCTTTTTTACCAGTTTATTATTTCTTACCAGATATTTATTGAAAATTTCTATTCCTTTCCGGCAAAGATATCTGCCTCCTCCCTCTGCTCAATGAGCTTGTTATAAACTTGAGCATGTGCAGAGGAGGCAGCAGGTAAAATAGCAGTCAATCATTGGTTATGATGTCAATAACCACAGCCCTTGATTGACTGCATGGAGGGAGGGGCCATTTTACTGCCAGAATGGGGACAATCATTATTCTTAAATATCTGATTAGTAATGCTAAATACTAATTATAAAGGGCAAAGTATATAATTTGGGGTTGGAAGCAAATGACTGACAACTGACCAGTTTTTTGTCTTAAAGGAGAACTGTATTTACTAAATCCACACTTCCCCGTCAGAAAGTATCCAGGGTAACCTAGACCTCACTATCCTCACCCCTGGGTTCGCTTTCTAACTCTAGCTTTACTCACCTCTTCAGCTTTTCAGGGCTTCACTCCTGGAATCTGTTGGTGACTTGGGCCAATGAGGAGACACGCTCTGAATGAAGTGAGTGAGGGCTAGGCCACACTAGCGCGTTTTTCACGCGTTTGCGTACGCGTTTCGCGCACGCGATTGCGCACGCGATTTTTGCTAAAATGGAAATCGCGGGAACGCAAAAATTCCCGCGATTTCCGATGCGCATGCGATTGCGCGTCCGTTCGCGTTTTGGTAACGCATGCGTTCACCATTTTTGGTGCGTTAACGCAGCGTTTCCATAACGCGAAATGGCAAAAACGCATGCGCAAAACGCGAACGCAAAGGCGAACGCACAAGAAAAGCGCACACAATCGCGTGCGATAACGCTCGCGATTTTGTGCGCGTTTCCTGTGCATTGTAGTGTGGCCTCAGCCTAAAGCTAGAGTTAGAAAGTAAACTCAGGTATGAGAACAGTGCGATTTAGGTCCTCAACCTGGGTACAAGAGATGTCACAGATGGCAGGAGCGGGGGTCTAGGTGAGTATAATTGTCCTTTAAGGGTGAACATGCCCTATAACAACTCATTCATTGGTGTCTCAATAAAGCGTTGCGTGTATTAACAGTATTGCTGTTCGGGCATTGTGGGCTCCATTTGTAGCCCCAAGCTAATAACTGCTTATGTTGTTTTTTGATTGTGAAATGACAGCATCATTAAAAAGATTTTTCCATATTATAAGAGTTTATCTCTATTCTGTGCCAGTGTGGGGACACCTTGCCGCCAACCAATAACCATTTTGCTCTGTGACATCAAATCATTATTCATCGACTACCTGAAATACAGTTATAAATATTCTTGTTAAAACGGGAATATGACAGGAACATCTACAGCACTGTCACTTATTGGTACTCTGGTCGACATAGTGCTTTCTAATTTCAAGCCTTAGAGCGATCAGTACATACACTACATCAGCAGGGGCGTCCCTAGGGTTTTTTGCGCCTGAAACAACTTATGAATGCCGCCTCTCTACAAAAGCGCGCGAAGCGAAGCGTGCTGCTGCCGCCAATAAAAGTGGGCGTGGCTTTGTGTGTGGGCGTGGCTTTGTGTGTGGCCGTGGCTTTGTGTGTGGGCGTGGCAACATTGATAATTTTGTATTTGAAAACTGCTATTTATACAATTCTCCATTCCAACACACAAAACCACTGGTACATTACCATTGTACAAACATTTCCATGTATAAGAACAAAGGTGTCAGAACCTTTACCATTGCGTTTCAGCCACGCTCCAGGCTGGCGTCATGGTCTTGGTTCTCTTTTACTCTGCTACTTACAGTGTCAGATACTCCCAACCTAGGTAACCCTGTAAGAGTGATACGTTACCTGAGTAACAGTAGGAAACACTGCTTTATGGATGGTAATATAGTTATTACCCTGAAAAAAAAATGTAAAATACTATACTACAGCACAGACCCAAAATCAGCTGGCATTGGTTGTTACACAGGTTATCATTTAATATCAAACTGAAAATAATGAATAATGAATAGGATTACATTCCATGGCAAGGATGTACAACCTTTTGTCTTTCCAAATGTTTGTCTGTCCCCTTTGGTGTTGCAGAGAGAATGAGGGGGAATGCTGGGAATTGTAGTTTTCATCTGGACAGCTGCAAGTTGGACATCCTGTTCTACTCTAACAAATTATTTCTAACTATATGTGGCTATCAAAATAATCAGCACTTTAAGTATGTGTTTTACCTAACCTACAGATAAATACACACAAATACATGATAAATGGAGGACACCCTTAAATATGAGTTTTAGTGCAAAATACTCAGGTGTCTGTGTGTTTTAAATAATAATTTCACTGATCTGACGTGCAAATAACCCACAAATTCAACACAAATGACTTTAACTAAATTTAACACAGCAAATTCACAGACAGACATTTCCTGTCCTATTGAAACTTGCTCATCAGAAACACCCTACAACCACATTGTCTAATTCTCATTGTTAAGCTAGGTACACACCTACCGATTTTTCCTCCTGACCGACCGTTCGATACTTTCGACCAGTCAGCCATGAGGAAGGACTGTCGGTCGCGGCAAAAGCAGCCGCGTCCGATAGTTACCGTGACCGATCGTGCGGTCCATAGAGGACCGCACGATCGGACGAGGTTTTCCACCATGTCCGATCATCCTTTCGTCCGATTCGGACGAACGGTCGATCGGACATGGGCACATTCGGATGCGATAATTTCGGTCCGATCGACCGATACACTGAACTATCGGTCGATCGGACCTAAATATTTCATCGTGTGTACCCAGCTTTAGCTACTATTTTTAAAAGACTTTTGCTTGACCTTGTCCTATTGCAATAAAAACAGACATCCCAAACACGGCTCCCATTACAAATTTCTAACATCTTTTCTCTGCAGCTTTGACAACTAATAACTTATTTGAAAACTGCACCATAACAATTATTCATTCTTAATTTAGACTGCCATGTTAAAGGTAAAATACACCAAATAATTAAAGGGGATCTCCACTGGTATTCAGTTTTATTGAAGAATGGGAGGTAAAGCAGCTGTGTCTTACCTCCTGCTATTCAATAAAATGTTCAGGGGCTGGGAATAAAGGTAAGTAACTTACCCTCCACTGCATACTCTGACAGGTCCCAACGGACTTACAGGGAGATTCAATAAAAGTTCTTATTGTTAAAAATGGTGCTAACTTTGCCCCAACCAATCATATCTTATTTAACATTTGAAAGCTTACATCTGATTGGTTAAAAAATTAGCACCATTTTAAACGATAAGAACTTTTATTGAATAACCCTGTTAGTACTTTATGCGCAAGTGTGATAAGCATAGAATACTACAGAGTTCATCAGGACCTGGCAGAGGAGCAAACGGGAAAGTACCTTACCTTTGTTCCCAGTTCCTAAACTTTTTTTTTTTTACCAGTGGAAATACCCTTTAAGATGTATTCATATTATTTAAAGGGCAACTACAACAGAAACATGTTCACGTGTTAAAAAATTAATTTCTATAGAAAATCCTATTTCTCTCTCCATGGATAGCCACATGCATGAGGAATGAGCTGTTAAAGTTCAAATCTTACACACTGCTTGCTGCATTGCATACTGTCATAATAACTAGTTATAACATATTAATAATACACACAAACAAAATATATATATATATACATTTATATATTATAAAAGCAATAATCATATATACAAATTCATACCAGGCTCTAGCTGTGCTCAGATAATTATGCAGGCTCCTCCAGATGTCCTCTGTCATCCTGTCATATTCCGTTGTCCTCGGTCGTCCGATTTTCCACAGGCTCTAGTCCCCTGCCGCCCCGGTCACACAGGCTAACCCCCACACACACGCTCACTTAAAACCCCCAGACAGACTCCCTAGGCACCCCAAATATTCAGTTCATTATGATCACACAATAGAATAAGGGCCACAGCACACAAGAAAAACACAGAAAAAGCCCGCAGGCAACAGCACACCCCCCCCCCCCCCCTAAAGCCAAAACCCAGATCCCTCTCCCAAGGGCACAAGCACCCCACACCCACGCCCCTTACTCGCACAATAAAGTTTATAATAGGCTTAGCCCACCATGTACTTTCCGGTTCCCAGCAGGGGCGTAACTAAAACTCTGTGGGCCCCCCCAGCAAACTTTTGGATAGGGCCCCCCACGCCCCTCTCTATCTATCTATTTGTATATCTCTCTATCTCTCCATCTATCTATCTCGCGCTCTCTCTCTCTCTATCATCTATCTCTCTTTGTCTATCTATCACTCCATCTGTCTGTCTGTCTATCTCTTCATCTATCTATCTATCTATCTATCACTCTATCAGTCACTCTATCAATCACTCTATCAATCACTCTATCAATCACTCTATCTATCTCTGTCTATTTATCTGTCTGTCTGTCTGTCTGTCTATCTCTCACTGTATATAGATCTTTACTTTCTTTCTATCTATCTATCTATCTATCTATATATCTATCTATCTATCTATCTATCTATCTATCTATCTATCTATCTATCTGTCTGTCTGTCTGCCTGTCTGTCTATCTATCTATCTATCTGTCTGTCTTCCGTCTGTCTGCCTGTCTGTCTATCTGTCTATCTATCTGTCTGTCTGTCTGTCTATCTATCACTATCTATCCATCTATCAATCTATCTATCTATCTATCTATCTGAATAACTTTTTATTGATTCTCCATAATTTTGACATCATGGCAAATGTACATTTCTATAAGATACTGATTCCACTCAAAATTACCAGATTCCACTTTTAATAAGATAGTGGAGTTACCTACAGAGCTCTATAATATGTCCCTACGACTTGCAACATTTACATTCCACCGTTTACTCTCCTGTTTCTCTTGGAAATTTAAAAGCAGGACTGTTTCTGCAATTCTGGACTGTTGTAACTAAACCCGACTGCCCTGTAATACGTCCCCCACTCCTTTAGCTCAAGGTCGTATCATAGTATGGTTATCTGCACTACGATGGGTGAAGGCCATTTATTAGTCATTTTGATAATACTTTAATACATCCACCAATTGACTGGGATCTAAATAGAATGGTCGAATTACAACAAGATTGTAAAAAGCATGTTGAAATGGGTTTTAAACAGCCATTACTTCAACTTTAAAGGATTGTTCCACAAGAAAATGAACATCCCTTTTTTCACATTAATTCTCTACCTCTTCATATCTCGAAGCAGACAGGGAACTTTGCAACTTACGCCTCAATCATGCTCCTCCGCTTTTTTTTTTTGTGAACATTATTTTATTAGTGGTAGATGAAATGGAAGGCAGCAACAGCCATAAAAGTTCCCCCCACCCCCCCCCCCCCCCCCAGTACATTTCTTCTAAAAGCCCTGTTTTAATATACTGGAAATCCCCATGCTTGAATAAAAATAACCAGAAGTTCCTCTGTTTTGTTTTGCACACAATGATCTCACATAGCATACTGTGATGGACCAAGTGCCCAAGTATACCTTCAATTTGATATCCGAATCGTCACTCGCTATAATTCGCTATTGCCAACCTCGTTTGCCGTGAATGCAGGCCCTCCTCACTGGACACAGTTTTGCCACCAGGCTTTTGTTTTTGTTTGTCGAAAATGGCACAAATGTAGCTGTATTATAGAGGCCGATCATATTGGAATATGTCTGGCTACCATAAACTAGATTGAAGATCCAGAACAATAACTTGGATTCCACAGTGGTCTGTTTTACATAGCATACAATACAGATTATAAGATCCATCTACTTAAATTGTGTAAAGAAATTCCTTCAGGGAAATTTGCAGGGGCAATCCTGTTAGCAAAATTGCTTTTTTAACTATTTTTATCCATATAGTGGTTAACATACGCAGTGTCCGTCTGACATGTAGGGCCTGCTGAGAGCAGGTTGCTCTGTTAACCTTACCGTGTAGTTGGGCCTAGGCACTCCTTGTGGCAATATGTCAATGAAAGATGTAGGTGCAACGTCCAATGGTCCACTACCTCATGACCCCAGCTTAGCACAATACAAAGGTTTGGAGATGCCACACGACTCCATCAAAGGATTGAAGGGGGAAATGTGATCCTAAACTTGTTTTGTGATTTATAAATAAATGAAAAACTTCACTAAGTAGTGTGCATCTCCAAACCTTATGGTTCTTGTGCTCTTTAATCCTCCCAAAATAAGGTCAAAATAACCATGTTTATACTCATTAATGCCCAATATCTCTATCTCCCAATAACTCAATGCAGCTCACTGCCAAGAATGCAGTTGTTGGTAGACCTTAATCAACACAACATCCTTCTATTACCAATATTGTATAGTATATTAAGGCATAACTATCTCACCTTCCACGCCCCTCACCTTAAAAGGTACCCAGGTTAGAACCTAAACTGGCTATATCCTCACGCTTGAGTACCGTTGTCACCCTCCTATACTATTATAACCTTCCTCACTTGTTCCAGTTTAGCTCACACCCCCTCATTCTAACAGTGGTCAGCTAAAAAAAAAAAAAAAAACAAAAAAAAAAAAAAAAAACAAAAAAAAAAAAAAAAAAAAAAAAAACACCCCCCCCCCCCCCCCCCCCCCCCCCCCCCCCCCCCCCCCCCCCGGGGGGGTGATGCACTTATCAACAGATGTCTTGTCCCCCAAGCAAGCCATAACCGTGACTGTGTATAGGCAGAGCAAGTCTGACCTGTGAGGTATATTTAAGGTACGTATAACAGCTGAGCTAAACTGTACCAAGGAGTGAGGACCTAGCATTTCTAGGTCCTTACGCAGTGTACTTTTAAGGTGATAGGAGCGGTAGGTAAGTATATTTGCCCTTTAATGTTTTGAGTTTAAAGAAGAATATCCAAAACACTTACTGCACATGAGCAACAGCCCCGCTGTATAACTTCATGGTCCGCTCAAGGCACTCTACGGACTGCTACGCATGCAGGATATCATAATGAAGAATATCGGTAGGAGCGGCGGCACTCATAGGTCAACAATAAACTCTTTAATTTCTTTCCTCAATTTAAAATCACCATGGTACTAAAAAAAAACAAAAAACAAAAAAAAAAAAAAAAAAAAAAAAAAAAAAAAAAAAAAAAAAAAAAAAAAAAAAAAAAAAAAAAAACAAAGAAAAAAATCTGATTTGAAAAATTTCTGTTTAAATTAGACTGTTCAGTGGTCTTGGCCTTTTTTACTACCTTACTTTTGGCAACGGACTCTCTACGAAGTCCCTTTGAAAAGGAAGAAGACAAGCTTATGTGTATACTTCTTTTACTCATTGGATGAATACAGAGATTTACGGGCCTGCAGATGGTCTTTTCCTTCACTCCAAGGGTATGTTGCCCTGGGACACCAATGGTTAAAATTAGGCTGCATTCTCTGCAAATTGTTGAAGCGTTTTTATGAGAGCGAGACACTTGCATAACAAGATATTTAAAATACCTGAGAACGGTGTGAACTTTGGTGAACCTCTGAGGTTTTTCAATTTGTATTTCAAAATAAAACTGCTGACCAAGGTGTAATTTCATCAACCAAAATTGGCCTATGCAATAGATAATGATTCCTGCCCTTGCACAACAGGTTGTAAATACAGTGTCACAATGACCACCTTTTCTCGGCCATATACAGTACTAGCAATTGATCTATTAGATCCACTTGAGATCTACTTGGCAGCTTTTTCTCTCGTCAGACGAACCATATTTGGTGACAGAAAAAAATATGTGACAAAGTGAATGCTTGCAAAAAATAAGTTTTCACTATTGGGTCTTATGGGTGTCTTCTATCTAAATCCTTACTACTTTGTGTGGCTTTCTTAACTGTCCAGTTATATATTTCTCTTCAGGGGCATAACTATAAGAGTAACGCAGGTGGATCAACGCAGGGGTTCCCCGTTAGCCAAGGGGTCCCCACCTTCTATTTATGATGACAGACATAGCCTACTCCTAAAAACGTATGTGGATGCAACACGGATGGGGCCTATCATAGTTGTGCGATGGGGCCCAGTGATTCCTGGTTGTGGCCACTGCTTTCTAGATCATCTATTAGATTTCAGACTAAAATGACCCCCATGCAACCTGTTTATTGCTATTATTATTCTTCTACCATTCCCTCCTCTAGAATTTGAGGATTTAGAACATTTGTAAAAAATTTTTATATTAATTTTCATATCCACCGGTCTAATCCTTTATATTTCATGTGCATGTGAGGTGATTGGCTGCAGGGAACCTAAGGGGCGTGTCTTGTAAAAACAACCATTCTTCCAGCAATTTTTTACCGGCCACACACTTGCACCGTTAATTTTCACAATTTTAGGGGGGTATTTAATAAAAAAGGTTGACATGAAAAACACAAAATTAAAAGAATTCAAAATAAACTGGCAAAATAAATAACAATTTTAAAGAGTCAGGATGTTTAAAATAATGCGTAACTTTTTTTTGTATATTTATCAAAACTGTCTTTTTTGTCCAAAATTGAACATTTAGTAAAATCTAAATGTTCCAGCAATTATTTACAGTTCTTCAGATTTTCTAGAAAAAAGTTCATTAACTTGAAAATTATAACACTTAGTAACCATGTGAATATTAATTAATAAGATATTGGGACTTATAGTAAAAAGGAAAGAGCAAACTAAAAATATAAGAACGATACAATAATTTGTAATTTCGCCACCTTGGCTTCACAGCAATAATCATGTGGCTACTTTTTAAACTGTTCTAATATTTTTTGCAACATATATTTTATATTATTATATCTATTATATTTATTAAGCTTAGATAGCCTACATTTTTCGACGTATTATTCACTTTTCTTACATTTAGTATCATCCCAGTGTCGGACTGGCCCCCAGGGTTGTACAGGGAATCCTCCGGTGGGCCCACAGCACTTTCATCCAAAAAACAGAAGAGAAACTGCTAATATTTATAACCAGAGGCCGAGGGTCGTAAGAATGCATTTAATAAACTCTATGGAACGGTAGTCAGTAGAAAACGATATGATATGTAAATGATGTATAATAGGAGATATGAAATTTTTGAGGTGGGCCCTAAACTCCTCCTAGTGGGGCTCCTGGTCTCAGATTCCGGTGGGCCCCAACAGTCCATACTTCATGGTATCATCCTTACTTTGTTATAGATGCCTGAAATGCTAAAGAGTACTTGTGTCACCTTGTCTTATGTGAAGCTCTTACTAGCCTGGGGGAATGGCAAATCCTTACCCCCAAGCAGCTACAACTAAATATAGGGTGGCGGCTTACTGATTTAGCACATCCTAAGGTTTCATTTCTAACCTTTTTGCTCTCCTTCCTATTATTTCAATGTTGTTATCAAAAGCTAATTTGGACTTTTTTTCATAGTTGGGAAGACAGACCAACCATGTTTCTTAGCTAGGTACACCACCTAGCGATTTTTTCCTCCGTACCGCCGTCTCGATACTTTCGACCATATCGGCCAGGAGGAAGGACTGTCGGTCACTGCAAAAGCAGCCGTGTCCCGATAGTACCGTGACCGATCGTCTCGGTCCATAGAGGACTGACGTCGGACGAGGTTTTTCCACCGTGTCGATCGCCCCTTTTTGTCCCGATTCGGACAAACGTGTCGTTCGGACATGGGAGCATTCGGATGCATAATTCGGTCGTCCGTCCGACCAATACACTGAACTATCGGTCCATCGGACAGAATATCTATCGTGTGTATCCACTTAAGGGAGCCTGTACCGGTGATTTGTTATGGTATCAACAAGAGCAGTTAAAGAAGCTCCTGATGACTCACTATAAATGCTATACAAACATTATTATTAGCAAAACGATCTAATATAAATAAGAGTGTATCTGCTAAAGACAACTATACTGAATACATAACATGTATATTTATATGTTAAGTCTGGTGTGCTTATTTGATTTTTTTTTTCATTCTATTGAGCTTAAAAGTGCAATCCACTATTTCCAATACCTTACGGTCAAGGGACAATCATTTCTAACCTCTGCCAAATTTCTGCTGGACTTCCAATGTTAGATACAACAATGAGACACAAATACCATGGGCACTGACATAGAAATGGTTAGGGAGGTGTAATAAAACAAACCTTTTTTTTATTATCAGATGTAGCTAGTTTTGTTGCAGTTCATCTCTGCATATTAGGTGAAAAATACTATGTCCGAACTAACAAATATATAAATGTGTTTTTTCTATGTTTATTAGAATATGAACTACACACTCCACAGTTTCTCACTCAGTCCCATACCCATTTACACTTTTTTCTGTGATATCTGCCTTTTTTTAAAAGCTAAGTTCTCTATTTGCTTTTTTTTCCTTAAAGGGCAATGTCCCACACCCCAAAAACTATAATCCCCCCACTACTGGCCCCATTGTGTAGTGTAGTTTAATCCTTACCTTACAATCCTAGTTTCCATATGGTTCTTCTGCTATCCCCCCCCCAGTCCAAAAAACCCGCCACCAGGAATCTGCAGAGTCCATATAGGACTCTGCCTCCTGTCTCCCCTCTGGAGAAGTTTTGGCATGGCCGACTGCAGCCCCTTCCCCCCTCCCTTCCCTCCTCTCCCTCCCGATTTAGATTCCCCCCCCTAGCTAAAAACCTTTTTATAATAGTCTCCTGTTCCCCCCCAGCCCCAACCGCTATAGTTTTAATATCAGAAAGTGCCCCAAACATTACTACCTTCCCTCTTTCCTCCGCCGCACTGAACTCCGGCAGCTGTGTCTGTGATTGGGCTGACTCTCAGCCAATCACAGACGGACTGGCCGTCACTGCTCCTCTGCTTGCATTTTCGCGCAAGCAGAGGGCCTGGCGTGCGGCGGAGGAAAGAGGGAAGGTAAGTATATTGGGGTATTTTCTGATATTAAACCTATAGCGGTTGGGCTGGGGAGCAGGGAGACTATTATATGAACATTTTTAAGAAGGGTGGACATGCCCTTTAAGGGCATTTCTACACTAACCACTTAATTTTAAAAGCAACCTAAGGCCTTCAAAATCCACAAAATTTCCCTATACTACCTTTACCAAAATGTTTTGTCATTACTTACACACCAATACACCTCTTCTGCTGCTGTATGTGTTAAATACCTGCTGCAGTAAGAGAGGCTTCTCTCTTCTGCAGCTCTGGGAATGGGAGTCAGTGATTGGCTGTGATGCATTGAGGCCAAGAGTAACTGAAGACCTGGAAGCTGCAGAGAAGACAACAGGCATTATGCTGTGTAGATATGGTAGAAAGCATTTTTTGTAAGGAGTTTGGTAAACTGCTTGTAAGATTAACTGGTAAGTGGACATGCCCTTTAAAACACATTATTTTTTAAATTAATGTGTGTTTCTTAGGGTAAAAAGTATAACAAATTAGAGTCAGCTACAGCTAGAATGTTTTGATGACATATACATCATTATTTGTTGGTAAGGTTCATTCTACATGCGATCTCTATGTAGCTTAAATTAGCTATGTGTAGCGTGGAAGAATAAACAGAATGCTGTTTTATTAAATAATCATTTTCATTTAGCTGCCAATATTTATTGCACTTACCACAAAAATGTGTATTATTTAATATTGTTTGCTTAGATTATGTTAATTTTTCCATCTCCAATCTTTTGTATGACTAATTAAGGGCATGTCCACCCCAAAACTATAATCCCCCCCACTACTGGCCCATTGTGTGTGTAGTTTAATCCTTACCTCACATCCCAGCTCCAAATGGTTCTCCTGTAGTCCCCCCCACAAGTCCCAAAAACTGCCCACCAGGAGGATAGCAAGTCCTATAGGACTCTGCCTCCTATCTGGCCTCCGGGAGAAGTTTTGGCATGCGTACTGCAGCCCTTCTCCCTCCTCCCCCTCCCTCCCGATTAGGATTCCCTCCCCCTAGTGTAAAAATCTTTAGATAACATTCCCCCTGTCCCCCCAGCCCCACCCTCTATTTGTATTATCAGAAAATGCCCAAAACATTACTTACCTTCCCTCTTTCCTCTGCCGCACGAACTCCTGGCAGCCGCGTCTGTGATTGGCTGCTGCTCAGCCAATCACAGACGCGACGCCGGTCCTGCCCCACTGCTTGCATTTTCTCGCAAGCAGAGTGCCTGGCAGCGCGAACGGAGGAAGAGGGAAGGTAAGTAATGTTTTGGCATTTTCTGATAAAAATTTTTTACTAACATCCCCCCCTGTCCCCCCAGCCCCACCGCTATATTGGTATATCAGAAAATGCCCAAAACATTACTTACCTTCCCTCTTTCCTCGTCGCGCTGCCAGGCACTCTGCTTGCGAGAAAATGCAAGCAGTGGGGCAGGACCGGCAGTCGCGTCTGTGATTGGCTGAGCAGCAGCCAATCACAGACGCGGCTGCCAGGAGTTCAGTGGCGGCAGAGGAAAGAGGGAAGGTAGTAATTGTTTTGGGCTTTTCTGATAATACAAATATAGCGGTTGGGGCTGGGGGGACGGGGAATGTATGTAAAAAATTTTTTTAGAAGGGTGGACATACCCTTTAAATAGATTACTCTCAAAATCTAATCTATATATCACCACATTAAAGGACATGTCAATTGTCAGTTACCTGCCCCCAACCTGAACTTTTATATTTTGCACTTTATTACCTGCATTACCAACCAGATATTTAAGCATAATAACTGTTTCTATTCTGGCAGAGTAAGTTGCCCCTCCCTCTATGTAGTCTCAAGGCTGTGACAACTGACATCTGCGGTTGCCCTCTCTGCGCATGGTCGAGCTTATAAAAGCTCATTTTATTAGACAGAAAGAATTAGGATTTATCATTTAACACCTGGTTCAATGCATGTAAGAAAATGGTAAAAATAGCAGTTGGGGTTGCTGGCAGGTAAGGGCAACAGTGATCCAACAATTGATTGCAGCCCTTATCTTCTCTAAAATTTAAACAAGCATGCAGTCCCAGGACACACTTGGAGCTTAGGAATTCAGTGAACATTTATTGATGAGAAAAACTGCAAACAGTGCAGTGCAGTACATTCACGTTTATGAGTAACCTATTATTCACAGAGGCTAATGAAAGGCAAAATAAACAAGTGTCAAGATACACAAGAAGGTTTACTTCGTTTTGGTTTTTCCAATACAAAGGGTATTTTAGACATACACGTTGCACTAGTTATTATTTGGGTAAGTTAAAAGTTTTTTTTACTGATAACTTTAGCTAAACCCTTTACAAACAATGTAGTCAATCCTTTTACTAGCCGCTAAATTCTTCCAGCGCTGATACTAAAATGCTTTGTTAAAAGCAATACACTACTACACTGCTGCCTTTTACTAATGTCCTGAACCTGAACCTTCCATTGCTTAATTAAAACCTGCTTCTGCACAAACACACTTAATTCGTTTTAGACACAGTCCCGTGATCAAACAGAATTAATGCACATTTAATGGACCTTATTCAATAGAGTCAAACAGTTTCCTATGTTCATAATCCACAGCAACTAATCAGATGTTATCAAAGCTCAGTCAAATTTTTGCACCTCTTATTGATATGAATACTTACTGCAAGTAGGCTTTCTAGATGAGTGCAGTTAAAATGTATTATGTTTTTTACGGATTGTTGCTTGTGACTGTTCATTACTGTTGTCAAGAATTATGTTAATATATTTTTCAAATACAAGAGAGAAGAATGGGATCACCTGTTATGTCTTCCCTTTACCCCTCTCTGCAGGCACAGAGCATAGTGATGCTTTAATGGGAGCAGTATTTTGGTAGTGAGTGTGCATCGGAACATTAAGCAGGATTATATAAAAGAGGTAGCCATTAGTTGGCAGACAGATGTAGACACAACTACAGAAACACTTATTTCTAGTGTATGAACAGGCTGCATGTTAATAATAATATTATATTTTGGGGAATAACAATGACAATCTTACCCTATCAAATACAAAAAAAATGGAAAAAGTATTAAAATACTGGGGGGAAAGAAAATCCGTGCTTGTGTGTTTCTAATTGGCAAATAAAGTTAACTTGGAGAATTTTAACCAAGTAGCCTTCCATACACCGGCTAAATTTTTTTCAACTCATTTGGATCCTAATATTGAAAAAACAAAAAGTACCTTGGTGTCTGGACCATTCATTTCTCATTGGGAAGTTTATGTAAAATAATCACGCCAGGTTGTAGGGACGTTGTTGGAATGTTTGTAAGTCACACAATGTTTGGGATACATTACATAGATATTATACATTTATGATTAGATATAGATCTATATAAATGTATTTCATTTAATTCCTAATAATATTATATATATTAATTTGCTAATGATTATTATTATCTTATAGCTGATTCTGTCTGTCTCTATTGCTTTTTGTGGTCCTTTCATCTGTTAATTTCAGCCTCTTTCAAGTCTATGCAGCTGAGGGCAGTTAGACCAGGGGCACTCTAGGGTTTTTGCTGCCTGATCCAACTTTTTATTTCCGCCCTTTCATCACCTCCCGCCGCCACCGCCATGTTAAAGAGCCCGTGGCTTGTGGATGGACGTGTTACTAGAAAACATCCCTTTCTCAAACAACTTGTGTTGGCCACTACCATATTGCTCCTTTCAGGTTTTGTTGCTCAAATCAACTTATTTTATTGCCTGTCTATACTGTTGTACAACAGTTACGTAAATTAGAAAAGCCATACTTTCTGTGTATTAAAAATTTTGGCCAAAAGATTTGTAAGCCTGCCACCACATCAAGGTAGACTCTTTCACCCGTGCTCTAACTAACCTAACTAGTCTAACATAGCCTCACAAATTACTAAACTAAACTAACCCTTTGCGATCACCTTCTGTTCAGTGCAGGTGCCGCCCTGAGACAGTGTCTTACTCTGCCTAATGGTAGATGTGGCCCGAGTCAAACTTTCAAACAATTCTTCTAGTAATATTGTGCCCCCTTCTTCAGATGATCACCTGAAGAAGGGGGCACTTTATTCCCCCGAAACGTTGTGTTTTGTGTGTAATGTGTGGTCCACAAAAAAATATCAAAATTGATTGGAGTGCGATCCTCTATTCCTTAGTTTGCTTAAACATTGTGGTTGAAGGGAGAACCTTGAGGTATCTGCACCCAGAATTGGATAAGAGTGCCCACCTCAGCTTTATTCCTTGCTGAATTATTGTGCCAATGTAATCTCACTCTCGACAATGCCTCTGAGTAGCTGTGATGTGTACAATAACACAGTATGCTCCAAAACAACAAACGTTTGTTCTCTGTCTTCATTTATACTGAGAGAATGGCAAGTGGTGTCCCATAGGTGTACACAACCCACCCTGAGTTCTCAAAGGTACCAATCAAAGTTTAGCATCTAATGCAACCCCAGGGTGAGGAACTGCCACTTTGGTGGAGTAATCGCTCTGTAAACTTCAGTTATTTTTTAATGTTAATATAAGATGAAACTAATGGTTGGAGAATTAATGGAAAGAAAAGGAAAGTCTATTTTAGTGCTAAACTCATTTGTAATCATCAGTGTTATGCACCAATGCTCCAAAATATGGCAAAATAAAGGCATAATACTACCTACAAATATGCTAATGGTAGATTTCATATACCGTAACAACTACATGCACTTCCCCTGCCCCATGGTGCTTTGCTCTCCTGCCTACGCACCTTTCTAACATGCCTAATGGCTTTTCACAGGAAGAAGGAGGTGTGCAACTCAGTTTATTAGCCGTGCTGTTGAAAAGTTCGTGTTGCTATAAATATTCTTAATTAATTAAACTCTTTCTTTCTCCAACAAATAAACAACCATTATTGGAGATTGTTGCATCTGCTGATAATGAATGTGGAAAATGTCGGATGTTTTGCAGAATAACCTCAAATGTGCATCTTCCATCTGCGTAAAGGCATGAAAAAGAGCAAGTAAGTGGGTTTTTAAATGGCATTTTAATGTCACTCTCTGGTTCTTGTTCCATGGATATATAAAGGAATGTTCTTTATACCAAGATCATGGGTCTGGGTGCACTTTCTAGTACATTACTAAAAAAACTCTTAAAGGTGGCAGCTATGTACATAGTAACATAGTAATTAAGGTTGAATAAGAATACGTCCATCAATCCAACCTATGTATAAGTCTATGTCCAACCTAGAGTATATGTCTCCCTTAATGTCTCCTGTTTTGTAAATGCTAGGATAAGGCATTTCCCTAAGTTCTCATTACTATCCTGTCAGGATTTTTATGCACAGGACAACTTAAAACAGGAAGCAATAAAGCCAAATTGAGTTGATCAAGTTTCCTATCTTTGTATTGTGCGGTGCTTTCCGGTATTTTAACATTGGTATTGGATTTGTACCCTTCCTAGATGGCTTAAAAAAAACATTCAAGGGTGTGGCCCCTAATTTGCAAAAATGTACAGGGAGATTCAATAATAGTTCTTATTATTAAAATGGGGCTTTTTTTGCCCCAACCAATCAGATGTTAGCTTTCAATGTTAAATAGGATTGTTGGAGCAAATTAGCACCATTTTAATGATAAGAACTTTTATTGAATCTCCCTGTTAGTTTTTTTATTTACCTGTATGTCCTCTCGGCTAACAAATAATAAAACAGGCCTGACCTTTTGCTTGTACATAGATGCATTGCGCTATGTGCTATGGCCACAACTGAGCTGGCCAGGTCAGTTTTTTGTTTGTGTTTTTTAATTGGTAACACCATCAGTCATTACTTTTCTAGTTGAGTCAGACCCTGGGGTCAGATTATAGACGTTAAGGTTTTGGTTATCCACAAAATATTAAGATTGCATTTAGATACCTTTAATCTGTAGCAATGTGTCATTGTAGCACATTTGGCCTCATTTATCCCGATCCGCTGGGGGCAATTTTTAAAGTCGCAGGCTGCACGGGTTTTGTAAAAGTAACCCACGCAGCCTGCACACTGATCAATATCGTGTTTGCATAATGTTTCGCACTACTTTTTAAATGCCACGAATACCTGCATTAAAATTCTGCAAATAGCACAAATATTTCCCTTCAATTCCACCGGGAGGCGTAAACGTGGGTGGCGCTCATTTTGCATGTTTGTATAAACTTACAGTGAGATGTATAAAGTTCTTATCATTAAGGCATGTCCACCCCCAAACTATAATCCCCCCAGTAATGGCCCCACCATGTAGTGTGTGTAATCCTTACCTCACATCCCGCTCCATAGGTGTTCCCTGTTAGACCCCCCCTAAAGTCCCAAAAACAGTTCCACCAGGAGGCTAGCAGGGCTCTGCCTGCTACCCTTGCCTCCGGTAGATATTTGTCATGCGTACTGCAGCCCTTCTCCTCCTCCCTCCCCCTCCCTCTCCCTCCCTCTCCCCCGTTCTACTATCCCTCCCCCTAGCGTAAAAAGCCTTAATATGCTGCTCCCCCATGTCTGGTAGCCCCAACCGCATGGTTAGTATTTCCAAAAGTCCAAACTCTTACTTACCTCTCCTCTTTCCCTCCGCTGCACTGAATGACCGGCAGCCGCGTCGTGAATTGGCTGCCGTTCAACCAATCACAGATGCGACTTCCGGTCCCGCCCCTCTGCTTGCATTCTCGCAAGCAGAGGGCACGGGAGGCGGAGGAAGGGGCTAGGAGGAGTTAGTAAGAGTTTGGGGGCTTTTGGAAATGCTACCATGCGGTTGGGGCTACCAACATGGGGGAGCAGCTATCAAAGTATTTTTAGGGTGGAAATGCCCTTTAAAAATGGTGCTAAATTTGCCCTGACCAACAGATGGTAACCAACATTTTTTAGCTCTAGAGCTTTTTATAACATCTCCCAGTATGTAGCTAAATGTATCCATTTTAACTTAGTGCAGGTAATTTCCTTCATTGTTTGCACGATGTTTAATATTATATCCAATGTATGCTTATATGTGTAGTTGAGTGCTGGATTCTTTTGTGTACAACTAACATAACACTTTACCACAAAGACAGTTATGAACCTGGGACAGGATGTAAGTTTGTGTTAATTGGTTTTAAAAGCAGAAGTAATGTTAACAGGAGACAAGAAAGTCTATTGTATCATAATTGTCACCATAGCTTTAATTAGGCAATATTTAGTTCCATTGTTGGACTTTGGTAATTCTGAAGGGATTGGCTGCAAATGTCTGATGTTATTTATAAAAGAATGACCTGAATTACATTTTGACTGACTATAATAATAATAACGAAACTGCTGATTACAATGATGTAGATAATTCCTAATTAAATTTACTGTGTGGAAAGTCAGACAAAATGTTTAGATCCTCGTCCTCTTTTTTGTGGTAAGACATGCCCAGTGTGCTTTATCCATGGAGAAATAATGACTTGTCCAAATTTTATCAACAGGAGAATGTTTATATAGAGTAAATATAACTGTTGAGCTGCTGTAATTAAGGATTTTTATAATATTTTACTCAGTGTTATTTCAATCATTTATTCCTAGTCTTTAGAACAGTTAAATATTAAACTAATACTAAAATTATTATTAAAGGGCAAGTCCACCCCAGAATGAAATGTATACTTACCCCCAACCCCAAGATCGTTAAGGTACTTACCTCCTTGTGGTCCCTGAAGCCTATAATACTTGCATTTCTTCAGGATTGCAGCAGTCAGTCATTGCCGTGACATCATGGCCAATGACTGACTTGCATCCCGGCATTCCTCTGTTCTGTGCGCCTCCTATGTAAATGCTCTCTGCGCTAACAGAGCAGGAAGGGTCCAGGTAGAAGAAACAGGGCAGATAAATTTAAGTATTATGGTAATAACTATAATGATCTTAAGAAAATAATTGGGGGTGGGGAAGGTAAATATAGATTTTCGTTCTGGGGTGGACATGACCTTTAAACTTTGATGATAGTATCTTGTTTTTTTTCATGATGGCTTTAGTCAAAATTAAAATGTATCCTCTATAACGAGTTGGTTTTCTGGTGAGAATCCTTCTGAGAACTCTTGTCTAATACTTATCAGTTCATGACACACTGTTGCCACATCCGTTTGTACCAATATCTCCCATATACTCCCTGTCATATCTGCTCTTCTGAAAGGAACATGCTGTATATCAATATATCTTTAAACAAGCATATATTACATTGTACTCAATATTTCAATGTTTGCATTGAATTCTTTATTTGTATTTGTTTGCCTTCCCATATAGTTGATAAAAGCAGGAAGCTTCTCTCTAGTTATCAGATGTTTTCATTCGGTATTTCACTTATGATACAGTCACACACAATCTGGCTTGCTTGCTTGTTCCCCTGTTTACTTTTTATTCTGCGCTTGCAAGTGAATTCAGGAAGAAGACGGAAATGTCCTCAAAGGTTTTTATGGTTATTGTTTGCTGAATAACCAGATGCAGGGTTTTTGCCTTAAGACGTCAAGCGCTTGTCGCCACATAGTTGCATATTTAACTTTCATTGATTTACATGATTCAAACCACCTAAAATGGATTGTGGATAATAACTGTTAAAATAACTTTAGTGCACATTTGTCATAAGCTTGAACAATTAAGTTTGCTTAAAGGGTAACTGTGGTCTCCAAACATTGAGACTTAAATGAAACCCTGCAGTCTTTCCTTTTAAATGAGCCCTAGATCACTCTCTGGCTGCAAACTTTGAGAAATAATATTGGGGCAGATCTTCAGATTTCCCGTTTCCAGTTCGTTGAATGACATCACATTACCTCTGCCACACCCCGAGGTTGAAGAATGCTCAATAGGACTTAAAGGGCATCTATACTGAAAAATAGGTTATTTTAAATTGACCTAACTGGAATCTAGAATTCTTCCCAACCACCACTGTATCATCTTTTGTTGATCTGCCCCCTATTTTTTTAGATATCCAATCTAAAACTTCTTATATTCATGTGTCAATCAATTTCCTTGCTCTCAAAAACTATTCTTCTGTGAGTAGTTTTACTATAGCTGGAATGGTGACAGAGTTTTGACAGTTAGAATGCTGTATGCAGGCTTGACAGTTGGTTTGTGGGAAAAAGTCAGGTTGGATGGAAAGGTTAAAGAGAGGGGGGGATACTGCTCCTAAACAAAATGTTGCTGGATTGAAGGCATGCTGCAACACACACAAATCAGAGTTAGTGCTACATACATGTATTCAATTACAGATTAAGGTGAGGCAAAGTCATTTTTTCAGTATAGTGTCCCTTTAATGCTGGGGAAAACTGGAAGTACCTGGAAAAAATTGGAGAGTTGAGATGTGAAATCTATTAATGCAGGCAGATTCTGGTCACGTGACTACAGGGGGTCACATGGCTGAAAAAAACAAAAGTCTTCAAGCAGGAAGCAATATAGCTAAACCTTTCTAGCAATAACTTCTCACAAATTCCATCTTGAGATGTTTTAGGATTCATTTTGAAGGTAAGCGCAAAGGCAATCCAAACTTGTTTGGAAGAATTGGAGACCACAGTTACCCTTTAATGCAGAACGGTGCTTTTTAAAAAACACATTACCAGTAGTCCTGGAATCTGCATGACAGTCCCTACTTTAAACTTCAGTCCCACTCTCTCTGCATTGTCACAAGATCAAACACGAGGGTGAACAGTAAAAATTTTCTAAGTGCAGGCAAAGGATAGAACTGTGTATTAACTGTGTTCTTCATGAGAGAGGTATGCAGTAGGAGATCTGTTCTTTGAGTGGAATCCAATTATTCATATAGATATTGTGCATATGGCAGAGTAAAGACAATATGTAAATGTCTCATGAAAGGGTTTCTAAAACTTTGTTTGAATGTTGGCGAGTGTAGAAGCTCTAAGCACGTTCTGTGGGTGCTTGGGCACGGTAAGGGATGGGGGAATGTAGACGGCTGTATTCCTTTTCGCGTAAAGCAGTTAGAGGCTGACATGCTATATTCACCTGTTAGTTGTGTCAGCTCATTGATGGAGCTTGTGCCATTTGGAGACAAGTCTGTATGGACACAATCCCTTTATGAGATGCTAAGCAACAGAGCATAAACAAATAGGTGCTTATTTTAATCTATTATAGAAAATTGCAAAGCATTTTGTTTTTTCGCTTCTGGCCTGTCATTATTACTAAGACAATAATCTTCTGATTGGTGAAGCTGTCAACAACACAATGATGAGAGTGACAATAAAGCTGGGAAAGCGAGGTATGATAAATCTAGATAAACGAGATGGGAATAAAGCATAACCTAAAGAGAAAGGAGTAAACAAGCATAAAAGGAGAAGTTTGGTTATGAATATCTTTCAATTTTAGTAATAATAAATGCAAACATTTATCGGTAACAGGGATACCAACCCCCCCCATTTATACACCACCAGTAATAACAAACATTTGTATTGTTACTCTGCATTCAATTACCCAAGAACGTAAACTAAATGTTTAGTTACCAATCCCAGAAACAGGTGTTGCATTTCAGACCAACCTAGTGTTATATTTCATTGTAAATACAGAGGCCCAATGTAATATTTGTTATATAACTTGCAGTTACAGTTTTGGGTGAGAGCCATGAAATTCATTCTGTTTCCTCACTTAAAGGGCATGTCCATCCCTAAAACTATAATTTAACCCACTACTGGCCCCACTCTGTAGTGTAAATAAATCCTTACCTTACATTCAGCTCCAAATGGCTGCCCTGCTATGCCCCCCAAAGTCCCAAAAACTGCCCACCAGGAGCCTAGCAGAGTCCATATAGGACTCTGTCTCGTCTCCCCTCCGGGAGAATTTGCCAGTGGCACTGCAGCCCTCCCCCCCTCCCTCTCCCTCCTGTTTACCTCTCCCTCCCCCTAGTTAAAACCCTTTGGATATATTGTAGGTCTCCCCCCCCAGCCCCAACCGCCATAATAGATTTATCAGAAAGTCCCCCAAACTCTACTTACCTTCCCTCTCTCCCCCGGCATTCTGTGCAGCTGGCAGCCGCGTCTGTGATTGGCTGACTCTCAGCCAATCAGGGATGCTGTTGCCAGTCCGGCCCCCTGCTTGCAGTTTCATGCAAGCAGAGGGCCAGACAGTGCGGCAGAGGAAAGAGGGAAGGTAAGAAAGATCGGGGGAGTTTCTGAAAATTCTATTATGGCGGTTGGGGCTGGGGGAGGAGCCCTACAACATATCAAAAATGTTTAAAGGGGTGGACATGCCCTTAAACGATTGGTTAAACAATTTTAACAAAATGTACCTGATCATGTGGTTTTACATGGGCCACCAATTAGCAGTACCAAAAATATAATCAGCAACATTCATTTCCACCGACAGCGTAGCGATCAGGTTACCAGTTGGTCTATCAAAAAATGCCATGTACACAGCCATAAAATTTTTCCAAAAGATTTCTTTGAAACCTTATACTGTTACATTGCAATATGAGTAAATTAAAGGGAGGCACACTCTGCTACAATGAATCAAATTTTCATTTATTTCTGTGCTGAAAACACGCCAGAAACACCACACTTGCAATATGGCTGAATGCTCACCTAGTTTCAATAGATTGTAAAAGCCAACATGGACATAACATTAGGCGCTGTTTAAGTTGCCTTTAATCCATTCTATATCAGTTTAAAGCGAGATAATAAAAATGTTCATTTGCCTGAGTAAATTGCATTTTTTAAGGTATTGATGCTGCTTAAAGACATTTAAAGCACCACATGGTATTGTAGGTACTCGCCATGGTCACGGACCCACCCCCGCTCGGGGCAATCAAGATCTGACAACCCTGCGCAGCGTCTCCACAAAGATGCAATACAGCAAACAACTTTATTTACACATGAACATAGACATCAAAAGTCATGTCTGAGGTGTTCAAACATATTAGTACTTAAATCAGTAATACAATCCTAATAGGTATAACACTAAAACAATACTTCATGAAATAATAAAAATGAAGTAATGTGCTGTCCATTGTTAACTAACTAAAATAATTTTGTTGGGATTATTGTCTAAAATATGGAACACGGAGCAGTTATATGCCCCCAGCTTTCAGGTAAAGGTCTGTACACACATGTGATCTCTGTGTCTATGTACAAAATGGCCATTTCAGGCAACTGTCAGTAAATTTTTGGCACTCGGTCAGGCATCTTTGATGATCTACCAGGCCAGTCATCAGCAATACCCGACCGAGCGCCTATAGACTTACTGATACTCAGTCAAAATGGGCATTTGTACTCCATCGTGTGTTGCGGGTCGGGGCCACAATTGCACGTGTGTACGAAGCTTAAGTATCAAAGAAAACAATTCTGTTTGTCACCACTAACTACAGGATTGGTCTCAAAAAATAGCTCTTAATTTAACAGTGATTATTGATCATCATAACCAAAATTCCACATTAAAACTGAAAAAAAGTGGAAAAAATCTGCATCAAAATTTCAACTGTAGATTAAACGCGGGGAAAAATTGGTATCGTTAGTTTCCATTCCGAAACGAAGTTCTGGTTCACCCCTATGCTGTACTACAATGCTGTTATACATACAGATGATAAACAGTAAGACTCAAGTAATCAATCAAAATACACACTGGTGTCCTAAAAGCAAACACTCCATATCTTTACTCATTTTTTTCACTAAATTAATATATAAGTAGCAGAATTACACAAAATACTATGCTACAATACAGACCCTAGTATAAATAGGCTTTATTCCAAAAGTTCCAAAATCACTACTGAATAATTATCTTTTATTCATTGCTGTATAAAACAGAAATATGTTCATTATGATGAGTCCTTAGGGTAGTTTCCTGGGGTCCATTAATGCAAGAAGTGTTGGGTGTTTTTTTAAAACAGCAATTTCATGCTTGTTTACTCTGAGTGATTTTAACCTGAAGGATTTGGAGCTATTTACATTCTAGTACATTATATTTTTGGCATAACTCCATAATACAGACCTGAAGGTACCGAGAAAAAACATGCGTAAAGTGATGGGAAATAAGGGCAGCGGATTGGAGAGCCTGATGAATTGTATGATTAGGAGAAAGCTGACAATGCAATTACCAGAGGGATGCCTACCTGCATATGGTTTTTTCTATAAATGGTCTGAAGGAGCAAGCTGAGAAAATACCCTTTTAATAGGCAAAAAAGAAGCATTACCAGGTCTTGACTAGAGAGAAAAATGTTAGACTCCTTAGCACACTGTGGTTTTAGAAACAGGGTATTTTTGGAACTTGAAAAAATTTTTTCCTTACTATAAATGACCGTAAGGGACCTAATAGTCATGTGATCCATTAGGACAAATACATTGCATTATGGCCTGCCATCTCACGGTGAAGGAAATTTTAACACTGCCTGGTACTGCATTTCCATTATCTGGATTTCTGTGTTTGTAGTTTGACACTTTGGTATTTTTATATGTGGACACTATATGGGTTAATAATGTTGTTTTTGAGCTACACTGTAAACTGAAAAAGTTGAATGACGGAACAGCTCCAAAAAGGTGTTGCTTCTTAATGGGTATGTCCACCTTTTAAACAAAATATGGTGACTGCCCACAAACCCAATTGCCTTTTTTTACCAGTTTATATTTTCTTACCAGATTTTATTGAAATTTCTATTCCTTTCCGGCAAAGATATCTGCCTCCTCCCTCTGCTCAAGAGCTTGTATAAACTTGAGCATGTGCAGAGGAGGCAGCAGGTAAAATAGCAGTCAATCATTGGTTATGATGTCAATAACCACAGCCCTTGATTGACTGCATGGAGGAGGGGCCATTTTACTGCCAGAATGGGGACAATCATTTTCTTAATATCTGATTAGTAATGCTAAATACTAATTTAAAGGGCAAAGTATATAATTTGGGGTTGGAAGCAATGACTGCAACTGACCAGTTTTTTGTCTTAAAGGAGAACTGTATTTACTAAATCCACACTTCCCCGTCAGAAAGTATCCAGGGTAACCTAGACCTCACTATCCTCACCCCTGGTTCGCTTTCTAACTCTAGCTTTACTCACCTCTTCAGCTTTTCAGGGCTTCACTCCTGGAATCTGTTGGTGACTTGGGCCAATGAGGAGACACGCTCTGAATGAGTGAGTGAGGGCTAGGCCACACTAGCGCGTTTTTCACGCGTTTGCGTACGCGTTCGCGCACGCGATTGCGCACGCGATTTTGCTAAAATGGAAATCCGGAACGCAAAAATTCCCGATTTCGATGCGCATGCGCATTGCGGTCCGTTCGCGTTTTGGTAACGCATGCGTTCACCATTTTTGGTGCTTAACGCAGCGTTTCCATAACGCGAAATGGCAAAAACGCATGCGCAAAACGCGAACGCAAAGGCGAACGCACAAGAAAAGCGCACCAACATCGCGTGCGATACGCTCGCGATTTGTGCGCGTTTCCTGTGCATTGTAGTGTGGCCTCAGCCTAAAGCTAGAGTTAGAAAGTAAACTCAGGTATGAGAACAGTGGATTGGTCCTCAACCTGGGTACAAGAGATGTCACAGATGGCGGAGCGGGGGTCTAGGTGAGTATAATTGTCCTTTAAGGGTAACATGCCCTATAACAACTCATTCTTGGTGTCTCAATAAAGCGTTGCGTGTATTAACAGTATTGCTGTTCGGGCATTGTGGGCTCCATTTGTAGCCCCAAGCTAATAACTGCTTATGTTGTTTTTTGATTGTGAAATGACAGCATCATTAAAAAGATTTTTCCATATTATAAAGTTTATCTCTATTCTGTGCCAGTGTGGGGACACCTTGCCGCCAACCAATAACCATTTTGCTCTGTGACATCAAATCATTATTCATCGACTACCTGAAATACAGTTTAAATATTCTTGTTAAAACGGGAATATGACAGGAACATCTACAGCACTGTCACTTATTGGACTCTGGTCGACATAGTGCTTTCTAATTTCAAGCCTTAGAGCGATCAGTACATACACCTACATCAGCAGGGGCGTCCCTAGGGTTTTTTGCGCCTGAAACACTTATGAATGCCGCCTCTCTACAAAACGCGCGAAGCGAAGCGTGCTGCTGCCGCCAATAAAAGTGGGCGTGGCTTTGTGTGTGGGCGTGGCTTTGTGTGTGGCCGTGGCTTTTGTGTGTGGGCGTGGCAACATTAGAATTTTGTATTTGAAAACTGCTATTTATACAATTCTCTCCATTCCAACACACAAAACCACTGGTACATTACCATTGTACAAACATTTCATGTATAAGAACAAAGGTGTCAGAACCTTTACCATTGCGTTTCAGCCACGCTCCAGGCTGGCGTCATGGTCTTGTTTCTCTTTTACTCTGCTACTTACAGTGTCAGATACTCCCAACCTAGGTAACCCTGTAAGAGTGATACGTTACCTGAGTAACAGTAGGAAACACTGCTTTATGGATGGTAATATAGTTATTACCCTGAAAAAAAATGTAAAATACTATACTACAGCACAGACCCAAAATCAGCTGGCTTGGTTGTTACACAGTTATCATTAATTCAAACTGAAAATAATGAATAATGAATAGGATTACATTCCATGGCAAGGATGTACAACCTTTTGTCTTTCCAAATGTTTGTCTGTCCCCTTTGGTGTTGCAGAGAGAATGAGGGGGATGCTGGAATTGTAGTTTTCATCTGGACAGCTGCAAGTTGGACATCCTGTTCTACTCTAACAAATTATTTCTAACTATATGTGGCTATCAAAATAATCAGCACTTTAAGTATGTGTTTTACCTAACCTACAGATAAATACACACAAATACATGATAAATGGGGACACCCTTAAATATGAGTTTTAGTGCAAATACTCAGGTGTCTGTGTGTTTAAATAATATTTCACTGATCTGACGTGCAAATACCCCACAATTCAACACAAATGACTTTAACTAAATTTAACACAGCAAATTCACAGACAGACATTTCCTGTCCTATTGAAACTTGCTCATCAGAAACACCCTACACACCACATTGTCTAATTCTCATTGTTAAGCTAGGTACACACCTACCGATTTTCCTCCTGACCGACCGTTCATACTTTCGACCAGTCAGCCATGAGGAAGGACTGTCGGTCGGGCAAAAGCAGCCGCGTCCGATAGTTACCGTGACCGATCGTGCGGTCCATAGAGGACCGCACGATCGGACGAGGTTTTCCACCATGTCCGATCATCCTTTCGTCTGATTCGGACGAACGGTCGATCGGACATGGGCACATTCGGATGCGATAATTTCGGTCCGATCGACCGATACACTGAACTATCGGTCGATCGGACCTAAATATTTCATCGTGTGTACCCAGCTTTAGCTACTATTTTTAAAAGACTTTTGCTTGACCTTGTCCTATTGCAATAAAACAGACATCCAAAACACGGCTCCCATTACAAATTTCTAAACATCTTTTCTCTGCAGCTTTGACAACTAATAACTTATTTGAAAACTGCACCATAACAATTATTCTTCTTAATTTAGACTGCCATGTTAAAGTAAAATACACCAAATAATTAAAGGGGATCTCCACTGGTATTCAGTTTTATTGAAGAATGGGAGGTAAAGCAGCTGTGTCTTACCTCCTGCTATTCATAAAATGTTCAGGGGCTGGGAATAAAGGTAAGTAACTTACCCTCCACTGCATACTCTGACAGGTCCCAACGGACTTACAGGGAATTCATAAAAGTTCTTATTGTTAAAAAGGTGGCTAACTTTGCCCCACCAATCATATCTTATTTAACATTTGAAAGCTTACATCTGATTGGTTAAAAAATTAGCACCATTTTAAACGATAAGAACTTTTATTGAATAACCCTGTTAGTACTTTATGCGCAAGTGTGATAAGCATAGAATACTACAGAGTTCATCAGGACCTGGCAGAGGAGCAAACGGGAAAGTACCTTACCTTTGTTCCCAGTTCCTAAACTTTTTTTTTTTTACCGTGGAAATACCCTTTAAATGTATTCATATATATTAAAGGGCAACTACAACAGAAACATGTTCACGTGTTAAAAAATTAATTTCTATAGAAAATCCTATTTCTCTCTCCATGGATAGCCACACTGCATGAGGAATGAGCTGTTAAAGTTCAAATCTTACACACTGCTTGCTGCATTGCATACTGTCATAATAACTAGTTATAACATATTAATAATACACACAACAAAAATATATATATATACATTTATATATTATAAAGCAATAATCATATATACAAATTCATACCAGGCTCTAGCTGTGCTCAGATATTATGCAGGCTCCTCCAGATGTCCTCTGTCATCCTGTCATATTCCGTTGTCCTCGGTCGTCCGATTTTCCACAGGCTCTAGTCCCCTGCCGCCCCGGTCACACAGGCTAACCCCCACACACACGCTCACTTAAAACCCCCAGACAGACTCCCTAGGCACCCCAATATTCAGTTCATTATGATCACCAATAGAATAAGGGCCACAGCACACAAGAAAACACAGAAAAAGCCAGCAGGCAGCAGCACAACCCCCCCCCCCCTAAGCCAAAACCCGATCCCTCTCCCAAGGGCACAGCACCCCACACCCACGCCCCTTACTCGCACAATAAAGTTTATAGGCTTAGCCCACCATGTACTTTCCGGTTCCCAGCAGGCGTAACTAAACTCTGTGGGCCCCCCCAGCAAACTTTTGGATAGGGCCCCCCACGCCCCTCTCTATCTACTATTGTAATCTCTCTATCTCTCCATCTATCTATCTCGCGCTCTCTCTCTCTCTATCATCTATCTCTCTTGTCTATCTATCACCCATCGTGTCTGTTCTATCTCTTCATCATCTATCTATCTATCTATCACTCTATCAGTCCTCTATCAATCCTCTATCAATCACTCTATCAATCACTCTATCTATCTCTGTCTATTTATCTGTCTGTCTGTCTGTCTGTCTATCTCTCTCTCTCTATCTATCTTTCTTTCTTTCTATCTATCTATCTATCTATCTATCTATCTATCTATATATCTATCTATCTATCTATCTATCTATCCGTCTGTCTGCCTGTCTGTCTATCTGTCTATCTATCTGTCTGTCTGTCTGTCTATCTATCACTATCTATCCATCTATCAATCTATCTATCTATCTATCTATCTATCTGTCTATCTATCTATCTATCTATCAATCTATCTATCCGTCTGTCTGCCTGTCTGTCTATCTGTCTATCTATCTGTCTGTCTGTCTGTCTATCTATCACTATCTATCCATCTATCAATCTATCTATCTATCTATCTATCTATCTATCTATATATCTATCTATCTATCTATCTATCTATCTATTATCCGTCTGTCGCCTGTCTGCCGTGTTATCTGTCTAAATCTATCTGTCTGTCTGTCTGTCTATCTATCACTATCTATCCATCTATCAATCTATCTATCTATCTATCTATCTGTCTATCTATATATATCTAATCTGTCTATCTATCTATCTATCTATCTATCTATCTATCTATCTATCTATCTATCTATCTATCTTCCAAACCTTCCACCCTGTAGCCAGCAGGCCAGTCCGACCCTGCCAGGAAGGAGCTTTCGTGGAGCACTCCTAAAAAACAATTAGGCGGCAACTTGTTAGATAATTTTTTACAAATTTTCCCTTACCGATTGCTGGCAAGTGCTGCGCTTGGAGTCTTAGACACCAGAAAGAAGGCTCTTCATTGGCTGGACAAAGCGCCAATCAGGGAAAGCCTCAGGATGCCTCCTGATTGGTCCTGTAGCCGCTCTGGTACTGCCCCTGTAACATACGCACAGAGGGGCGTACTGGCGCGGCTGCAGGACCAATCACACTGCAGATATCCTTATGCCTTGCCCTGATTGACGGGTAGTCCAGCCAATGAAGAGCCTTCTTTCTGGATCTTAAGCTGAAGCGTACAAGTGCAGTGCCCCTGCGCCTGCCCGCGATCGGTAAGGGAAAATTAAAAAAATATATATCTGACAAGTTGCCGCCTTTTTTGTTTTATCAGCGGTACGCGCCCTGAGCAGTTTTTTCACGCTGCTTCATGGTAGGAGTGGCGCTGTACATCAGTGTTTCTTCTAATCTGTGCTCTCTGCAGGCCTGCGCACACAGATTAAAGTGGTACGCACACAAAAATTTGCCAGAATATAAGTGCTTCAGTGTGTAGCGCACACGATTTCATTTTGTATGCGCACAGACAATTTCTTTCTGTGCACACAGATGATTTTAAATTAGAGGGAACATTACAAAACATGGACAAAATTAGCAGGTTACTCAGTTTTATAAGTTAATTCACTTGTTTTATTTCACACCCTTTGCCAAAAGTGTGTAAAATCAAGTACCTAGCCATGCAGTCAGGTTTACAGTCATAATGGGTCATTCTAAAGACCTCAATGAGTTCAGTTGTGGTACTGTCAATGGTTAAGTCAGTTCTTCCTTGCTTCACATTCCCAGGCATTGACCCCAGCACAAAAACTGTTTGCTAGGAGCTTCATAGAATGGGAATGGCCTCTGCAGGTGTAATGGCTGGGCTTCCTAATACTATTTGTTTGAAATCAAAACTGATCATGTCCTCCTTATCATTTCTTGCCTGGTTTAATTACTGGTATTAACCTGACAAAGTGCATCTTGTTAATTAATGATGTGTACAAATGTTCTCCGTTTTTGAATAATCTTGGCAAAGGTTCAAAGGTTATTCACATAATAGAATGATGACTGACTTAATCAAAGGCAGAAAAAGAACCTTCCTCTTTGAATGGCAGAGATAAATAACAATGGACTTCAGAGAACTTGATTTTCCCTGGGGAAAGATTGAAAGGGAAATAGTATGATGTAATTCTCTCAGGTAATGTAGTACTTCTGTTTTTACTATAATGGGCCACTCCTTTCCTATAATTATTGTTTTGAACACTTGTTAATAAAAACAAACACTGCCCAATCGTCAGATTAATTTCAGTTGCACAATAGATCTGTGTGTGTTTTTCTGATGTGTAAGATGTAATGAGACCTGCCAAGTGCCAACCCAATCCAGATTGTAAGACAGAAAAATACCATATTTCCTTAATTCTGGTGTCTTTTGAGCGCCAGTTCAATATTAATTATAAGGGTTCATTTTTCAATTGTATTTCTATAGAAATGTCCCTAAACAAAATACATTATACAGAGCAAACCCAAAGCCAGACATGTGTGATACTAAAAGCCATTGCACATTCGTAAAGAATTTGGGAATTTGGGAGAGTTTGGGAACCTTGAGGCCATCAAAAAAGTGCAGGGGGTGTGTGTGTCTGAAAGGGGATTAAAAAAATGGGAGCCAAGCTAAAGACATGAAAAGTAAGGTCGAGGCCAAACTAAGCGCGTTGTTGGGCGCTTGTGCTGTGATCCCTGTCATTTTCAGGGATCAAATTGTATTCAAATCGCACCAAAAATAATTATCGTCTGCACTCTGTTCAAAGGATCGCAGAGCAAACAGCCCCAGCACACCTAGTGTGCCCACTCAAATTGGGCCACACTAGTTTGCGCTTTTAAACACGCAAAACAGATTGCGTGTTAAATTGCACTGATGTGGTCTAGCCCTTAGTATTACTTTTTGGGGGACAGGTGTTAAACTGAGGCCACACAGTATGATAAATGGCCTTATACTTTCATATGGATATGGAACTCCTTGGTAAAAATTCTAATATCTTTAGATTTTAAAATAAACGGAAACATTATTTTTCCAGCAATGAAGGTAGACTGTAACATGAGAATGAGCTAACTATTGGTCATAAAAACCCTTTCAGGAATTCCTCCCTTTGAATTCCTGTGCTTGCCCCTTTCCTAGTGGCAGCCTGGTTATTTTCTGAAATGTTAAGCTCTAAACAGACAGGTTCCTGGAGGAGGGATGGGGTTCAGTTAGGGCTATAACCCCAACCTCTAAAGGGGGCACCATATGCACACAATGTTTTCAGAGTCCCCCCTTTTTACCTTAATCCTTGTGTTTTTGATAGTAAAACTAAATGGAAAGTGCTTGTGAAGGTTCTCATTCATCCAGGTCATGGTATATCTGTTGTATTTAATATTGATTGAATTGCATTCAATCAACTAAAATGGAAAGTACCTTTATAGGAACAATGTTAGAAAAATCTGGGAATACTGAGAATGTCTGTTAGCCAACCTCTTGCCTTTAAAGTACAGTATGTTTCAAGTATATGCCAAGGACTACCCAACCTGCAGTGCCATGCAATATAACAAGCCACAGAAAGTACTTTTCAATATCTGAATTTCACATTAAAAATTTAGTGAGTTGTTGACAGCAATCCTTGTCAGCCATCACTGATTTAAAGGGGGCACATATAAATATACACTAAGAAGGTTATTTCCCTAAAAATAAAAGTTAAATATTTTGCAGTGTTTGTAAAATAGCCTAGGCCCCTCCCCTGGGTTTACCATAATTAGCCAACAATACTTAACTAAACGTAGGATTTTCAAACCAGACCCTGGCCAAAGAGAAGAAAAGCAGAGTGCCTCGTTCCATTGGCCAGGTCCTGGACTGAGGAATTGGGCGGGGCCAGACCCGAGAAGGAAGTTCAAGTTTAGGTAAATATAGCATTTTAGGCCCTCACCCTGAGAGGGAGTGGTTGAAGATGTTCAAGAGGGTAAAAAAGATTATCAATTATGGAAAAGTTATATGTTTCAGCCAGTTGTGGTAATATTACAGCAATTTATCTGTTGTATTCAATTAGATCAACTGGACTTGAAATGTAGTTCTTTCTAAAAGAAGCAGGAAGTGGTAGATACTGATAATACACAGAGAGGCTCCTACTCTTCATTTTTTTGGACTTTCATCAGGCCCTGCAGGACAAACCCTACTCTTCATTTTTTTGGACTTTCATCAGGCCCTGCAGGACAAACATAAGGAGCAGAGGAGAAAGGTAAGGATCTTTTAACACTACATAGTGGGGCCTAAAGTGGGGGAAATTTAAATTGGGGGGAGGGGTGGACATGTCCTTTAACATTAAATATTGTATAATCTAAAATTGGTGCAGTAGTCTTCTTATAACAGGAGGTACTTCATTGTCTCACACTGTAAAGAATGTATCATATGAGGCTGTGAAATAATTCTGTTTTAAGGTTTTGCTGTATTTTTTTGGAGGGTTTTATGGAGCTTATTTAATAAGAGGTGCAAACATTTTCCCATGCTGTTCTGCATGAACCAATCAGATGTTATCAAATGTTTTCTAACTATAGTAGACCAGTAAAAAGGTATCATCTGATTGGTTGCAAAATATTAACAGCAAAGTCAAATGTTTGCACTAATTAATTAATTAATTCATAATTAAACCTGTTGGTATTTAAAAACATATTTGATTGTGCAGCTTCTACTGTTATTCCCAAGCTTCCCTTCTGTCACCATTAAGATATTCCGCATGGGCAAATCTCTATTTGGCACCAACACTATAGAGTTGATGACATCACCTTCCACAGGGGACCAATAGAAATGGAAAAAGAGACATCATTTATAATTTTAAAGGGTGTACTGTATGGTTATGACATTGTTCCACTACTAGTGCCCTGCAGGATGATCCAATGGCTTGTTTTAGAGTGTACAGCAGCAGAGATGAAACAGAAGCTACTGCGGGGATATGAATTACACTCTGCATATTGTAAACTCTATATTTATTTTGGCTTAGGTAAATTATTTGTCATAAAGTCATAAAAAGAAAGGCTGTTTAATACTTCTAGTAATTTCTATTTTTACTTCATCATGCTAAATTAAGCTTCTACATACCCTGTATCTGTAATGCTGGAGAAAGCAGAAATCTTTAAATAATCTATCCCTTGGGATAACCTCTTGGCCTCATATTCTGTCTATTCGAGCTTGAGTCGATCTAGCTAGCGATCTAGCAGCTAGCGCGCGAGCAGCTGAGCGAGCGGAATGCGAGCGATGCGGAAGCGAGCAGCGAGGATGCGAGCGATGAGCGAGCGACAGCGAGGAGCGAGCGAGGAGCGAGCGAGCGAGCGAGCGAGCGAGCGAGCGATCGAGCGAGCGTCGAGCGAGCAAGCGACGAGCGGAGCGAGGCGTAGCGAGCGATCGAGCTAAGCGAGCTAGAGAGAGCGATGCGAGCGAAGCTAGCAGCGAGCGAGGGAGCGAGCGACGAGCGAGCGAATCGAAGCGTAGTCATCAGCGTCGATCGAGCATCGATCTTAATCTATCTATCTTATATATCTATCTATCTATCTATCTATCTATCTATCTATCTATCTATCTATCTATCTATCTATCTTAATCTATCTATCTCTCAATCTATCTATCTATCTATTGCTGTCTTTCTGTCTGTCTATATCTATCTGTCTATATCTATCAAATCAAATCAAAAAGAGCTTTATTGGCAGGATCAATTTACATGTTGACTTTGACAAAGCAAACAAAAATAAAAATAACACTTTGGTATGGGGAATATAGAAGGATTCTCGGTGTAATGGGTATCTATGGATAAGTAATATAAGGGATATATATCAGGGTTCAGTCCTGGGATATAACAATTGGGGAAGGATAAAAGGATATCTGGACAAGTAGTCCATGGACTTTGAGTTCATTTATACTCCTACTACATAGTGTGCCCCAATATTTACTGTGGCTTCCTCCTCTCCCACTCTATGAGGCATATTTATAAAGCTTTGTTAAGTTTTCGTGGCCGTTAACCCTTCGTGCCGATACTTACCTGTTACCTTTATAAATAGAAGTGGCGGTATCTGTTTCGCACTGCTAGTATCGGCTGTTTTGCTTCACCACCTTGAAGGTGGCCAAAACAGCCGATACTAGCCTCCCTGCGGCCCCAAAAGGCCCTTCTCAGGGCCCTTCCCTTCCCCTCCCTGCCAGCGGCGGGGCAGGGGGCTTGGAGGGGCTGCTGTGGAGGGGGTGCGCGGCGGGTGGTCGCGACCACCCGCTGCGGCCCCTTCCCGGCAGCCCCTCCTAGCCTTCTGTTCCGAGATTGCTGCGAGTGGGGAAGGGGTTGGGAGGGGCTGCTGGGAAGCGGTGGCGGGTGGTCTCCGCTGCCGCGGGGGGTTGAGGGCTGGGTGGGCGTATGTCCCGCCCCCTTAGCAGAGGCGTCGGGAAGGGATTTTAAGTCCCTTCGTGCCGATACTGCACTTACCGCAACACATCGCGGCCGCGATACATATCGTGGCAATATCGCTCGCCATTTTAAATACGGCGATATCGCTATTTTCGCGGCCGCGATGTGCGGCGGTAATTTTTTTCGCTTATAACTTTTTTTATAAATATGCCCCTATGGGTTGAAGTCTGGGGTAAAGTCCGGCAGCATCTTGAAATGGGCGTCACGTATTTCTTTGTATTTGGGGCAGTGTTGAAGGAAGAAGGTGTAAAGTTTACCTGTTCTGGCGACAGGTGGGAGTCGGGACCATGAGAGGAGCACAGCAGGAACTGGAACAGTCAATGGAGATCGATACAGTTCAGCCCAAGAAAACAGGATTCAGGGACAAGCCAAACTATGAGAGAAAACCAGCAGGAGAAACAGGAACACCAAATAAACAGGATCCAAAGCAGGAACATAAACCCAACCCAGCAAGCTGAAGAGGAAAGCAGTGCTATCATCAGGCGAGGAGTGCTGTCAATTTAAATCTTCATGCCGCCTTCTGGCAACGTCACCCAAATTGTGCGTCATTGCAGGTGAGTCCTTACGTGATGTCACCTGCAATGTGTGAGGACGTCAGCGCATCGGCTTATTGGATGCCACCATCTTGGAGGATCCAGAACGGCAGGAAAAGTAAGTACCTCTTCTGACAGTAGGTCTCATCTTCTAAGGTTTCCGGCACAGTTTGTTCTCTCTTGGTTTACAGTTTATCTTGTTTGTCTGTGTCGGACAAATTTGATTTCTGGGCTGTGGGCACTCTTCCGTTATTGTGTCTTTTGAGATACTGTATATGTGCAGCTGCTGCAAACCCCAACTTAAAGTCACACCAACAGTTTTTTAAATTATAAGTAGGATTTAGAGTAGAAGCCAGCAGTGTATTTCCCTGTACCTTAGGCTTTTGTATAGTGCAGTTTGTATAGGATTGGAACCCCATGTCTGAAGGCCGGGCTTGTCATAAGGTACATTAAATGGCACAGTGCAAAATGAGTGTCCAGCACCATCCAGCATTATTCTGCTGGTGTTTTCCAGTCCCCCCATACATAACCAAGGGGGTTTCAGGATAACTCTCCCTGCCTATTCACTGTTTAATAGTTTCTATTAAATAATCAGAATAAAGAATAGGGGTAATATTTATACAACATGGATTTTTATAGTTCACACCAAATTAAATCATTTTACCCCTCTGCGTTTTCTTGGCTGGCTGCCCAGATTTAGGAGCTATATTTAATGATATATTGACTCTCCTCTATAACTGCAGTAAGGAATTCATGTTTTAGCAAAAACTCAGAGCCCCTGTAGATCCTGGCATCCTCGCTTGGCCATGGCCTGTGTGGCCTTATGGGAAATAGTTTCTGTGACTTTTTTCTTTCTTTCTTCCATTCATCCACATAATCCAATTGGTTCTTGGTTATGGCTGCTATGAGCTGAGGTTTTGACAGGCTCTGTGGATGTGGGTTTGATGTTAGTAGGGAGCTGGTTAGTTGTTTCAGTGCACATGCCTTTCCTGGTCTTTGTTGTATAGTGAGGCTTTATGAACAGTTGTTCTGTAGGTGAGCCCAGAATGATAGGGCCCTTTATTGCATCCCAAGCAGTATTGAAATCACTGTTTGAAGCACTGTTTGAAGTAGTGTGATGGACTTGGAGGAAGGGCTTACAGAATTCTGAATGGAACATTTCTGGTGGACCTGATTCCCATTTTGATTGGTCTGTATAAGTGACTCTCTTTCTGTCTATCTATCTATCTATCTATCTATCTATCTATCTATCTATCTATCTATCTATCTATCTATCTATCTATCTATCTATCTATCCATCTATCTATCCACCAATCTATCTATCTATCTATCTATCTATCTATCTATCTATCTATCTATCTATCTATCTGTCTATAGTCTCAGTATAGTCTATCTCTCATCTATCTTTTTCAATCTATCTATCTGTCTGTCTGTCTGTCTATCCATCCATCCCTCTCTCTCTCTCTCTCTCTCTCTCTCTCTCTCTCTCTCTCTCTCTGTCTCTCTGTCTGTCTGTCTGTCTATCTATCTATCGCTATTATTTAAAAATGTCACTTTAACTCAATTTTTCAGCAGGTACATATTTTTAAATCAGATCATTTGTTATTTGTAATTGGTTATGATTATTCTAAAAATAATGTTGTAGATATAAGAAAATCGTTCCCCATAGGATTACTGCTAAAAAGCTTTGGATGCATTATTTACCAGCATAGGTATTCAATATCAGCTGTAGATAAACTCACTGCCCTATAATGTTCATTCAACCATTTTAAAATAGGTGATTCACTATCCCAGACAGAGATTTATTATTGTTTCACATTCCCTGTCTGCTGTGTAGTGTTCCCTGTCAGCTTCCTTAACATTTATACAAAGAGCAACCAACAGTTGTCTTAAAGTTCATTAATGTTTAATTAAAATAGACTCACCTGAATTAGTCCAAACAAGTCAGGGTTGGAATTTATTTCCTCTTGAAACTTCCATTGCATAGAAAATCCAAGAACGGAGATATATTTTATAACCCATTGCTATTCTGTTATAGTATAGCCAGTTGTAGTATTTCTTTGGAATTTCAATGGGAGTTGCAGTGGAATATTTCCTGAGTGACTTTTTATAAACTTGTGTTCCACTGCACCTCCTACTGAAAATAATTGACCCCTCCTCTGCCTTTACCTACCTGTAGTTAAAAATGAAAATAGTACTGTAGGGTGGCAGGGTGAAGACCTTATTGAGCAAAGTGTCCTTTTAGGCAGTACATTTGTACTAACCGCTCTGTTGATGTCTTGCCTCTAATAGAGATGTCCGAACTTCGAAAAATCCGGTCCTTGCGAGGATCCGCGGATTTTAGAAAAAATCCGTAAGTTCGAAAATCCGCGAGCGGACCCTTTAAAACGTTTTAAAAATCCGCGTTGAAAGTGGTCTAAATAGCCTTGGTAACATACACTTAATCACTCAGGGACCTGAGTAATGACCTTAAGAACACGTATCAGTGCCTACAATACCTAAAAATTACAGTCCGCTAGCGTGAATTTAAAAAAACGGTATTTTCAAAAATGAGGATTCCCGTAAAAATGAGGATTTTCTTAAAAACGAGGAACCGGAATCTTCTGCCTGCACAATGGTGAGTTCTGTAAGGCAGATGTATGCCACAGAGTACCTCCTGGCCAGGGGGTACGATGATTTCCCCTCTGGCACCTATCATGTGTGGCGCCGGCTCCTGCACCTCTTCGGCTACCACTACCACTACTTACTTTTTATTATATTACTGTATTGTAATAAGTAGTAAAATATTTTAATTCACTTCTGACAAAAACATATTTATTGTATATACCTTACCATTAGTGCCATTACACACACCACATTGGCCACATTCCCCTATATAGTAGTTTGCACACAACAAGGGAAAGAAGGCGATGGGGGTACTGGGTTACATAATGTCCACTGTGGTTTGCCACCATTGTTGTGGGGCCAGGCAGGCTTGGCCCCACTGGACATACCCCTCACCCCATTGGCTTCTCTCCCTCAGAGTATGCTTCGTGCAAGGAAAAGCGGGTGAACGGTTAAGGCTTTGTAGAACCACACCATTGAGTTACAGCAGGCCCACTGCAGTTTGCGCCATTGTTGAAGAGCCGGCGGCTTGGCCCCACTGAACATCCCCTCACCCCATGGCTTCTCTCCCTCAGAGTATGCTTCGTGCAAGGGAAAGCGGGTAACGGGTAAGGAACAGCACCTTGAGTTACAGCAGAGCCCACTGCAGTTTGCCACCATTGTTGAAGGCCAGCAGGCTTGGCCCCACTGGACATACCCCTCACCCCATTGGCTTCTCTCCCTCAGAGTATGCTTCGTGCAAGGAAAAGCGGGTGAACGGGTAAGGCTTTGTAGAAACCACACCATTGAGTTACAGCAGGCCCACTGCAGTTTGCCCCCATTGTTGAAGAGCCAGCAGGCTTGGCCCCACTGGACATACCCCTCACCCCATTGGCTTCTCTCCCTCAGAGTATGCTTCGTGCAAGGGAAAGCGGGTGAACGGGAAGACTTTGTAGGAACCACACCATGTGAGTTACAGCAGGCCCACTGCAGTTTCACCATTGTTGAAGAGCCAGCAGGCTTGGCCCCACTGGACATACCCCTCACCCCATTGGCTTCTCCTCCCTCAGAGTATGCTTCGTGCAGGGAAAGCGGGTGAACGGGTAAGACTTTGTAGGAACCACACCATTGAGTTACAGCAGGCCCACTGCAGTTTGCCGCCATTGTTGAAGAGCCAGGCAGGCTTGGCCCCACTGACATACCCCTCACCCCATTGGCTTCTCTCCCTCAGGTATGCTTCGTGCAAGGGAAAGCGGGTGAACGGGTAGGAACAGCCACCTTTGAGTTACAGCAGGCCCACTGCAGTTTGCCACCATTGTTGAAGGGCCAGGCAGGCTTGGCCCACTGGACATACCCCTCACCCCATTGGCTTCTCTCCTCAGAGTATGCTTCGTGCAAGGAAGCGGGTGAACGGGTAAGACTTTGTAGAACCACACCATTGAGTTACAGCGGCCCCCTGCAGTTTTGCCGCCATTGTTGAAGAGCCAGGCAGGCTTGGCCCCACTGGACATACCCCTCACCCCATTGGCTTCTCTCCCTCAGAGTAGCTTCGTGCAAGGAAAGCGGGTGAACGGGTAAGGCTTTGTAGGAACCACACCATTGAGTTACAGCAGGCCCCACTGCAGTTTGCCGCCATTGTTGAAGAGCCAGGCAGGCTTGGCCCCACTGGACATACCCCTCACCCCATTGGCTTCTCTCCCTCAGAGTATGCTTCGTGCAAGGGAAAGCGGGTGAATGGTAAGACTTTGTAGGAACCACACCATTGAGTTACAGCAGGCCCACTGCGTTTGCCACCATTGTTGAAGGCCAGGCAGGCTTGGCCCCACTGGACATACCCCTCACTCCATTGGCTTCTCTCCCTCAGAGTATGCTTCATGCAAGGGAAAGCGGGTGAAGGGGTAGACTTTGTGGAACCACACCATTGGTTACAGCAGGCCCACTGCAGTTGCCACCATTGTTGAAGAGCCAGGCAGGCTTGGCCCCACTGGACATACCCCTCACCCCATTGGCTTCTCTCCCTCAGGGTATGCTTCGTGCAAGGGAAAGCGGGTGAACGGGTAAGGCTTTGTAGGAACCGCACCATTGAGTTACAGCAGGCCCACTGCAGTTTGCCACCACTGAAGAGCCAGGCAGGCTTTGCCCCACTGGACATACCCCTCACCCCTATTGCCATGAGCGTCAGCAATAGGAGTGTTGTAATGAGATGTGATCCACGCTTCATTCATCTTGATGAATGTAAGGCGGTCCACATTCTCAGTGGAGAGACGGGTCCTCCTCTCCGTTGCAAGGTTAGTCCTTAAAAGGACTGTTGGGTCTCAAGATGTGTGAATACAGAGGTGGTTAACAACAGGTGCTAAACCACCATACTGAAATCCACACACAGAAAGCTCAAAAAAAGCTCAAAAAGCACAAAAAACTCTATCTAACTCCTACATTGTCAGGTCTCCACTAAACACACTCCAACACACTGACAAAATGGCGCCTATGAAGCAATAATCATGTTAGCTGCCATTGGATAATTTGGGACATGTGGCTTGTTCAGTCTTCAAAATAATCCCCAAAATGCAAAAATTCCGCGAATTTACAGGAATTTCTAGTTTTTTCGAAAATTTTCGTAATTACGAGAATTCTCGTAATTACGAGGACCTCCGTTTTCGAAAATACGGAGATCCTCGTAATTTCGAAAATTTTCGAAAAAAAGAAATCCACGGTTCAGAAGGCGGAAAATCCGGAATAATCCGCCGTTCACGGACGGGATAAATCCGCGGCGGATCCGGGTTCGGGTCCGCGAACCGGCCATCTCTAGCCTCTAATAGTAACATTTGTGTGTGGTCACTGATCAGTTATATTCTTTACAAGTTCCCAGTATTAAGCTACTACGTCTAATCCAGTCCTCCAGTCAGTTAAATTATTGGTGTATTTGGGGGTATATTTTAAAATTATGCAGTATTAAAATTTACTGTTGGTCAGCATTATGTCTTCACCATATGTGTCAGTCTGGATCTATATGCCAGAACTGTGGCAGATTTTCAACACTAAGACTGGGTGCACACCGGCCTATTATTTGTCGTGAGCGAGTGCTCGGCCGGGACAAATGACTGTTAGTCGCGGCAATAGTGGCTGCGGCCATCAGTGTTCGCTACCGATTGTGCGGTCCCATAGGGAACTGCACAATTGGCCATGACTTACCAACGGACCAAATCGCACATTCGTCCAATTCAGCTTGGTTGTGGCTGCCCCATACCAGCAAATTTTTCGGGCCGACTGACCGTGGATCGGTCGGTCAGTCGGTCGACCGAAAATATCTGCTGGTGTGTAACCAGCCTAAAACCAGCCAAATAAATAGATGTAAAATTAGTGTATCCATTGTTACTCTATCCAGAGAAGGGATACAAAGCTGATTTTTAGGGAGACCATAACATTCTCCTTGGGTAAAGCACCCTAAGGACTTTTTAGTGGCTAAATTAGCTCATACATTAAGTTTCCGTCTTTACTAATGTTCGTGTAAAAACGTTATCGTTCCTCATTCCCATTCATTAGCAGATTCTGGGCAACTTCCCCACTTTCATTATTTTGACATATTACTCTCTGGCACAGTCTTATGCATGTGGCTAACCATCATTCCTAAAAATACACAAGCAAATTTCTCATACTAAAGTTTGTCTGTCCGTGGCTGGTTTAAATAGGGACAAGTTCTCACAAGCACATGTGGACTTTACTTTTGTATGTTATGCTCATTCCATTTTCTAATAGCTCAATCAAATTTTGTCTAGCTCAGCTCAGCTTTAAACAAAAACATATGAACTTTCGAATAAGACGGAATTAAAACCACAACTTGAAGTTAAAGTAAATAAAGTATAGATTATATGATAACTCCAATGGTGCAAAAAAAAAACAAAAAAAACGTTTATGGAATTAGATAACATTTACAGCCAGGTGCAATATCATCCATAAATGAATTAGACCCATGCTTCCAGGTGTAATATCAGGTCAGTGTAGGTTTAACTCATTAATTGCAGGACCTGAGCCATTTTGCAAACTTTTGCATCATTTATTGCATCAGCCCCTAAATGTTCAGGGTTGGAATCAGAGTTTTACCAGATATTGTTGGGCTCCAAAAATGCTTAGTCCACTCCTGTGTACTTCACCTAACTGCTGATATACTTAGACTAAGATACCCTCTACGTTCCAGTCCTCTTCCACAGTCTGTAATGTAGCCAATGGGAAGATAAGCTCTGCAAAGAGGTGTGTCTTCTGATTGGTTAGATTACTGGCTGTCACTGACAGTGCCAGTGGGGAGGAACGGAAAGGATTGCCGGGAGAGATTTGAATGAGTATATCAGCCGTTAGGTAAAGTACCCAGGGTTAGGATTTAGCAATTTAGGTCCTCACCCTGGGTACTATGCAGCAGTGGATCATGGAATAGCTGAGTATATTTGTCCTTTAATGTAATTTTTAAGACGATCAATAGACAATACTTCCAACCACCACTTATTTAACAAGTGCTGCCCAGACGAAGGCCACTATTCTCCAATACTAGATTGTTGGGCAAAGCGATTGTTGGTCGACTGCCTTGGATAACTATTATCTATCATGTATATGAAGCTTTAGTCAGTGAACAAGGATAAAATAGCAGATGGGGGTGTGATAGCCTATGACAATGAATATAGTAATCCAAAACATAATGTAACTAGAATATTAATAATGTTCTCAAGACCATGTACATGAGATTGTTGGAAATATTAGTGTGGTCTGTGAAGCAAAATGAGTCTTCATAGAATAACCAGAAGGAGATATTTTTTGAAACAGTGGGGACTATGGTAGCCCTACCTTAAGTACAGAGGCTTTATTTTGCTTTATGCTAGGAAACTTACATTGTTGATTTAGAGAATTAAGTAGAAAAGATGCATAAAAATACAAATAGGTGGACATTTAATGTCTTTGTATACACGTAACCATAAATGTTCCATGACAGTGTAAGGATTCTAAATGGATTTTCCTATATATATATCTCCATATACATCCTGACAACTTTGGTCCCCTCCATCAGTCCTTTTGGAGGCATACATGGGTGGATATTAGAGAAATCCATTCCAATGGCCCAAGGGGTTTCAGGTGCAGACCCCCAACATTATTTATTTAAATGGGGATTCTATCTTTGCATCCTGCAGTTGTGAATTTATGGTACCAGTTAATTATTTTTTCAAGTCTGATTCCTAACCGATGGACCCAGACAGACTGAAGTTTACTGCTGGCAAACCCTGTTAAAGGTTTGGTGAAAGGGCAAACAGTAGATAAGTACTGTAACTGGGAGGGGCAAATTAAAGTAATTAACATCGCCCAATCAAGGATTTGTGTAGACAAGCTGAATATATGAACTGTGTTTCGTATAAATACAAGCATACAAGCATCATTTCAGCAGAATGTTTACTGTGTTACTGGATCAATGATAAGAGTGCAGTGTATGTTATCTCCAATGACAGCTAAACTGTGGAACAGCTGTTTCCTCTCTCCACACTGGGGAATGTGTATGACTGATGTACAATCGGCAATTAAAGGTCTGTGGACATTATGAAGAGAGAGGGGCCTTTTTAGATGGCAATTTCTGTCATTGTTTTCAACTTATACATTTGAGGAAAGTCCATATCACTGAGAGCACCAACATACCAAAGAAATGTTAATGTGGGTAAATGTTGCTCAAAGAAACACTTTCTAGCATGGTGAGTGACTATGATTCAGCAAAAATCTTGCATGGTAAGATAACATGAATCAGCAAAGACTTGTCATAGTAAGAGAACCTGAATAAGCAATTAACTTTTCATGGTGTGAAAACTTATTCCTGCAAAGAACTTGAGAACTGGGGACAAGAAATTCTTCAGATTGTTCTGATGCATACCTGCTTAACAATAAAGCTGCCATTATCTCGATACGGGAGTTCATATTAAATCTTGGACTCTTGTTGTGTTGGAAATTAAGATCCCGCATATGAGCAGCTGCTTTCTTAAAGGCCAATACATTTCACTATTCTAAAATGAATGTGGATGAATCATGCCACAGGTTATTATCTTATCTGCCTTGTGTTTCCAGTAAAAGCTGGTTTACTCTCATTCTTACATAGACATGACCTGTAATTTCAGCACAAAACTGGTTTTGTAATGAAATTGCTGGGTTTGACAAAAAAAAATTTGACTCAAAACTGATGGGATTTCATTGCAAAATAGAAATTTTACTGTTTCTTGCAGTTTAAATTTAAATTTTGAGGCGAAATTTTTGTTTTTTAATGAAAAATGTCATCAACGACAATTCAGTGGTAAACGTAGGGTTTTGCAAACCCTCCAGCAGAATGAAACCAGTCGGATACGGACATCTTTCCTTCATACTGCAGATATTTTAGACGTCTAACAGCATTTTCCTTTAGGTGATTATTGATTATTAAAATTGAGGAGAAAACGTGGCAACTTTTCGCATATGAACAAACAGATGGAACTTTGATCTCTCTTTTGTTTTCCCTGTTGTTCCCTAGTATTGGATTGTAGGAATTATAGAGATGGACTTGCTGTAGGTTGAAAAAAAACTAATTTTAATATATGAACAAAAGAATTGGCTGTTGATAATGATCTCTGACGGAAATTAACCTTCTGAAACTGTGTACGACAAGCTTTACCTAAGGTGATAAGAAATCCTGTTTTACACTACGAGTGTCACGAACAAGGTAACAATCTGTGCGTGCGTTCATAGTCATCCCTTTACCTTCCCTGTGGTTCAAGCCCTGACGTTACCTTGTAAGGTTTTCACAAAAACAGTTTTTAGTGAGCAGTATAATGCCAACAGGTGTTAGTTCTAGGGAGAAATGGGAATAAAACAATAATCCTGCAGTGATTCTATTCCATTTTTTTCCATTTACACCTTTAAGCATTTCTAATTCTATTTTCTACATGTGATCATATTTTTAATATTTTTAAGCAATTGTAATCTTGGTTTAAGATATATACACATGGTAGATGGCGATGACTCCAAACAGGATTTATCGTCTCAGCCTCATACAGACAGACTTCTTGCTCTATGGGGAGGTAGGAAGGATTGTGGGAAAACAACGTGATCAATCCTCCAGCATTGGGATGGGATCAATCAGGGCTGATCACTTGATGTTTCCATCGGGTTTCTGTCAAAAATGGTTGCGGTCAGCTGAAAATGATCTAACACGCGTACAGGCCTTTAGACATCAACTTGACGATTAATAGAATAATATTGTTTTCTTATTTCTCCTACATTATTGTGAAATACTATTCTGAATAAATCATATGCAAAGGTTTAAGAGAATCTGATCTGTTATTTTTGCTGCTGCCTTGATGTTCGACATGAGCTGTGAATGACAGTGTGAAACTATATCCTATGATTCTCATTGGTGTAATCTTTCCTTTCAGCTTTAAAGATGGGTAGTGATTAAGAGCATGTCTTCCTCAAATGCCAGAATTCCACTCCCATTAATTTAAATGAGGGGGTTGTGGAAGTGCACCTGCAGGGGGCGCTATCTCCATAGTTGTATAGTCTTAGCAATTTTACCTAGTGATAAGTAAACAGGTTTGATTAAAATTATTTTATAGTAATTTAAAAAAAAAAAATTCGCCTTCTATAATTCTATCACCGTCTCCTATTTTAGTCCAACTGTAGCCAGGCAGCCCTGATATTTCTTCGGTATCTCATTGACGTTATTTATTGGCAGAGCTTTCCATGCAGCTGCAGCCTAGTAGATGAAATGGAAATCCCTTTTTAGTTCATGTAAACAGGAGGATCCTAGAAATGTACCATCACTTATACAGAGATCTGTGTATATGGCCTGTCTGATCTCATACTAGTTGGTTTGTCTTATTAGCTAATGTGGGAATTTGTCTTTACTGGCTTTTTCATCTCTTAAAAAGCTTTTGAGAATCGAGATGTCATTACAGAATTTACAATAACAGAGACATTTTACAATTCTTCATACGCCAGAATTTCTTGGAAAATGGCGGACGTTCGGCCAAATTACTTACCTTTTTAATTACAGATCACTCTCAATCAAACACAGTCCTTTCCATTAAAACGTCACAAGGTGACAGCCTATACATTACCCCTCAAATCCTAACCGCATTCTCGAGATTCTACAATGACCTATATACATCACGCTTGCAACACACAGAGGCAGATATCGGAAACTATTTGAGAGATATACAATTCCCCACACACTAACTTTAGACCAAAGCCAAGCACTGGAAGCACCACTGACCCTGGAAGAGGTGCTGGAGGCAATGCAGGACATGTCACCGGGTAAGGCCCTGGGACCTGATGGTATTCCCATAGATATTTACATGAGATATCAGAAACAACTGCTATCTGCATTATTTGATATGTATACCCATTCCTTTGATAATGGAACGCTCCCTCCGTCGCTATACACGGACACCATTATAGTGATTCCCAAGTCATGCAAAGACCTAACAGAGTGTGGATCTAATAGACCCAACTCTTTACTGACATCCGACTATAAAATCCTGGTTAAGGTCCTGGCATCACGCCTTAAAAAAGTAATACACACTATTATCCATCTTGACCAGACGGGCTTTATGCCCGGGAAATCCACCTCCATCAATCTGCGCCGCACCCTGACCCAAACACAAATTGACCACGATAACTCAGGTAGTCAAATTATACTGTCACTGGATGCCGCTAAGGCTTTCGATTCAGTAGAATGGCCTTACCTGATGAGTGTCCTAGCGAAATGTGGTTTTGGTCCGAGAATAATCAGATGGACTAAGCTACTATATGCTGCCCTACTGGCGCAGGTGCTGTTGAATGGCAGTCTTTCCACTCCATTCCAACTATACAGAGGCACCCGCTAGGGATGCCCTCTATCCCCTTATTTATTTGCCCTGGCCATAGAACCATTAGCTATTATCTTACGCCAGTGATGTTACAGGGCTACGGCTAAATGTATATGAGGAATGATTAGGCCTCTATGTTGACAAAATCATAATGTATCTTGATAACTCCAGGCAATCCCTAGCCACAGCATTCGGTTTGATTAATAGATCCGGAACATTCTCAAGTCTTACGATTAACTGGGAGAAATCCGCCTTATTCCCGATAGATGATCTTCCGGCTCATAATTTCATACCCATAGTGACAAAATTTAAATATTAATAACTAGGAACCCCCAACAATTCTACACCATTGCTCGACTATACACGACAGAAAACACAAGCCTGGAAATATGGGCCACTAAACCTATGGGGCGGGATACAGTTAGTCAAGATCTTCCTACTACCCAATATCCTCTACACAATTCAGCACTCCTTATTATATATCCCTACTTCCTTCTTTGAACGACTCAACAGCCTTATACTCTCATTTATATGGGGTAATGGGAAAGCCAGAGTGAGACTTACTAAGTTACACACGCCTAAAGAACTGGGAGGATTAGCACTCCCCAATTTTCAACTATATTACTGGGCATCCCAACTTAAACACCTACTATGCTGGACTAACCCCTCCGTCGAGCCCACAGCATCCGACTGAATGATGGACTCATATCTTATATGGCATATTTGGAGTCACCCAGGAATTACAAACCAAATATAACCTGCCCAATACAATGCATTACCGTTACCTGCAACTCAGGCACGCATTCAGATCATATATGGAACAGTTGGCTGTTGGACCCACGAAACACCCGGTTATCGGAATTGTCCAAACCCAGGGAGTATGTGGAATCATCTCCAAGTTGTATACACACTTGATACAAAGAAAATCACAAACAAACATTGAGGATATTAAAGGATATGGATGGTGAGCAGTGAAGGGAGATGGCAGGTTTCCAACAAACTAATTCAATTTAAAATCATACATCAGGCATACTACACCCCAAAACAGATGAGACACTTTTCCTCTTCAGGGTCAGCAGACTGCCCCAAGTGCCATCTGGCCAACGCTGACTTTATACATCTTATATGGGAATGCCCAAAGGTTAGTGTTTTCTGGGATGATATCCTCCGGATGTTGGGCCACCTGTCCCCCCATCCTGTGCCCCAAACACCTCTGGCTTGCCTGTTTGGAAAACTGACCGAGGATATTTGGTCTAAATATGAGCTGCTGTTCCTGCAGACAACATTATTTTATGCAAGGAAAACGGCAATTCAAAAGACCCAAAGTGAAAGGCTGGATTAATCTAATAAACTCAGATCTTCCCTTATTACAGATTATATACAACCACAGAGGTTGCCCAGAAAAATGTAAAAAAATATGGTCGCCCTGGGTCGACTTGCCCCTTAGAGTTTTACCCAACTAACCACCTAGCTAAAGGCAACAGACGATATATATACATCAACGTATGGTGCGGTGCGTGGCAGATGGCGCGGGGCCCTGGAGACTGGCCTGACGGACAGAATCTATCAATACTCGACATAGGTAACAAAATAAACTAGACAATAGTGTTAAGTAGTTTAAAGTTTGTTAAAATGTTTTTCACGAATACAACATTGTACCAACTGATAAATACAGAAATGTTCTAAATGTTTGCATGTTTCTCTACCAATCTGCCTATATCATTGGAATTTGCTGTATATTTAAACTGCAACAAACGATAAGTGTATCTCTGCAAGTAATGATTGGTGTAATTAAATAAAACAAATTTAGAAAAAAAAAACCATAGAGACATTTTCCCTAAAGTCCTGGGTCAGCATTTTCTATTTTCTTAAAATCCTAACAAGACTTCAGCCATATTTAATATTGCTAAACGTTTATTTTCTTGTCCCTTTTTTGCTGTTCAATATTATAATCATCTATTCCTGTCCCTCAGCCTGATCTCTTTGGTTCTCTTATGTTCTTATGATCACAGTCTCAATATTTGGCCAATTTAAAGTTTGATTGCGAAATCAATGTTATATCTAGTCAGCTAGACCAATTCGTTTGCAATCAAATCTTCATTGCAAAATGATTGGCCCAGGTGTTAGTCTGAACGTCGTAAGTTAGCCGATTAGTATGGGCAGCATTTCTGTTTATCTTAATTATCAAAGTATCTTAATCATCAAATCCATGCTGCGTTATGTCTGCTCAGCATTGGCTGAAACTTCTTCTGTCCATGTACAGTAAGCTTCCAGAGCTTTCAACCCATTCCGCAGTCTTTCCAAAGCCTAATAGCAAATTACACTTTTATTCCGTGTCCTGGGCTGCCTCTTTGAAATGAGTTATGAATGACAGTGTGAAACGACTTCCTATTGTTCTCACATATGTTACTGATAGATCTTTTTTTTCCAGCTTTGATTGCAATGGAATTGAAACATGATGATGGATTGTGATCTAGTTCTTCCCTGGAGGAGAGTAAATTCATTTGATCAAAAGTGATTTGCTTTAAAGAATAGCAAAAATCAATGTTTTTTTTCTGAAGTCTCATCAGCTCGGTGCTGTCTTTTGTTAGTGTCAGGAAAGTCTTTAAATGGTTTCCATTCCCCACGTGCTATGAAACAGCTGTAGAAGCTTGTCTATGAAATGGACATCACCCTCTTTTTAGTTTTCATAAACAGGATCCTAGAAATGTGTTGGGAATTATGGAAAGGTTTTTTTTTTTTAGAAAACCTTTTAAGGAGACATTGGTTTATATGAGTTTCAATGCTCCATGTTCAACTGCCATAAAGTAACTTAAAGGAGAATTGGACTCTACTCTCCCTCCTTCATTAACATATGTTCTTCAATGTCAGAAATGGGAGAATCTTCAGGGACAATGAGGGACTAGTCAGTTACTGCATGAGTAAAATTCTAATTTATACAGTATTTCTTCATTGCATTCTTTCTGCACCACCCAAACCTCACATTGGAGCCACAATTGACTGTGTAGATGTAAGGGCTCCAGATTGGCTTTGTGAATGAGATGCTTGAATACTGCAGAAAGTATACAATAAAAAAACACACTGCTCCAGTTCCTTCATGGCAATTAAGTCTAGAGGTTCATGCACACGTGCGATCACAGGTGCAGACCCCCGACACAGGATGTGTACGAATTGCCTTTTCGCCCAAAAATCATAATTTATCATCTGAAGCGGCCGTTCAGTTGTGGATCATTGCCCGACCGGCTGGGCAGATCTTTGCATGAGTGGCCCTTTCAAGCGATAAAGTGCCCATACACGGCGCGATCATCGCCCGAAATGGCCGTTCATACACATCGTGCTGACCCGTGATCACACATTTGTACGAACCTTAGGACTGGGGGTTTACGGTTTTTCCAATATCGCAGTTCTTGGCCTAATGTGAGGGTACTATAGGATTTATTTAACAAATGGTTCAAAAGTTTACCCGTGATTATAATCTGCATCCACCAATCAGATTTTACCTTTTTACTGGTTTACTGCAGTTAGAAAAAATATATTAACATTTAATTGGTGGCTGCAAGGTGGCTGCCCGCGAGATTGGAGACTGGGCCCCTGACCCCCTCCTCCCTCCAAGATCTCTTCCTAAGCCATTTTTAAACAGCTGATATCGCGTATGAATGAAACATACGCGTGTTCAGTTGTTTAAAAGACTGGACCCGAATTTCCAGTTAAGTTCCGAACGTTCAGGCACTTTTAAACAGCTGATCGCACGTTTGTTTCATTCATATGCAACATCAGCTGTTTAAAAACAGCTAATTGTGGAAGAGATCTTGGGCTTGTGGCAGGCCCTACTACTGTCCAGCTCCCCCTCGTGGGGGCAGTAGTTACACCACTGGTGGATGCAGGTTTTAAGTGTGAGAAAACTTTGTCTCTTCTTATTAAATAACCTTGTTCCCTGGAATCATGCAATTATCCTGTCAGCTTTAATAGTAAGGTATTTACTTGCCTTTTAACTATTTTTGTTCTGGTTTTGTGAATGGTACAGAGGACTGCCAATGTGCAGTTTGCTTGAAAACAATATAACTGTGTGCAGACGTCCATTAGTTTAATATCAGCATACACAGGAATTTTATGCAAGTTGGAGTTGGATACACATAGTTAAGATTTTTAGCAAATGACAGTTATTGCCTATAAAATACCCTACACACATTCCCGACGCTCTCCCTATGCTTTGTGTAGGGAGATCATTCAGTTGGCTAAAGTACAGGGGTGATGGAAATTTTTGCTTGTGGATAAGAAACCTCAGCAGACAGCAGGAGTTTGTGCGTGATCAACTGTTTCTCTACCACACATATGGCCAATTAAGGACCCATCCCATTGGGTCTAATTAGATTGGCCTTTCAAGACTGTGTGTATCCAATTAGATTTCAATACTGTGTGTCTCCAGCTTTACCTACCTCCTTTCATTTTGAACTGAGTTCTGTGACCTGCTCTTGGTTAACATTCTACTTCACTAACACTGACTATTTTTCTGTTTGCAAATTATATTAAAAGGACTGCCCATTGTGCCCCATGTAACCTGCTACAATTTTCTCTATTATGCTTGATTTAATTTTATTAGAAAGTTTGTTGTTAGACTAGAAAACCTTTTCTCATTATGGGGATTTACGCTAAATACCTAGAATTGAATGCATATGTAGTGCATTGTACCTTGTTTATAAAACACCTTTTCTTTACCAGCATTTTGGTTGTTTATGATGGTTTGTGACATTAAGTGATTCACCATCCATATTGTTTGATAGGTTTATATTACTTGGTTGAGTGACCATTGTGGAGTTCTGTTTGTCCGCACTTCATTTGGACACATTTCTGTGATTTTTATAGAATTGGTTTATAGTTATTTGTGTGCAGTATTTCATTTTACCTTCATCCTCATTACAGCATCCCTATTATATCTGACATATCTGCTTCTGATCCTATCACCCCTCTAAGAGTGAGTGCAAGAAAATGCTCCAAACAAGGCTAATTAAAGGTGGGATATTTGCTGTATATATAATACAGTAAATAGTATCTTTTACAATTTACTAGAATCCCTTGTAGCAGCATTTTAGTGACCATTTCATTTATATGACCCTTCCAGAGTTTGGATTCAGGCTGAATAGGGCCCTAGGCAATGGTTATTTATGGGACCCTCCTTTTTTCCCTTATGCGTCATTTGCTAATTTAAAAAATGGGAGGGCCATGAGTAAAGTGTGATTTGGGGGGAGTATTTATAAAGCCGCACTATTTTCACCAGGTTTTGTGCCAAACTTTGCCAACAGGTTAATGGGGAAAGATAAACAAGAGAAACCAGAACATTTTCTAATACCACATCAAGGAAACTTATTTATCAAACTAACAAGAAAATTCAGTAAAAGTTTTCTTATCATTAAAAATGGTGCTTATTTTGTTCTTTAATCATTTATTATTTAACATTTAAAAACTAACATTTGAATGGTTGGGGCACAATAAGCACCATTTTAAACTATAGGAACTTTTATTGAATAAACCTGTGAGTTTGATAAAAAAAAAACCAGAAATAGACTTGAAATTTTTTTTAAAAAAAAGGAGATTATACAGAATAAGAGACAGAAACCTCAGAGCGACCAGACCAACTTCCCAAACGGACATGTATATAGGTGGAGCCATACGGGCAACTTAAATCCTACAAGCCCACTTTCAGGAGAAATAAAAGCAAAAATTAAAACAGTAATGCGAGACACAGAGTTGCCAAAAGGTCCCATACTGATACGCATACTACTGATAGTGAAGGAAACTCTTTTTTAGAACTGTCGCCCCTGAAGGCTAAGATCCGGAGGGGCAAAGGGGCGACAGTTTTAGACATTAATAGTGAGTATAGACCCAAATCTACCTTTTGCCCCCTTTTTCTGATTTTCCCAGCATAAGTGTTTTTTACTGTAATACAATACATGAGATTGAGCATATGTCACACACTGTCCAAATAAAATCTATCTAAGGACGAGTGGAAAGCGATTAAAGACATAGAGAACTGGACTGATGTGCTGATGAAACCATCTGATAAATGTGGTAACATTATCTTATGGCCTGATATAATGTATAGAGAAGAAACCTCTAGACAGTTAAATAATAAGGTCAATTATAGGCTACTCCCCTTTGACCCTACAGGAATATTTAGGAAGGAACCAGCACACCTGATAGACGATGCATTGTAGGAAAGAGCAATCACTACAATGGAGGCAGCCTTTATCAATGTACTTCTGAAAGTCCACAAGAATACCACCAAACCACCAGGTAGGCCCATAATAGTGAGCGTAGGGGGCCTCAATGAGAAGGCATGTATCTTTATAGACAGACACTTACAGTTGCATATCACAAGTTTGGATTTTTACATAAGAAATACAAGTGATCTCATACAAAAACTCCAGCACATTGAAGTGACTGCAGATCACTTGTTTTTGACATGCAACATAGAGTCCCTCTACATGAATATTGACCATGAAAAAGGGATAGAAGCGGCAGTTTACTTTCTAAAATTGGAGGGACAATGCCTTTCTGGTAGACATCGGTTCATACTCTGTGTACTGAATTTTGTGTTATCGCATAATTACTTTGTATTCGACGGACGTTTCTATGTACAGTACAGAGGCACTTCAATGGGGACGAGATGCGCTCCTTCTTACGCCAACCTGTTTTTGCGTTGGTGGGAGAGGGAGCGTGTCTTTGCCAAGGACCTCATGTGCTTCACTGCTTACATAGATGTCTGGTTTCGCTATATTGATGACATTTTCTTCCTGTGGGGAGCGCCGATTCCGAAACAACTTCTGCTAAATTTCATCAATATGTTAAAGGGCATGTCCACCTCCAAAACAAAAATGTAACTACTGGCCCCACTGTGTAGTTTAAAAAAAATCCTTACCTTACATCTCTGCTCCTTATGGTTCTCATGCAGTGCTTGTCCAAAGTCCAGGAAACTGAACAGTAGGGACTGTTTTCCTGTGGGAAAGGTTTCTGCCTCCTCTCTTGCCACTTTGAGGTAGTGTGAAATACACAGGGGAGAATTTCCCCGCCCTCCCTCCCACTCTCCGGATCCCTCCATGTCTGGTGCCTTCCACCTAGCATTCAAAATGTTTAATATATTGTAGGGCACCCCTGCCCACCCCAAGCCGCCATGTCAGATTACTAAAAAAAAACAAAAAAAAACCCAGAAGCATACTTATAGTCCTTCGCTCCCATGACACTCTGCATTGACGGAGTGCAATTGCCAGAGATGCCTGCATCTTTGCTAAATGTAAGTAAAATGGAGCCTAGTTTTTGGGGGTGTTCGGTTACATGCTAAATTTTTGTAAGAGGGGTGGACTTTTTTTAAAATTTAATATACACTCAGTTAAGTGTTTTGTTCCTTGCCTGATATTCATGCTTTGACTTATAGGATTTATAAAATGTCCATATCGTATTGGAATCCAGCTCTCCAGTCAAGCCTTCCTTAAACACATACTTACAACACTACGAGTGTAATTTCGGATATGGCTGTTTCCCTTTTCTCGTGGAGAGGATCTATCAATGGATGTTACCACGTATACCATGTATACTCTGAATTAGACACTTAAGCTGGGTACACACAGTAATGGTAAAGCCCTGATACCATGGGATCCGATGGTATTGGGGCTTTATCATCAGTGTGTCTAGCGTCTTTCGGGAAAACCCCAAAATTTCCCTTGGCCATGGTAGTCTCCCTGCCGCGGTCATGGGTAACATGCAGTCCCGAACGTTCTCTTTATGCTGTGTGGAAAGCAGTGGAAATTCCCGTCACTGCTGCAGAGGTGGATCGCGTGTAAGGTAAGTTTCTTCTTTCTTAGTGTGTCGCTCCTGGTGAATTGATTGAAGAATGGGAAGTAAGGCATAGCTACTTAACCTCCCGGTCTTCAATCAGTACATTAAAGGAATAGTTCACTTTTTTAGTGAATTACTCCTTTAAGGGTCTGTCTCTTTTTCTGTTTGGGCTGTCATTACCTTTTCACTTACCTGCTGTTGATATGGATTTCCCTGCTGACTCTTTAGCTAGGACAGATAAAATACAAATTTATGTATTAATAAATGGTTTTTATTTCTATACTTTCATATATGGCTGTTACCATTATTACTCTTCATAACTAAGAGTGCCAGGCATGCTTTTTCCTCTATTTAACATATCAGGGAAACCTGATGTTAAATACGGTAACTAAGCTGGGAGAATTTTCGGTCTAATACCCTCACAATTTTCAATAATAGTTATGTTAACAGTGTAACACTCACTTATCATGTATCTGCGGTTTTGTTAATATTAGAACCCAAGTAAATATTGAATTTTCAGCAATAGATTTGTTTCCATTTACAAAAATAATTTGTTACCAGGTTAGAAGAGCCGCCTAAAATACATTGGACTTTAAATTATTTTATGATGAAATTACTTTTCACTAATTTGTAAATATATTGCAAATATATAATATAATTTGTAACAATATTACCAGACCAGCAGCGGTGTCCTTGAGTGGCTGAAACATGCATCTCTGCCAATCATGGTCCGGCCCCTTCTTCTGCTTCAGTATACGGAAAAGACAATGAAGGAAGCAGAGGGAACAAGGTATGGTAAGTACATTTAGGGAACGATTTGAAAAGTTTAAACCTTGCGAGGTCTAGGTTTTGGGAGCGTTCTAGCTATACTGAGATTTTTGTTTGGGGTGGTGGTCATACCCTTCTTCTTTAAAGCTTCTGCATCGCTAACTGGGACCTAAAAAGGATCCAGTATAATCTGGCTGTAGAGCCTTCTGTAGAGGACACCAAAGCACACTGGAGTGGCAATTAGAGATGTCCGAACTTCGCAAAATCCGGTCCGATCGAGGATCCGCGAATTTTCGAAAAAATTAGAAAATTCGAAAATCTGCGAGCGAGCCATTAAAATGTGAAGTTCAAAAGATGTAGATGTGTGTATAAATTAAATGGGTGTAATGTGCACATGATTTTCTCCTTTCTGGTAGACAGACGGACAAAGCAATTTAAATAGTTATTTTATAGAATGTCTATAACCAATTACCTTTAATAAAATTAAAACATAATGTTCAGTTGTTAAGTTTTATTTTTCCCTTATTCACTTATTCAGCCTTATTCACTTAGTCACTTATTCAGCCTTTCCTTTTGAGATGATGAGCAAGAAGATCAATATAGAAGGTACAATATATCTCCAGTGCAGCAATACTTACCGTATATTTTTAATGTCAGCACATAACAAGTGTGTTGAATTCAGTGCTATTATTATGTAATGCTAAAAATGGGCATTTTATACATATTGTTTGTCTTGAAAACCTCAAATCAGCACTCTAGATACAGATAGACGTTACAGCTTTCCACCTAAGCCAGGCAAACAATAGGACACAAGGAAATAATTGCAGATTGGACAATCCCCAACAATAAGTCAATCAGTTACTGGAAAGGACAAAGTGTCATATAGTTTTACAGAGGTGTCCCCTTCCCACCTCCCAACTCCCCCCAGCCACCTCTTGAAGTTTAGAAAACTCAGTCAAGATGCATACAATACTGTAGGCAAATAGCGACTAGACTTGTAACCGCTTATTGCTCCATGGCCCTGTTTTTTAAAAGAAAAAACACTTTGGCGCTTTCAACCCTCTCAGTGAGTGCCCAAGCAGTTTGTCTAGGTTGCCAATGCCTAGAAATGGCCGTAATGGTCATAAAATAGTTTGCACTATCCAAATTTTTACTCGTCTACAGTTTAACATTTAGTAACATCTGATTGGTTGCTGCAGATTAACTGACAGTCAAAATGTTGCATTTCTTATTAAATAAGCCCCAATATTATACATTAGACAAAAGTGATATTATGATATTATATGGGGCCCAGGAATGTGCCCAGGAATGTGCATTGATCATCTTTTTTCTTGTTTGTTCTAATGTTTTGGTCAGATCAGTAGCACTTCCATTAATTGTTATAATAATGTTGCCACAGAAGTGCTCCCACAGCCTCCCTCTCTGTTGATGATGTGTAAAAAGAGGTGCTATTAATCTGCAGCAAACAATCAAATGTTAACTTTTTACAGGGATAGATAACATCTGATTGGTTTCTGCAGATTGATAGCTTGGGCAAACTTTTTTTTACCTTTTATTGAATCAGGCCCTTTGAGTTCCGTAGGTTGGTCATATCAATACATTTTTTGACAAACATGTGATGTTCAAAATGCCACAGGATTGGTCACAGTAAGAGGCAGCCAATCATGGACATGGCTGCCGGCAGTGGAGAATGCCAGGGGAGAGAGGTAAGGTAAGTAGCGTTCGGAGGAGTTTCTGACAAAAGTTTTATAGCGGTTGTGGCTGGGGGAGGAAGCCCTACTATACAACAAAGGGGTTTTATGCTAGGGAGAGGAAGAGCAAAACGGGTGGGAGAGGGAGGGGGGCAGGGCGGCACTGAGCATGTGCAAATTCTCCCGGAGGAGAGACAGGAGGCAGAGCCCTATATGGACTCTGCTAGGCTCCTAGTGGCCAGTTTTTGGGACTTTGGAGGGGCATAGCAGGGCAGCCATTTGGAGCAGAGATGTAAGGTAATGATTTTATTATACTACAGAGTGGGGCCAGTAGTGGGTAAAATTATAGTTTTGGGGGTGGACATGCCTTTGGCAGGTATATAGTTGTGTATTTTTTGGTGATTCAATCATCCTTGGGCAGTGGAATGTGAATTGAGCAGTACCATACTAGCAAGGACAGCAGTTCACTATATTTTTTTTCCAGATTTTTGTTTTGGGGCAAAGGTCGTAGATTGATTGGTGCTCCATGATCAGTTTCAAAATGGGGAGTCATCAAACATTGGAGTCACTGACTACTCGTCCACCTTTGTTTGGTCATCTTTAGTGACTAAACTTTACACCACCATGTACCCTCTGCAATTTACTTTGAGTTGATGGGCCTAACATGGTAATAGTTTATTACTTGTGCAAAGTGTGCATTCAGCAGTTTTCCCCTTTCTTCACTCCCTGCAATCTTTGCCTCTGATTAGTAATGCAGCATTTAAAACCTTGTATACATGTCCGATACCGCGCCGGGTGCCCAAAGAAAAAGCAGGCGCGTGAGTGAGAAGGATGTGTGTGGCCGTTTGGTAGTTGACGGATGCCACCTTGTCGCTGGGCCTTGGGCGCAGTATCGGATGTGTGTATGAGGCTGTAGGGGATTGCAGCACATAGAATATACTTAGATGCCAGTTTATTTGAATCAGGTTTGCTAAAAAGTGAATTAAATTAGACATATAGATTTAACAGAGCTTAATGCACAGAGACCAACGTTTTTATGTTTGTTTGATCTTAACCATGCCTCTGTGAAATGGTGTAAACGGCGTAGATCAAGCCTCCGCCCCTTCTTTTTTTCCCCTACTAAACAACTGGTTTGTAAACAGAGATTCATAAGATATCGGTCTCTAGACACTGTTTGCGCTGAGATTTCCAAACTCTTTCCTTTCATGTCACATTAGTGGAAAGTGACCTGTTGTGTTGGTAGAAGCTCAGGAATCCCGCAGGAGATGGATCACTCAGTTCTCTGGCAGATATCCAAGTACAACTTGTTCTGAAGCAAAGAGGCTCTAGGAAGCAGCATTATCAAGTGAGACAGGTCAGGTCGACAGGAGGGAGCTTAGACTGTTGATTAGCCTGAGCTGCAACTGAACAGAATGTAGAGGAAATGAAAATTCATTGTTTATAGACTGTACATTAAAAGGTTTGTTCCAGTCGTTCATTTTAAAGCAATTATTTTACGATTTAGTCAAAGCCTCTTAGGAAAACAAGAAACAGAAATCAGCCAATCACGGTCCTTATTTTCCCATAGTAGGACATTGTTTGACAAGTTAAAGTATAACTGACTAGGGTTATAAATTGCCTAAGAGGTAAAAAAACAAAAAAACAAACTGTCATAAGGTGCAAAGGGACACCAGACTAAATGGTCTTGTTTTTCTTTTCTTTTCGCTGATTGATGCTTTAAAACAAATTGGATGTTTTGTTAACTAGGGTAAAGGTGTTTTGTGTCAGCAGCATTTAATAGACTTAATCTACCAAGGGTCAAAATATTCCTCAGGAAAAATTTTTCCAGTTGCTGTAATTTTTATCCCTTGGTCCAGTGTTGTACATTTTATAATACCTGTATCTGTATCTTATACCTGTATCTGTATATTATGGTACAATACTTCTTATCATTAGGGATGGATCCAAATAAGAACCCGAGTTTTATGAGTTCGTACGAACCCTGAACTATCTGAACTCGTACTCACTGACTTATTTTCGATAACTATTGAAAATCCGATATTTATCGATAATTATCGAATTTTCGAATCGGTGACCCTCGAATAACCCTCGAGTTCGGTATCCCTCGAATGTAGTGTACGATATTGGTAACCCCTTGAATGTAGCCTTTGATTTCGGTAACCCTGAAATGTAATTTTCGATTTCAGTAACCCTCTAATGTAATTTTCGATTTCGGTAACCCTCGAATGTAACCTTTGATTTCGGTAACCCCTTGAATGTAACCTTTGATTTCGGTAGCCCTCGAATGTAACCTTTGATTTCGGTAACCCTCGAATGTAACCTTTGATTTCGGTAACCCTCGAATGTAACCTTTGATTTCGGTAACCCTCGAATGTAACCTTTGATTTCGGTAACCCTCGAATGTAACCTTTGATTTCGGTAACCCTCGAATGTAACCTTTGATTTCGGTAACCCTCGAATGTAACCTTTGATTTCGGTAACCCTCAAAAGTATTGTTTGCTCGCCCTCGAATGTAGTCATTGGTAACCCTCGAATCGGCCAAACCCCTCGAATATAGCATGCAGAAACCCAACAATTGCCCTATTGTGAGGGAAGGAAGTGTTATAATAAGTTTTGGTGATATGGACATGTTTCCCATACCATTTCCCAGGTGCCACTGCCATTTACAGTAAGTTATCATTGCTATTTTTTCTGTATTTAATCCAAACTTTTCAAATTATTTTGTTTTTTGAACTTCGTCTCTAATTATCATATGATAATCATATGAGCATCGTATCATGTAATCAAACATACTGAAATATTTTTATCCCTTTACATATATCAGTTATAGTTATATATACATATGAATAGTTCAATACAATAGTATTGTAGCATGCATGGCCTCCTTAAGGACAGAGGACAAATGAAGAAGGAGAAAGGAGTATATAAAGGAGTATTTTGGTAGTGAATGTGTATTTCTTTGTGTAGCAGGTTTCAAAACTCAATAATCTTGTTATGGCAATGTAATGATGCGTTTAAATATCATAATTCATTCTTATGAAATACATATATTCTTATTATCGTATTCCTGGTTGCCATGGAAATGGAAGGGTGTTGGGGTGTATCAGTAGGTTTTGTGTACCTGTGTCTGTTGGTGTGAGGGGGAATGATTTTGTCTTGGTATCGTCTTTAGGTATGGTTGCCATGAAAATAGAATTGTAGATTGTAAGATTGTAGTTTGCAATCATCTAAAGGACCGCTGGATGGACATCCCTGCTAAAAAAACCTTTCATATAACATCCCTGCTATAAAACTTTTATACTAAATACATAAAACATGCTTTGTACTTTATATATATTTATAATTGTGCTTTTATTGCATACATTTTTGTACTTTTATTTTGAAATTGTGTGTGTGTTGTGTGTTCAGAGAGTACACAGAGGGGAATTTTGTCAAGGGCTGCAGTGCTCTATTTCCTTTCTTCAAGTCATGCTAACTGATTTACCAACAGTTACCCAGAGCCGCAACTGTTACAGTATATTAAAGTGCCAAGAGGCCTGCAATTGTGTCTCTCTGTATATTCCCCAAATAGTGTGTAGTTAGTATAGTCTTGGACTCAGGTGACAGTCGGGATTTGATTTGATGACATGACCCTGGTCAAATATTCAAAGATATTGCAGTAACACATTCACAGAATTCTTAGCTAGGTAAAAGCGATTGTTCTATGTGTCCTGCATGTCTCTAGCTCAAAAACTGTTGGACGAGATACAGTCCAAACTAGAAAGGGAAAGTTTAATTATAAACTTTGAATTTGGCTTAAAAGACTGCATTTTGGAAGGGAATTTGTGTGTTTGTGCTGCAGATTTTAAAACTCAATAATGTCAATGAAGAGTACATTGTTGTTTTTTACTTACCCTTTAAATATGTCACATGCATTTAAGGTAGGTCAGTTGGTGTGTGTGTATTCATATCAGGTTGGGGGATAAAATACTAACTTTTTTGATGATTGGTCAAAATGAGTTTTTTTTAACTTTAGTTACCCTTTACGTATGGCTGCCATAGTAATGGATAAGTAGATCAGTAGGTGTGTGTACCTGGGTCTGGTTGAGGGGTATGTCTTTTTTGTGTTTACAACCATAAAACTATTTTTTATTGAGGATAAATCTAAATTAGTTTTTTTACTTTAGTTACCCTTTAAATATGGCTGCCACAGTAATGGATAAGTAGATCAGTAGGTGTGTGTACCTGGGTCTGGTTGAGGGGGTATGTCTTTTTTGTGTTTACAACCATAAAACTATCTTTTATTGAGGATAAATCAAAATTAGTTTTTTTTACTTTAGTTACCCTTTAAATATGGCTGCCACCGTAATGGATAAGTAGATCAGTAGGTGTGTTTACTGGGTCTGGTTGAGGGGGTATGTCTTTTTTGTGTTTACAACCATAAAACTATCTTTTATTGAGGATAAATCTAAATTATTTATTTTTTACTATAGTTACCCTTTAAGTATGGCTGCCACAGTAATGGATAAGTAGATCAGTAGGTGTGTGTACCTGGGTCTGGTTAAGGGGGTATGTCTTTTTTGTATTTATAACCATAAAACTATCTTTTATTGAGGATAAATCTAAATTAGTTTTTTTGACTTTAGTTACCCTTTAAATATGGCTTTCATGGGAATGGAAAGGTAGGTCAGTAGGTGGGTGTACCTGGGTCTGTGTGGGGGGTTGGGGCTATCACCATTTGTATTTATGACCATGAAAATAACTTTTGAAATATCCACATTTGAGGATTGTTACCATTATAGTCTATGGGAAAAAAAGGTCCGGAAATTCGCAGATAACGCCGTAACGCTTCCGCGGATTCCTTAGCTAGAAGATAGCACACTTCTCCTATATGCCCCACACGTCTGTACCGAATTTCATGTCTCTAGCTCAAAAACTGTGGGAGGAGATACGGTTTTCAAGCCAAATTAATAAGCAGAAGAATAACAGAGAATAAGAAGAAAGAAATAGAACAGGAATCTGGCTATTGCAAGCCAAATAAACTAAAGGAAACATATGGAATTTCAGCATTGCCTCACTTACTGGTGGTACAAGAGATCTGAGAAAGCCTAGACTATAGCATTATTTTTCTATTCAACAAATTTGGCTGGTCAATAGGCATTTACTCAATCGCTTGATATCAAGCGTCAAATTGAGAAAAAGGCGATCGGGTAAGATGGGGAATTTTCTGTTCACCCTATCCTACAGTCCATAGATCGCTGGTGTAAGATGGTGCAATTAATTTATGGCTAACTACTTTCAGATGTCCTTAGCCCCATTAAGCACCTTATTAGTCCATTGGCTTGTGGCTTGTTTTTCAAGATCTAAAAATACATTTTAAAAAAGAATAAAGGGAGTTAGATTTTTCATGCTATTCACTTTTACAATCTAATTACAAAGTAGTAAAGAGATGCCCAATGCTCTACAGTCACATGTAGGAAAGTAAACATACAACTATACAATGGCCCAGCCTTAAAAAGCTTTTCAACAATTTGATATGGAATAAAAATGATCTCACAGTAGAAAACAGTGGACAGAATCAGAATAGTTCATACATAACCGACAGTAATTGAAAGTATATTAATTCTTTATCAAGGAATAAGGCAATAAAACACAATATAGTCATATAATTACCTTAAACAACAAGTTAAATAAAGAGTTATGCAGGTGACTTGCTCTGAGGACCAGGGTACACTGAACCAATCACCTGTAATCAACACAAAAATATAATTAAGATAGTGTCAGACACAACATTCAATGAATCAAATCGTACCAAACCAACCAGACCTAAACCAAACCTAAAACCCAGGGTGTTCATATAAAGCAACTAGGTTATACACTTGGTGGTACTAAGTAAGATTGTGTAGTAATAAAAATTTTCAAATAATTTTAGTTGTAAAAAAACATCTAAACATGTTTTGCTTTGTTGTTCATAGTTAATATTGGATAATAGTTGTGATTGTAAGGAGGTCCTCCTTCTGCATTTTGCCATCTCTACCGCCGAACTAGAGATGGCTGAACTTCCTAAAGTTTGTTTTGTTTTAATACTATAGCACTTCAGTAAAAGTTCTTTAGTTCGATAGTTCCAAAAGTTACCAAGTCAATGGGGAAAAAGAGTTTGAAAAGTTCTGATAAAATACAGTTAAAATAACAATGGTAACTAACTGTAAATGGCTCTGGGACCTGGGAAATGGTCTGGGGAACAAGTACATATCACCAAAACTTGTTTAAATATTCACTTTCCTCACAATGGGAAATTTCGTGCTTCTGCATTGAATTTTCGAGGGTTACTGAAATTGAACGCTACATTTGAGGGTTATTGCCAAATTTGAGGGTTATGCCCGAATTCGAGGGTTATTGCCTAATTCAAGGTTTACCGAATGCCGCATTTGAGGGTTATGGTTGAATTAGAGGATTATGCCTGAATTCGATGGTTGGCGAACGCTACATTTGAGGGTTATCAACGAATTTGAGGGTTACCAAATGCCGCATTTGTGGGTCATGGCCAAGTTCAAAGGTTAATGAACGATACATTCGAGGGTTATGGCCGTAGTCAAGGGTTACTGACCGCTGCATTCGACAGGTATGGCTGATTTCGGTACAGTACGTTTGAGGGTTACTGCATGCGCATTCTAGGGTAATGGAGCACTAAATTTGGTAATTGATTCGAAAATTTGTTAATCCTCAAATTTCCAATAATCATCGAAAATATGTCCACGTGTTCACAAAAACCCGAGAGATCTTTGGAGGGTTCTAAAAAGTTTGCGTACGAACAATCTAATAAAATCCGGCTCAAACTCCAGTTATAGTCCATCCCTACACTGATCCCCACAGAAAATGATCACTGATCATGTGTTACTTATTGAATGTTATCCCAAAACAATGTCTTCAGTTCTTCTTCTGGTTTTGTTATATCCTGCAGTACATTTCTTCCTATACAATTCTCATACTGTATATTAGTTGTTTGACGAAATTGCGCCAAGAAATTCTGTTATGATGGATATCCAATTTACCTAGATATTTGTGTGTCTCTACAGGTTTCTTAACTGTGTTTTTAATATACAGTGGTCTTGTTTTACATAAACATTCTATTTTCCAGTTAACTGGGAAGACTCACCAAGCAGTAGGACAACGTGTATAAAGTGCAATGGGCGTTTTTCCATCAGAACTCTTTCTTAAGAATAAAACTTGTGCAAACCTGCATATTCACAGTGCTTGGATGCAATTTTCATCATGTTTAAGGCTGAAGAATAGTTTCCCACTGAATCACTAAGTGGTTTGTGTCATCAAACATTGCAATTTTTACATTCCTGTCCTGTGTTAGGGCCCAATGTTCACACCAATAACATAAACATACTTATACACATCTGTAAATTTAAAAGCAAACCATGGAGAATTTACCAACATCCACAGTTTACAAAGGTTTGCTTTACATATAAATAGATTTATGGTGCAATGCTATAATGGCCAAATTAGTGTTAATCCCATGCTACCCAATATATTATCAGGTTAGTGTGGACTTTACAACAATTTTGCGGTGGCTGCACCAATTCTAAAACTTTTTGGTAATAGTGCAGCCTATGTAATATAGGCAACATTATGGTGTGTGCAGCCATGTAGCACCTTAACACCTTTAAAGGGCATGTCCACCCCCAACACTATAATACCCCCACTACTGGCCCCACTCTGTAGTGTAATAAAATCCTTACCTCACTTCCCAGCTCCATATGGTTCTCCTGTAATCCCCCCCCCAAAGTCTCAAAAACTGGCCCCCAGGAGGATAGCAGAGTCCATATAGGACTCTGCCTCCTGTCTCTCCTCCGGGAGAATTTTGTCCTGCACACTGCAGGCCTCCCCCCCTCCCTCTCCCACCCTCTCCCTCCCGTTTTGCAAGCCCTCCCCCTACCATTAAAACCCTTTCCCCAGTAGTAGCTAGCCTTCCCCCAGCCCCAACCGCATTAATAAATTTTACAGAGACTCCCCCGATAGTTACTTACCTTACCTCTTTCCCCCAGCGTTCTGATCTGCCGGCAGCCGTGTCCGTGATTGGCTGCCTCTCAGCCAATCAGGGACACGGCTGCTGGTACCGCCCCTGCTTGCACTGAACAGCAAGCAGAGGGCTGGGATTGTGCGGCGGGGGAAAGAGGTAAGGTAAGTAAGTATCGGGGCTCTTTCTGGAAAATCTAATGATGCGGTTGGGAAGTTAAGAATTTGCTTACGACTGGGAACTTGTTCTCTTCTTCTGCTGCGAATCATAACATACCAACTGGTGGTTGAAGAATAAATGGCAAGCTACATATAGCTGCTTTGTGGTCTATTACAGCGTATTAATTTTCTTAAATGGTTTTGGTTGGAACGCAACTTAGAAGAGATTTTTTTAGCACCTTATTTCAGGGGTGTGTGTTTATCTATCTCTCGCGCCAGGGTGGAATGTGTCGCTCTGTAGCTGGGCTGCAACAAACCAAGTAGTCCTCCACTACTTTAGTAAAGTTTTTAAAAGGTTTTACATAGGTTGCACAATTTGAGTGTGTATTGTGTGGGGATAAAATCAGGGGGGTGGATTTGTTAAAATCACTTTAATAAATAGACACCCCTCTGCCTTTGCCGGTTTGAGGAGTGCGACGGGCTCCACTGAGTCCGACCTCAACTATGTAGGGCTCAATGGTATAAAAGTTGTGAGGTGTAGGCGCTCTAGCGCGTCCACTCTAGCGGGCACCCTGTGGGATGTCAGACGGGTCGAGTGAAACGCTTCACGCAACCGCGCGTGAATACCGAAAGCGCCGGGTCTAAAAAAAATTAGATGTTGCAACGAAGGGGGGGCCTCGCGCTGACGGCGCTCCCTCTGTATGTCTGCGAGGCTCCCGGGTCGCGTGGATAGGGAGGGCCGTCCCCGACAGGGCACGTCCTGTGGCTCGCGCCACTGGCCAAATATTCATTATAACACAACGGGGGTAAATAGTGCGTAGTGCGGACAAAACTGCGCACGTACAATCACCAACCCCTCAAAAAAAAAATGAACCCACTACTGACACCTACGTGGATGATTTAAAATACTCACCTTACGATCTTCTCCAATGTAGGAGCCTGAGAGTCCCGTCCTCCTGGAGCAATAGCATAAAGAGGGGCCCCCCCCCCCTCATCCCTCCGTCCCTCGTCTCTGCATTATTTTATTACTAAATTATTTTCTAATAGTGTAGACATCCCTCCCCAACTGTAACCGCCATGGTTTAAAAAAAATGGCCAGAAACTTACTTTAAAGAACGGGTCCTTCGGCTTTCTCCTATCCATCCCGATTCTGTGTTGACTGCCTCACAGCCAATCACAGACACAAGCTGCCATCAGCCCCTAATAAACTCCATTCCCGAAGTATCATTGGAGGACGTGGCTAACAGAATGGACGCGCTGGTAAGTAAGATTCCTGGCACCTTTTTAACCAATTTTAACCATGCGGTAGGATTGGGAGAGTGAGCCCACACTACACAAAGGTGGACATAACCTTTAAAGGAAAAGTTATATGTTTTTAAAATTCATTGGGCCCTCATTTACCCAGAGCTTTTAAAGGAGTTAATGTTGCGCTTACCGATTCGAAATGTATGTATGAATAGTTTATTATTATATAAGCGTTACTTGGGGATGCAGCACTGTACGTAAACAAAATACCAAAAAGTCATACAAGGGGGGTAAATACTGTAACATTCCAGCAGGTAAGTACTATAGATCGCGGGGATGTTCCTTTAAGTTTCTCACGTATATCTGGGAGGTAGGTGAAACCAGAATAGTATGATATTTGGTTGCATACGATTTCTGCTTTGCATTGGCTCCAACTAAAAGTATAAATTATATAAATAGAAGTGCTAAAAGCTTTGCCACAGAGGAAGGAGGGTCCCTGCCCTTAGAGCTTACAATCTAGTTAAGTGGAACACATAAGGGACAAAGGAATGGTATAAGTGCGGGAGTGGAACGTATGCAGTGCAAATTCAATATATTTATTTAATACTTTATAACTATTGCATAATATAGAGATCAGACATTCCAAATCAAATCGTAGCAGTTTCTGTAACATTTGCATTGTAACTGGGGATGTTCAAGGAATGTTTTGCACTTATGTGAGTTTTACAGATTTGAGTTGTTACTTGCCTGTCAGTGAAGTTGTAAGGAGGGCAAATGGTGGTAATCGGGTGGGGGAGAACATGCTATAATATGTGTAAATAGTGGGAACAATGTATACACACATTAGACATAACAACAGAGTTTCAATAATTTTTTCGTGGATTTAAAAAGCTGCCAACCTCTTTTATATCGCTTTACAATGTACATGGATTACATTCACATCAGCCCCCGCCCCGAAGAGCTTACAATCTAGGCACATTTATTTGACCTCTGAAATATTGACTGGAAACCGAAAGTATCTCCGGTCGTATTTTCAAGGTTACCGAACGTTCAAAATCTTTTTCGAAAATGATCAAGAATAGCCTCGTTCCTTTTCGGATTTTCGGGTCTTCGTTTTCCCGAGATCCGGGAATCCGAAAACGGATGAAACTGGTGAGTTTTTGGCCTCTCTACCAAGGATGGATTCGAACTTAGGACTTCAGGCTGCAAACATCAGTACTACCACTGAGCCACCGTGCTTTGTGTAGCTTCCAAGCTCATGAATGTTGTTACTTACGGGACAAAAATTTACTTGGTTGTGCGGTTATCTCCCTTTACTTTAGAGGGAGCCAGCCACAATTGCTAGCTTGTCCCTGGTGTATCTTCCCTACACTTGGGAATGTGTGTAGCCACATGTTTAATGAGATGATCTTACAGAATCTGTCAGATGTCATGTTATTAACTTGATTATCACAGATAGGTTCTATAATTTCCATTGTAAATAGCAATGATAAAATTAGCCACAATGTGAACAAAACGCTTCTCACGCTAATTTGGAAGGTCCAGGATGTTGACCTTTATAAGATCAGTATGGCCATGATCTAGTATGGTGGGGAATGTTCTGGTTTCATTTGTGTGTTATTTGCTGATTTTTTACCTTTTGCTGTTATTAGCAGTACATATTACCCCCCAAGAATACCTACAGACCACCCAATCTCTGACCAAGACTGTCCCAAGCTCCACCCCTTAAAGGACATTATGGTTTGTATGGGGCAGAGAATTAAATTAGAATTTACAGATAGCATATTCTTACAGTTATGCTGAGGCCCCACTACAACGCCTAAATCGCGTACGCAGCAAGCATTATCACACTGTGGATTTCTGTGTTTGTCGCAAGTTGCTCAGTGTTTGCGCATGCTGTTTTTGTAATTTATATATAAAAATCACCCGTTTGTGCACGCAAAACGCAAACGCGTGTGCAACGGAAATCGCAGGATTTTTGCGTTCCCACGATTTCCATTTTAAAACCCAAAATCGCATGCGCAATCGTGCTAAAAACACGTCTGTGGCCTAGCTCTAACTTAGTACCTGTCAACAAGATCCACTTCATTTAACATACCCTGCATCTGATTCCTACAAGAAGAAAATATTGTACAATGATTAGATAAGGACTGGCCCGTAATTTCTTTGCATTCTTTCTGCCATATGTTTAGTGTTGCTATTACGTTTATGGACTGGAAATGTTATTAGTCATCATGGAATAATGGATTGCTATAGAGATTTTATTTGTGGCGAGCAGAGATAAAACAAGTCAATATAAACATGCTGCTGAACTGCACCGTGATACTTTTCAGCTCTGCAAACCATTGACAATCTTGAAATTTAACGTAATAGAGCTTTATATGAACCTGCCATCATTCAGACCATGATTGAATTAAACAGGAATATAATGGCAAGAATACCATACAGAGCGAAAATAAACACAGTTTCACAAACTAAAAATTCAACTACAACTAAACATATGTAGATTCATTTTTCTGCCCAAGTTGTCATTTGTCACACACCGGAAGATGTGATTACATTGATCCTGTGGGCAAATCCCACATTGTATGGCCGGTGGGTGAATCACCTCTCTCATATCCAGGTTAATTAGTTTTTCCCATACATAGGAAATTTTCACAGAATTGATTTTAATGTGTTTTAAAATCTGAATCACTCAGTTATATAAAAGTAGTGACCAGTTGTGGGCAAATTTATTACCTCAGTTTTATGCTGGTGAAGCAATGAGATTACTGCCATTTGAAGTGGTGAAGGATTACCATAGCAACTGTAGATGTTGCTATGGTCCCAGAGACCTACACCCTCCGTGTACCTGTGGCGCAGGCTGGTTTGGCACATTAATTAACCTGCCTTCCTGTCTTGATTCACGTGGTGCGAGAACACTAAGCTGTAATTGGAAATCAGGAGTTTAATCTCCCATACTCTAAATGTAGAACGGATCAATCAATCAGCAGAGATGCTCTAAAAATGTGGGACAAGTTGTGCTAAATCAACCCATCAGTTTTCGCTACGTCCATCAGTCCCAGTCTGAACATCAAGTCTATCTGTTCCAGTTCTCGCCACTCCATGCATACATTTACCAATGGTTAAAGGGCATGTCCACCCAAAAACTATAATCCCCCCCACTACTGGCCCCATCATGTAGTGTAGTTTAATCCTTACCTCACATCATCCCAGCTCCATAACGTTCTCCTGTAGTCCCCCCCCAAAGTCCCAAAAACTGCCCACCAGAGGATAGCAGAGTCCATATAGGACTCTGCCTCATACCTGGCCTCCGGGAGAAGTTTGGCATGCGTACTGCAGCCCTTCTGGCCTCCTCCCCTCCCTCCCCCTCCCCCCCTCCCCTCTCCCTCCCCGATTAGCATTCCCTCCCTCCCCTAGTGTAAAACCCTTTTCACCAAAGATTCCCCCTGTCCCCCCAGCCCAACCGCTATATTATTATATGAAAATGCCGGAAACATTACTTACCTTCCCTCTTGCCCCGCCGCACTGAACTCCCCGCAGCCGCGTCCGTGAGTGCTGCTGCCTCTAATCACAGACGTGAATGCTGGTCCCGCCCCTCTGCTTGCATTTACTCGCAAGCAGAGGGCCTGCAGCGCAGCGGAGGCAAAGAGGAAGGTAAGTAAAGTTTGGGGCATTTTCTAATAATACTAACATAGCGGTTGGGGCTGGGGGACGGGGGAATCTTTGGTGAAAATTTTTTTTTAACGGTGGCAACATACCCTTTAAATTATTTGAACTAAAATCTAAAAAGTGGCTAGTAGCTTTGTTTTTCTTTGGAATCTTCAAAATTCACATGCTCCAACATGTTGCGGCGAATGTTAGATATCTATGGTTTGAAGGGAAATATAGAATAAAATCCCCTTTCCCCCACCATGTCAGGTGCATGAAGCAGTTACTTGGTGCTTGTTCTGTTTTGTATAGATCCATCAATCTGTTTCAATCCAGTTCCTTGTAACGGTTATTGTTTCTGAGAAGGTCTATCATTTCCTCAATGGTTCAAGGACTGACTTGAATGATGTTTTCTTTCCCTTCTAGATTATTTCTACTACAGAAATGAGTTCTTGTATTTCATCTTTAAACTCACAGATATAGGGGTTATTAATAAATCAAACAATCATCTGCCAGCAAGATACCGATCTAACCTGCGCTGGAGGATATATCTACTAAACTAAAAATATGGGTATTTTGGTGGCATTTTATTCAATCTTATGGTCCAAAAATCATTAATTAGTATAATCTGTGAAAGCAACAGTGGATTATCCCTACTTTACAGGTGGCAGGCTGGTGGCAGGCAGGTAGCAGGCAGGTGGCAGGCAGGTGGCATGCAGGCAGTTACAAGATGGTCACCATTGGGAAACACTACATGTAGCATTTTTTTGACAGCCAGAAACTATTTAAAAACAATGGTTCATGCAGTTTGCATAAAATTAAGCTTATAGGCTATGTCATAATGCATTATATTCTTATGATAATCCCAGGGGAATGAATGTTTAATATAAGTAAATTCAGGTGATTCAGGTTATCTGTTATACATTTTCACTTGAAAACCATTCCAATAATAAATGCTTCCTTTCTTCTTCTGTTTCCCATGGTTCTCTGCTTGTGATAATTTAAGCCCCTTTCAAGTCTATGGGATTGTGCCACATTTGGCTTACAGGGAGACGCAACCAAAATCAGCTGATCGTCTGAGGATTTCCTGCCCTATCGGGCAAGCAGAAACATTTTTTGTCAGACCAATACCAATCGTACAATAGGGTGATCATACCATCAAATTTGATATGTGAATGGCCTCCTTAAGAACTGTTGCCTCTTCTTTCCTTGCAACTTCACCCAACTAGCTTATTGCCCTACTGTGAGTGAGGTGCATTACAGCAAGTCAAAAAACACATATTAGATCACCAAAAAATTGCTGTTTTTTCCCACATACAATTTGATATGCGTTTTGTCCATAAAGGGGCAGACGGTGGCATCACCACAGGAAATTTACCCTTGAATCTGAACCCCCACTCTCCACCCATATTCTTTCTTTCTCTAGTATAAGGACTTGTAGTGAGGACATCTGCAGTGTTTTCTTGACCTTGACACTCAAAGAGAGTGGATCATTAGGCAGAAATGCCAGCTTTTATTAATCTTGTTGATCCAAGTCGAAGCTTCGGCTTTACATTTCTCCACTAACTTTCTTATCCTCTTTGAGTGAAGCATAAAAGTTAGCAAACACATTTAGTAATTGCTGTATTGATTGCTGTTAGTTATTATTGTGACAGGACTGGGGGTGCTACACTTAGACACGCATGACCAATAGGACCCTATGTATAGCTTGAACCGGGATGCCCCTCCCCGCACTTATAAGTACCCTCGGCCCTGACAAGGGCCCTTTGGGGCTTAAGGGTTTCGCGCACTCGAACCGGGACCCCCTCCTGGACCTTGCGGCATTGATAAGTGCCTTTGTTGGGGGTCCCGCAGCTCGAACCGGGACCCCAGTGAGCGACTCTTAAAAGAGCCCTTAGGAGACGTCTTCTTTCTTCCATACATTAACCAATCAGATTTTCTGAACTCAGATGCCATCGCATAGAATGGATGAAGAAAAGAAGAGAAGCGGCTACGCACTCGGCTCCGCTGAGGCCGGGGTGCCAGCGGTGCCAGCGGGCTCACTGGCAGCCGCAGTGAGCCTGAATGGCATCGGTGACCTCAGTGGTGTTGTTGTCGCTAGCCCAAAGACATTGCATATCGGATCAAACATCGGCCAGTTCGATCTGTGGGACAAAGGGCCCTTGTTAGGCACTTACAAGGGCACTCATAGTGCCGCAAGGCCCTGATAGGGCCGGGGGGGGTCCCGGTTCGAGCTGCGGGACCCCTTAAGCCCCAAGGCCCTTGTCAGGGCCACAAAGGTCCTTGAAAGGACCCGGGAGGGGGTCCCGGTTTCGAGCTGCATTCAGGGACCCCGAATGTACGGCCTCAGAATTGTCAGCCATTCGGCATCCGCATTTCGTGAATCTCCGGCCATTCGGGGATTTTCAGAAGTCAGGTCTGCCGAACGTTCGAAAATTCTCGAACATTCAGGATTATTGAAAATATCCCGCGAGTTTCGAAAATCTGACGTTGGAACCCGAACTAGTTAAATAGTTCGAGTCCATCCGAACTCATAAAGTTTGACCCGAACTCGGGTTCGAGTTCAAGTTCTAGTCCATCCCTAGTCCTTACTACATAAAACAAAGCTACTCTCATGTATGCACATAGATCAGCTTCATTTGTTTGCATGCCTAGGTAGCACTTTACCATTGTCACCACCCCAATCTGGCCACTTAACCTCCAATACTAGGTAAGCCACCTGAACAATATTTAATGTTAAATACTTCAATTTATTTGGAAACTCTATTGACCCTTAAAATAAAAGTAGGTTTTCTTTATAAAAATGGAAGCATTGCTTCTTTAATTGGAATGCCACTTAAGAAACTCAACATACACTTCCTTTTTTTAAGGCAAGTGAGTGTACGCAAATCCAAAATACTTTTCGGTTTGCTGTTCTGCTTCCTTGGCAAACAAAGACGTATTATTGAATGGCAACAATGTTAATTTCACATGAGGAAGACAGGTGCGATCTTCTTTCAGCCAATTCAGTTTATGCAATACAGTTTGGCTGCCAACTGCACAACTGTTACCTACACAAACACAATCTCCAGACCACCATGTTGAAGAGATGTAGGGAGCTTTGGGTGGTTTAAGTCAAGTACTTTATGATATCTCTCTACTAGAGATGGACAGAACTCGAACCCGAGTTGGAGACGAACTATTCAAATTCGAACGAACTCGAACTTCCTGGACTCAAATTTTCGATATTTTCGGACTTTCGATATATCGAATTGTTCGACCATTCGAATGTGCGAGTAAAATGCCTATTAACCTATACGCGAGCATCGAATCCGCGAGTAAAATGCCCATGGATCTAGCGCGAGCATTGAACTCGCGAATTAAGTGTCCATTAAAACCTATACACGAGCATCGAATCCGCGAGTAGAAGTCCTTGGTATCTAGGCGCGAATGCGAACATCGATCCGCGAGTAAAGTGTCCATTAAAACCTATACGCGAGCATCAAATCCGTGAGTAAAATGTCCATGGTATCTAGGCACGAACGCGAGCATCAATCCGCTAGTAAATGTCCATGGTATCTAGGCGCGAACATCGAATCTACGTAAAGTGTCCATTAAAGCCTATACGCGAGCATCGAAACCGCAGGTAAAATGTACACGGTACCTGGCGCGAACGAGCTTGAAAATAGCGCGAGTGAAGTAAAATTGATTTTCAAATGTCCTGATATTCAAACATGTTCCCCAGACCTTACCCAGGTCCCACAGACATTTACATTAAGTTACCTTGATATTTTATTTGTATTCATTAGAACTTTTCGAACTATTTAACTCTCCCATTGACTTTAATGGGTCTGTTTTCGAACTTTCAAACTTTCCATATAGTTTGAAAGTTGAAAACGGACCGAACTTCGAAAGTTCGGCCATCTCTACTCTCTACCAAACAAAGCAAAATCTTCCTAATCCCAATTGCTACACAACATTTGTGCCCCTGGACACTGTAGCTCAAATTGCCAAATGCAATCTGGAAAATGTTGACACCAAGTTTCAAGAATTCCGGCCCAGAAAAAGCAACCTTCAAAAAATGGTCTGTACAATGGGATTCATAATTCTGGAAGAGATGAGGAAGTGTCTCATCTAGCCAATTTCTTACTAAAGGTAAAGTGCTGAGTCATAAGCAACAATACACAGGATGTTATTTATATGTAAAGAATAGGTTGCCTGGAAACCTTCCAGTTACAGTAGGTGTAAATAGCCTTCCACGCGCACATTAATATGCACTCCTACGCTGTCTTACAAGCGGGAGCAATGAAGATTACCGCTCCTGCCCAGTATAGTTCATCAAAGAAATAAGTAAAAATATCACATTTTTCTATTGTGATCTGATACAGAGCCACATAAAACTTAATTAAATAACTATGATCTTGGGTGAATTGGTATATGCAAACAAACAAATGCTGAGTTTCATTGACCCAACCTCTGCTGGGCAAGATGAATTTTATCCATACACCGAGAGTGCAGCATGTCTGTTAAGTTCAGCCAGCTGGAAGTTCATGATGCAATTTGATTGGACAGCACTCCAGAACTTTAGCCACAAAAAATAATTTACTCTGAAACTCTATTCAAAAAACCCAGAAATTTATCACTGTAACCATGAACAATAAAACTTTCTACCGACAAGCCAGATTACTATGAGATACACAAACCCTAAACCTTGTGGCACATTTGGTGGTCATTTATTTTGATGGTAGAAAATCACCGATGCACCTTAATGGTATATCCGTCTCGCTTTGGTTGACTTCGAATTATTATTTCAATGCTGCGGTAACGTACGCTAAATGTCTTAAAACATACTTACAGAGTATCATTGCTGTTAAAATGTGTTCAGTGCATTCTCTATAGGCTAGGTTATTGGCCTTTGACATAAGGGAATACATATGTAATGCCAAATGAAGACCAGCCCTAAGGCGGGGTACACACCAGGCAATATTTTTGGCCGACCCACCGATTCATGGCACTTTGGGTCAGTCAGCCGAAATATCAGCTGGTGTGTGGCAGCCAGCCATGACCGACATTGATCGTTCGTTCGAACGAACGGACGTGTCGGAAAATTCCAATCGATTGTGCAGATACCTATGGGACCGCACGATCCACGTTCGCTCGTAGCAGGCGCTCGGTCGGGACATAATCTGGCCGTGTGTACCCAGCCTAGAGAATAATACAACTGTGAACATTTTACTTAACTTGCATTACCTGCTTATAATATTCTAAGCGACACCCAATTAGAGATAAACTTTTTTTAAATTAATAAATAAATCATAATTAGCAAACTGCTTACTGTACCAACCCAAGCATTCATTTGTATTTACTATCTGTCTCCAAGTTGTGCTCTCATTCATGTGAAACTCCTTGGACCTATTGTTAAACCCTTTAGTTTGTGGTTTGTCTGGGTTTTCGCTTTTGGGACACACCAATGCGTCTGTCTATTTGGTCTTATATGCTTTTATGCTCTTTAAATAGGAAAACTAAAGGTTAACGTGCACAAACACATCGCTTTTAATCTTAGTTCAACCCTGTGTTCCAAATTACCAGAAGAGTTTTCAAAGGGACGGAGCCCTCTGGGCTTTTAGACAGGAACATCTTGTTGTAAACATCCATTCTAGGGTTATATTAGTAAGCAAAAAACTACGGTAAATGGCACTTAGAATTGCACTGACGTTTCTTGAAATCACACCTGGGGGTATTGTTTACCTTGAATGTTGCTTATGAATTAGTCCTGGTTAAAAAAAAAAAACAATGTGCTGTCTCAATATATCACAAATAAAAATTCAAACAATAGCAACATACTTTATTGTTAGTAGGTTCTCTTTTATTGTATGTACTTACTATTATCATTGGAAGAAAAGTCCCATCTCTATCCACCTTATCTGATTCACCTAGAAAATGTTGACCCATCAGATAGATAGGGCATCCTTTTCTTGTTTTGTACTGACCTGGTAGATTTACATGATCAATATCCCAGTGTTTCATTAAAAATTAATATTCACTTGGAACTTGAAATTATTGACTTAAAGGGAAAGTTCAGTGGAAAATAGCATTATTTTTTAAGTTATTAGTTTATATTAGGCATACCTCGTTATTCTACATATTCTCTCTCCATTTTGAAAAATCAGTTGAATTTATACCCCTTGCTATTACCTGCTGTTGACATTATGAGCTGACATTTTAGGTTCGGTAACGGTCCTTCTTCTTCCCAGAATGCACACTGCCTTGAAATGTTCCTAACAGTAATTTCTACTGATTGGCTGTTGGATGGGTCAAACATGCTCAGATCTCTACTGAGCAACTAATCAACTCAGGCGCTGGGTCAAGGGCAGAACATAACGGTCTCTATTAGAGGTCCTGCAAACAGAAGTTTGCATTTATTTATCACCGACAAATTGCTGAATTGGCAGGGTAAGGTCATTAGAATGGAAAAATACTGCTCTTTTTTCTTAAAAGTAAATGTAGGGAGTCCCCTGTCTCTACCTACTGTATTTTATCTAATTTTCTTAGAGTAGACACTTTTTACCCGTTGGGTGAAATTATAAAAATTATGTGCAAAAGCAATATACATTTATCCTATTGGCACACAAAATCCATACTTTAAATGGGATATTTCATTGGAGCTGCAGCCATTTACAAACGATAGCGGGAATTTAAGAAGGAAACTGAAGTGTCTGTGTGGTTTCTCAAAAGTCCCACAAGAGCTGGCACAAGTAACTATTTTGCATGTTCTTTTACAGTAATTCCAGTATACTGTATACAGGGGTTGAAACCTTATTGGGATTTTTTAAGAGCCACAAGCTCTTCACGTTTGTTACATCAAATACTCAAAGGCTTTGCAATGCAATTTCTTTTTCCAGAATATTCCATATTTGACTTGTTGTGCTTTAAAATGCTCATTAATACCCACACACTGTAAGGTTGGTGTATCCTGTTAATCCGTTAGTGATATATTTGTAAATGTTGTTGCATGACGTCTGGCCAAGCTCACATCCTGCAAAACAACTTTCTCTTCAGTCCAATGTCAAACAATTTGTTCATTTATTATATAACTTGACCAATTAGTTTCTGTTCCAGGGCCTTTATCTTTTGTTGTTATAATTCAACTTCCTTCTTGCTTTTTTTTCTTCCTGACAGAGACTTCTACGGACATGGAACACAATTGCTTCCTTCCTTTGCTACTGGTATACGCCTGGAACCATTCCACCCCCTTCCGAAAATAAACAAATTCGTTCTTTTTTCCCTTCACGCCCTGGTAGAAATCACCAAGAGGCGTCAGGAACAAGCAGCTTTTACAGGATCTGCACAGTAGACTTATTGTTACTAGAGAAACACCATTAGAATTCTGATGTAGATAGCTGAGGTTAGAGTGACTTCGTTATGTGCATAAGTTTTCTTGTTGAAAACGTTATAACTCCCGATAAGTGCATTAAAAGATTATATACCATGCGGGGCTTGCCTAAGACAAAACATGGCAGATGCAAACATTTCTGAGTCCTATCTGTTATTAATATAATATTATTCATGTATTGTGAAAGTAGAGACACAGTTTGAGGGTAATAATTTACATTATCTGGCTGGATGGTGACGGTTTATCAGATTTTGAGCACCGGTTAACAGTTCTAGGGGGATCAACTAGCAAATGGTCATTACTGATCAGGTTATTTCATTATTTTATGTTAGTACCTTTAGGAGTTTCCTTCAATATAGTAAGTGCACCATCACAAATAAAGATTCGGTACTTTGGATAATATACAGTTATGTTGCTAGGATATACTGTAGGGTCATTATGCAATGGTAGAGGTGGTCCTGCAACAATATATGTTACGAGCCCCTTCGTTGTTACAGAAAGTGCAGAGTAGATTCAGTACTGCAACATGACATTTATAATCAAAAAACAGGAACTGCTAGAGCTGATTGGACAGCGTCTAATGCTAATCTCAAATTTCCTTTCGAAAGTAAAAAAAAACAACCTTGTGTTTGTAAAGCAATGTGCAATTATTTCTCAGGTTCATTAAAAAACAGAGGTTCTTTCTGCAAGTGTGATACTAACAGGGCGAAATGCGCAAACTAGAGATGTAATGTGGGTTCGATTAGAACCCAGTTTCGAATTGAATTGAGGGTTTTCAAAGTCCCGACCAAACTTTCACTACTCCCGGAACCTGAATTTTTTGAATTTTCAATTTTTATCGAAAAACGAAAGTAATAATTATCAAATCAAAAGTAGATATTATCGAAAGTAATAATTATCGAAAATCGAAAGTAGCTGATTTTCTAAAATCGAATCTCGAACTTTAGAAATTTCCGAAAATTTAGAAAATTGAAAATGAAACGAAACTCAACAGTTTCGAACATCTCTAGCGCAAACTGGCAAACTGTGCTACTGATGCGTTTATGGTTCATAAAAAGTTTATACATTGTATCATGTATCATTGTGTTTGATCTTCCATACTCCATACATTTTTGAACCGTATTGGTAATTCCCCTTTGGGGTAAGGGCTGGAAGGATCTGCACCAACGGCTGTGAATGTGCACAGACATCTAAACAAACCTTCCTGACTTTTACCTTCCTGAGATCCCCATATGCAGTAAATCCCTTTGCCAGATTTTGCAGTCAGGTAAGAAGTGCCTGTTGCACCTCAATATTAAAGGCATGTCCACCCTTTTAAAATTTTTTAGATGTGGTAGGGCACTTCCCCAGACCCAACGCGCATCATTAGATTTTCCAGAAAAGACCCCGATACTTACTTACCTTACCTCTTTCCCCCCCCCCCGCCGCACAATCCCGCCCTCTGCTTGCTGTCAGTGCAAGCAGGGGCGGTACCAGCAGCCTTGTCCCTGATTGGCTGAGAGGCAGCCAATCACGGACACGGCTGCCGGCAATCAGAACGCTGGGGGAAGAGGTAAGGTAAGTAACTATCGGGGGAGTCTCGTAAAATTTATTAATGCGGTTGGGGCTGGGGGAAGGCTAGCTACTACTGGGGAAAGTTTTAATGGTAGGGGAGGGCTTGCAAGGAGGGAGGGAGGGAGGGGGGGGGGAGAGGGAGGGGGGGAGGCCTGCAGTGTGCAGGACAAAATTCTCCGGAGGAGAGACAGGAGGCAGAGTCCTATAGGACTCTGCTATCCTCCTGGGGGCCATTTTTCAGACTTTGGGGGGGGGATTACAGGAGAACCATATGGAGCTGGGAAGTGAGGTAAGGATTTTATTACACTACAGAGTGGGGCCAGTAGTGGGGGGTATTATAGTGTTGGGGGGGGACATGCCCTTTAAAGGTGTTAAGGTGCTACAGGCTGCACACACCATAATGTTGCCTATATTACATAGGCTGCACTATTACCAAAAAGTTTTAGAATTGGTGCAGCCACCGCAAAATTGTTGTAAAGTCCACACTAACCTGATAATATATTGGGTAGCATGGGATTAACACTAATTTGGCCATTATAGCATTGCACCATAAATCTATTATATGTAAAGCAAATCTTTGTAAACTGTGGAGTGTTGGTAAATTCTCCATGGTTTGCTTTTAAATTTACAGATGGTATAAGTATGTTATTGTTATTGGTGTGAACATTGGGCCCTAACACGGACCAACATTTGGCAAGTTACACAGGAATGTAAAAATTGCAATGTTTGATGACACAAACAATTAGTGATTCAGTGGGAAACTATTCTTCAGCCTTAAACCTGATGAAAATTGCATCCAAGCACTGTGAATATGCAGGTTTGCACAAGTTTTATTCTTAAGAAAGAGTTTGATGGAAAAACGCCCATTGCACTTATACACGTTGCCTACTGCTTGGTGAGTCTTCCCAGTTAACTGGAAAATAGATGTTTGTAAAACAGACCACTGTATATTAAAAACACAGTTAAGAAACCTGTAGAGACACAAAAATATCTAGGTAAATTGGATATCCATCATAACAGAATTTCTTGGCGCAATTTCGTCAAACAACTAATATACAGTATGAGAATTGTATAGGAAGAAATGTACTGCAGGATATAACAAAACCAGAAGAAGAACTGAAGCATTGTTTTGGATAACATTCATAAGTAACATGATCAGTGATCATTTCTGTGGGAGTCAGTGTAGGGATGGACTATAAATGGAGTTTGAGCCGGATTTTATTAGATTGTTCGTACGCAAACTTTTTAGAACCCTCCAAAGATTCTCGGGTTTTTGTGAACACGTGGACATATTTTCGATGATTATTGGAAATTTGAGGATAACAAATTTTCGAATCAATTACCAAATTTAGTGCTCCATTACCCTAGAATGCGCATGCAGTAACCCTCAAACGTACTGTACCGAAATCAGCCATACCTGTCGAAGCAGCGGTCAGTAACCTTGACTACGGCCATAACCCTCGAATGTTTCGTTTTAACCTTTGAACTTGGCCATGACCACAAATGCGGCATTGGTAACCCTCAAATTCGTTGATAACCCTCAAATGTAGCGTTCGCCAACCATCGAATTCAGGCATAATCCTCTAATTCAACCATAACCCTCAAATGCGGCATTCGGTAAACCTTGAATTAGGCAATAACCCTCGAATTCGGGCATAACCCTCAAATTTGGCAATAACCCTCAAATGTAGCGTTCAATTTCAGTAACCCTCGAAAATTCAATGCAGAAGCACGAAATTTCCCATTGTGAGGAAAGTGAATATTTAAACAAGTTTTGGTATATGTACTTGTTCCCCAGACCATTTCCCAGGTCCCAGAGCCATTTACAGTTAGTTACCATTGTATTTTAACTGTATTTTATCAGAACTTTTCAAACTCTTTTCCCCATTGACTTGGTAACTTTTGGAACTATCGAACTAAAGAACTTTTACTGAAGTGCTATAGATTAAAACAAACAAACTTTAGGAAGTTCAGCCATCTCTAGTTCGGCGGTAGATGAGAGATGGCAAAATGCAGAAGGAGGACCTCCTTACAATCAAACTATTATCCAATATTAACTATGAACAACAAAGCAAAACATGTTTAGATGTTTTTTTACAACTAAAATTATTTGAAAATTTTTATTACTACACAATCTTACTTAGTACCACCAAGTGATAACCTAGTTGCTTTATATGAACACCCTGGGTTTTAGGTTTGGTTTAGGTCTGGTTGGTTTGGTACGATTTGATTCATTGAATGTTGTGTCTGACACTATCTTAAATATTTTGTGTTGATTACGGTGATGGTTCAGTGTACCCTGGTCCTCAGAGCAAGTCACCTGCATAACTCTTTATTTAACTTGTTGTTTAGGTAATTATATGACTATATTGTGTTTTATTGCCTTATTCCTTGATAAAGAATTAAATACTTTCAATTACTGTCGGTTATGTATGAACTATTCTGATCTGTCCACTGTTTTCTACTGTGAGATCTTTTTATTCCATATCAAATTGTTGAAAAGTTTTTAAGGCTGGGCCATTGTATAGTTGTATGTTTACTTTCCTACATGTGACTGTAGAGCATTGGGCATCTCTTTACTACTTGTAATTAATTGTAAAAGTGAATAGCATGAAAAATCTAACTCCCTTATTCTTTTTTAAAATGTTTTTTAGATCTTGAAAAACAAGCCACAAGCCAATGGACTAATAAGGTGCTTAATGGGGCTAAGGACATCTGAAAGTAGTTAGCCATAAATTAATTGCACCATCTTACACCAGCGATCTATGGACTGTAGGATAGGGTGAACAGAAAATTCCCCATCTTACCCGATCGCCTTTTTCTCAATTTGATATATCAAGCGATTGAGTAAATGCCTATTGACCAGCCACCAATTTGTTGAATAGAAAAATAATGCTATAGTCTAGGCTTTCTCAGATCTCTTGTACCACCAGTAAGTGAGGCAATGCTGAAATTCCATATGTTTCCTTTAGTTTATTTGGCTTGCAATAGCCAGATTCCTGTTCTATTCTTTCTTCTTATTCTCTGTTATTCTTCTGCTTATTAATTTGGTTGAAAACCGTATCTCCTCCCACAGTTTTGAGCTAGAGACATGAAATTCGGTACAGACGTGTGGGGCATATAGGAGAAGTGTGCTATCTTCTAGCTAGGAATCCGCGGAAGCGTTACGGCGTTATCTGCGAATTTCCGGACCTTTTTTTCCATAGACTATAATGGTAACATCCTCAAATGTGGATATTTCAAAAGTTATTTCATGGTCATAAATACAAATGGTGATAGCCCAACCCCCACACAGACCCAGGTACACCCACCTACTGACCTACCTTTCCATTCCATGAAGCCATATTTAAAGGGTAACTAAAGTCAAAAAAACTAATTTAGATTTATCCTCAATAAAAGATAGTTTTATGGTTATAAATACAAAAAGACATACCCCCTTAACCAGACCCAGGTACACACACCTACTGATCTACTTATCCATTACTGTGGCAGCCATACTTAAGGGTAACTATAGTAAAAATAAATAATTTAGATTTATCCTCAATAAAAGATAGTTTTATGGTTGTAAAACAAAAAAGACATACCCCTCAACCAGACCCAGTAAACACACCTACTGATCTACTTATCCATTACGGTGGCAGCCATATTTAAGGGTAACTAAAGTAAAAAAACTAATTTTGATTTATCCTCAATAAAAGATAGTTTTATGGTTGTAAACACAAAAAAGACATACCCCCTCAACCAGACCCAGGTACACACACCTACTGATCTACTTATCCATTACTGTGGAAGCCATACTTAAAGGGTAACTAAAGTAAAAAACTAATTTAGATTTATCCTCATAAAAAATAGTTTTATGGTTGTAAACACAAAAAAGACATACCCCCTCAACCAGACCCAGGTACACACACCTACTGATTACTATCCATTACTGTGGCAGCCATACTTAAAGGGTAACTATAGTAAAAAATAAATAATTAGATTTATCCTCAATAAAAGATAGTTTATGGTGTAAACACAAAAAAGACATACCCCCTCAACCAGACCCAGTAAAACACCTACTGATTACTTATCCATTACGGTGGCAGCCATATAAAGGGTAACTAAAGTAAAAAAAACTAATTTGATTATCCTCAATAAAAGATAGTTTTATGGTTGTAAACACAAAAAGACATACCCCCTCAACCAGACCCAGGTACAACCACCTACTGATCTACTTATCCATTACTGTGGCAGCCATACTAAAGGAACTAAAGTAAAAAAAAATAATTTAGATTTATCCTCCAATAAAAGATAGTTTATGGTTGTAAACACAAAAAGACATACCCCCTCAACCAGAACCAGGTACACACACCTACTGATCTACTTATCCCTTACTGTGGCAGCCATATTTAAAGGGTAACTAAAGTAAAAAAACTAATTTAGATTTATCCTCAATAAAAAATAGTTTTATGGTTGTAAACACAAAAAGACATACCCCTCAACCAGACCCAGGTACACACACCTACTGATCTACTATCCATTACTGTGGAAGCCATACTTTAAAGGGTAACTAAAGTCAAAAAAGAAAATTTTGATCAATCATCAAAAAAGTTTTTTTTTAACTCTCAACCCAACATTGGTACACACACCTACTGATCTACTTATCCATTACATGGCAGCCATACGTAAAGGGGAACTAAAGTTAAAAAAAACTCATTTTGACCAATCATCAAAAAGTTAGTATTTTATCCCCCAACCTGATATGAATACACACACACCAACTGACCTACCTTAAATGCATGTGACATATTTAAAGGGTAAGTAAAAAACAACAATGTACTCTTATTGACATTATTGAGTTTTAAAATTGCAGCACAAACACACAAATTCCCTTCCAAAATGCAGTTTAAGCCAAATTCAAAGTTTATAATTAAACTTTCCCTTTCTAGTTTGGACTGTATCTCGTCCAACAGTTTTTTGAGCTAGAGACATGCAGGACACATAGAACAATCGCTTTACCTAGCTAAGAATTCTGTGAATGTGTTACCGCAATATCTTTGAATATTTGACCAGGGTCATGTCATCAAATCAAATCCCGACTGTCACCTGAGTCCAAGACTATACTAACTACACACTATTTGGGGAATATACAGAGAGACACAATTGCAGGCCTCTTGGCACTTTAATATACTGTAACAGTTGCGGCTCTGGGTAACTGTTGGTAAATCAGTTAGCATGACTTGAAGAAAGGAAATAGAGCACTGCAGCCCTTGACAAAATTCCCCTCGTGTACTCTCTGAACACACAACACACACCACAATTTCAAAATAAAAGTACAAAAATGTATGCAATAAAAGCACAATTATAAATATATATAAAGCACAAAGCAGTTTTATGTATTTAGTATAAAAGTTTTAGCAGGGATGTTATGAAGGTTTTTTAGCAGGGATGTCCATCCAGCGGTCCTTTAGATGATTGCAAACTACAATCTTACAATCTACAATTCTATTTTCATGGCAACCATACCTAAAGACCGATACCAAGACAAAATCATTCCCCCTCACACCAACAGACACAGGTACCAAAAACCTAATGATACACCCCAACACCCTTCCATTTCCATGGCAACCAGGAATACGATAATAAGAATATATGTATTTCATAAGATGAATTAGATATTTAAACGCATCATTACATTGCCATAACAAGATTATTGAGTTTTGAAACCTGCTACACAAAGAATAACACATTCACTACCAAAAATACTCCTTTATACTCCCTTTCTCCTTCTTCATTTGTCCTCTGTCCTTAGGAGGCCATGCATGCTACAATACTATTGTATTGAACTATTCATATGTATATATAACTATAACTGATATATGTAAAGGGATAAAAATATTTCAGTATGTTTGATACATGATACGATGCTATATGATTATCATATGATAATTAGAGACGAAGTTCAAAAAAACAAAATAATTTGAAAAGTTTGGATTAAATACAGAAAAAATAGCAATGATAACTTACTGTAAATGGCAGTGGCACCTGGGAAATGGTATGGGAAACATGTCCATACACCAAAACTTATTATAACACTTCCTTCCTCACAATAGGGCAATTGTTGGGTTTCTGCATGCTATATTCGAGGGGTTTGGCCGATTTGAGGGTTCCAATGACTACATTCGAGGGCGAGCAAACAATACTTTTGTAGGGTTACCGAAATCAAGGTTACATTCGAGGGTTACCGAAATCAAAGGTTACATTCGAGGGTTACCGAATCAAGTACATTCGAGGGTTACCGAAATCAAAGGTTACATTCGAGGGTTACCGAAATCAAAGGTTACATTCGAGGGTTACGAAATCAAAGGTTACATTCGAGGGGTACGAATCAAAGGTTACATTCGAGGGGTTACCGAAATCAAAGGTTACATTCGAGGGTTACCGAAATCAAGGTTACATTCGAGGGTACCGAAATCAAAGGTTACATTCAAGGGGTTACCGAAATCAAAGGTTACATTCGAGGGTTTACCGAAATCGAAAATTACATTAGAGGGTTACTGAAATCGAAAATTACATTTCAGGGTTACCGAAATCAAAGGCTACATTCAAGGGGTTCCAATATCGTACACTACATTCGAGGGATACCGAACTCGAGGGTTATTCGAGGGTCACGATTCGAAAATTCGATAATTATCGATAAATATCGGATTTTCAATAGTTATCGAAAATAAGTCAGTGAGTACGAGTTCAGATAGTTCAGGGTTCGTACGAACTCATAAAACTCGGGTTCTTATTGGATCCATCCCTAATGATAAGAAGTATTGACCATAATATACAGATACAGGTATAAGATACAGATACAGGTATTATAAAAAAGTACAACAACTGGACCAAGGGATAAAAAATTACAGCAACTGGAAAAATTTTCCTGAGGAATATTTTGACCCTTGGTAGATTAAGTCTATTAAATGCTGCTGACACAAAACACCTTTACCCTAGTTAACAAAACATCCAATTTGTTTTAAAGCATCAATCAGCGAAAAGAAAAGAAAACAAAGACCATTTAGTCTGGTGCCCTTTGCACCTTATGACAGTTTGTTTTTTTGTTTTTTTACCTCTTAGGCAATTTATAACCCTAGTCAGTTATACTTTAACTTGTCAAACATGTCCTACTATGGGAAATAAGGACCGTGATTGGCTGATTTCTGTTTTGTTTTCCTAAGAGGCTTTGACAAATCGTAAAATAATTGCTTTAAAATGAACGATGGAACAAACTTTTAATGTACAGTTTAAACAATGAATTTTCATTTCCTCTAATTCTGTTCAGTGCAGCTCAGGCTATCAACAGTCTAAGCTCCCTCCTGTCGACCTGACCTGTCTCACTTGATAATGCTGCTTCCTAGAGCCTCTTTGCTTCAGAACAAGTTGTACTTGGATCTGCCAGAGAACTGAGTGATCATCTCCTGCGGGATTCCTGAGCTTCTACCAACACAACAGGTCACTTTCCACTATGTGACATGAAAGGAAAGAGTTTGAAATCTCAGCGCAAACAGTGTCTAGAGACCGATATCTTATGAATCTCTGTTTACAAACCAGTTGTTTAGTAGGGGAAAAAAGAAGGGGCGGAGGCTTGATCTACGCCGTTTACACCATTTCACAGAGGCATGGTTAAGATCAAACAAACATAAAAACGTTGGTCTCTGTGCATTAAGCTCTGTTAATCTATATGTCTAATTTAATTCACTTTTTAGCAAACCTGGATTCAAATAAACTGGCATCTAAGTATATTTATGTGCTGCAATCCCCTACAGCCTCATACACACATCCGATACTGCGCCCAAGGCCCAGCGACAAGGTGGCATCCGTCAATAACCAAACGCCCACACACATCCTTCTCACTCACGCGCCTGCTTTTCTGGGCACCCGCGCGCGCGTGGTATCGGACATGTATACAAGGTTTTAAATGCTGCATTACTAATCAGAGGCAAAGATTGCGGGAGTGAGAAAGGGGAAAACTGCTGAATGCACACTTTGCACAAGTAATAAACTATTACCAGTTTAGGCCCATCCCTCAAGTAAATTGCAGAGGGTACATGGTGGTGTAAAGTTTAGTCACTAAAGATGACCAAACAAAGGTGGACGGTAGTCAGTGACTCCAGTTTGATGATTCCCCATTTTGAAACTGATCATGGAGCACCAATCAATCTACGACCTTTGCCCCAAAACAAAAATCTGGAAAAAAATATAGTGAATCTGTCCTTGCTAGTATGGTACTGCTAATTCACATCCACTGCCAAGGATGATTGAATCACCAAAAAAATCACAACTATATACCTGCCAAAGGCATGTCCACCCCCCAAAACTATAATTTTACCCACTACTGGCCCCATCTGTAGTATAATAAAATCATTACCTTACATCTTGCTCCAAATGGCTGCCCTGCTTGCCCCTCCAAAGTCCCAAAAACTGGCCACTAGGAGCTAGCAGAGTCCATATAGGGCTCTGCCTCCTGTCTCTCCTCCGGGAGAATTTGCCATGCTCAGTGCCGCCCTGCCCCCCCTCCCTCCACCCGTTTTGTCTTCCTCCCAGCATAAAACCCCTTTGTTGTATAGTAGGGCTTCTCCCCCAGCCACAACCGCTAAAAAACTTTTGTCAGAAACTCCTCGAACGCTACTTACCTACCCTCTCCCCTGGCATTCTCCACTGCCGCAGCCATGTCCATGATTGGCTGCTCTTACTGTGACCAATCCTGTGGCATTTTGAACATCACATGTTTGTCAAAAATATTAGATAGACCAACCTACGGAACTCAAAGGGCCTGATTCAATAAAAGGGTAAAAAAAGTTTGCCCAAGCTATCAATCTGCAGAAACCACTCGAGGTTTTATATATCCCTTGTCCCATTTTGCAAGCCCTCTCCCTACCATTAAAACCCTTTCCCCAGTAGTAGCTAGCCTTCCCCCAGCCCCAACCGCATTAATAAATTTTACAGAGACTCCCCCGATAGTTACTTACCTTACCTCTTTCCCCCGGCGTTCTGATCTGCCTGCAGCCGTGTCCGTGATTGGCTGCCTCTCAGCCAATCAGGGACACGGCTGCTGGTACCGCCCCTGCTTGCAGTTCAGTGCAAGCAGAGGGCTGGGATTGTGCGGCGGGGGAAAGAGGTAAGGTAAGTAAGTATCGGGGCTCTTTCTGGAAAATCTAATGATGCGGTTGGGTCTGGGGGAAGGTGCCCTACCACATCTAAAAAAATTTTAAAAGGGTGGACATGCCCTTTAATATTGAGGTGCAAACAGGCACTTCTTACCTGACTGCAAAAATCTGGCAAAGGGATTTACTGCATATGGGGATCTCAGGAAGGTAAAAGTCAGGAAGGTTTGTCTTTAGATGTCCTGTGCACATTCACAGCCGTTGGTGCAGATCCTTCCAGCCCTTACCCCATAAGGGGCAATTACCCAATACGGTTCAAAAATGTATGGAGTATGGAAGATCACACACCAATGATACAATGATACAATGTATAAACTTTTATTGAACCATAAACGCATCAGTAGCACAGTTTGCCAGTTTGCGCTAGAGATGTTCGAAACTGTTGAGTTTCGTTTCATTTTCAAATTTTCTAAATTTTCGGAAATTTCTAAAGTTCGAGATTCGATTTTAGAAAATCAGCTACTTTCGATTTTCGATAATTATATACTTTCGATAATTATCTACTTTTGATTTTTGATAATTATCTACTTTCGTTTTTCGATAAAAATTGAAAATTCAAAAAATTCAGGTTCCGGGAGTAGTGAAAGTTTGGTCGGGACTTTGAAACCCTCAGATTCAATTCGAAACTGGGTTCTAATCGAACCCACATTACATCTCTAGTTTGCGCATTTCGCCCTGTTAGTATCACACTTGCAGAAAGAACCTCTGTTTTTTAATGAACCCTGAGAAATAATTGCACATTGCTTTACAAACACAAGGTTGTTTTTTTTTACTTTCGAAAGGAAATTTGAGATTAGCATTAGACGCTGTCCAATCAGCTCTATGCAGTTCCTGTTTTTGGATTATAAATGTCATGTTGCAGTACTGATATCTACTCTGCACTTTCTGTAACAACGAAGGGGCTCGTAACATATATTGTTGCAGGACCACCTCTACCATTGCATAATGACCCTACAGTATATCCTAGCAACATTAACTGTATATTATCCAAGTACCGAATCTTTATTTGTGATGGTGCCAATTACTATATTGAAGGAAACTCCTAAAGGTACTAACATAAAATAATGAAATAACCTGATCAGTAATGACCATTTGCTAGTTGATCCCCCTAGAACTGTTAACCGGTGCTCAAAATCTGATAAACCGTCACCATCCAGCCAGATAATGTAAATTATTACCCTCAAACTGTGTCTCTACTTTCACAATACATGAATAATATTATTATTAATAACAGATAGGACTCAGAAATGTTTGCATCTGCCATGTTTTGTCTTAGGCAAGCCCCGCATGGTATATAATCTTTTAATGCACTTTATCGGGAGTTATAACGTTTTCAACAAGAAAACTTATGCACATAACGAAGTCACTCTAACCTCAGCATATCTACATCAGAATTCTAATGGTGTTTCTCTAGTAACAATAAGTCTACTGTGCAGATCCTGTAAAAGCTGCTTGTTCCTGACGCCTCTTGGTGATTTCTACCAGGGGCTGAAGGGAAAAAAAGAACGAATTTGTTTATTTTCGGAAGGGGGTGGAATGGTTCCAGGCGTATACACAGTAGCAAAGGAAGGAAGCAATTGTGTTCCATTGTTCCGTAGAAGTCTCTGTTCAGGAAGAAAAAAAAGCAAGAAGGAAGTTGTTGAATTATAACAACAAAAGATAAAGGCCCTGGAACAGAAACTAATTGGTCAAGTTTATATAATAAATGAACAAATTGTTTGACATTGGACTGAAGAGAAAGTTGTTTTTGCAGGATGTGAGCTTGGCCAGACGTCATGCAACAACATTTACAAATATATCACTAACGGATTAACAGGATACACCAACCTTACAGTGTGTGGGTATTAATGAGCATTTAAAGCAACAACAAGTCACAATATGGAATATTCTGGAAAAAGAAATTGCATTGCAAAAGCCTTTGATGTATTTGATGTAACAAACGTGAAGAGCTTGTGGCTCTTAAAAAATCCCAATAAGGTTTCACCCCCTGTATACAGTATACTGGAATTACTGTAAAAAGAACATGCAAAATAGTTACTTGTGCCAGCTCTTGTGGGACTTTTGAGAAACCACACAGACACTTCAGTTTCCTTCTTAAATTCACGCTACCGTTTGTAAATGGCTGCAGCTCCAATGAAATATCCCATTTTAAAGTATGGATTTTGTGTGCCAATAGGATAAATGTATATTGCTTTTGCACATAATTTTTATAATTTCACCCAACGGGTAAAAATGTGTCTACTCTAAGAAAATTAGATAAAATACAGTAGGTAGAGACAGGGGACTCCCCTACATTTACTTTTAAGAAAAAAGAGCAGTATTTTTCCATTCTAATGACCTTACCCTGCCAATTCAGCAATTTGTCGGTGTATAAATAAATGCAAACTTCCTGTTTGCAGGACCTCTAATAGAGACCGTTATGTTCTTGCCCTTGACCCAGCGCCTGAGTTGATTCAGTTGCTCAGTAGAGATCTGAGCATGTTTGACCCATCCAACAGCCAATCAGTAGAAATTACTGTTAGGAACATTTCAAGGCAGTGTGCATTCTGGGAAGAAGAAGGACCGTTACCGAACCTAAAATGTCAGCTCACTAATGTCAACAGCAGGTAATAGCAAGGGGTATAAATTCAACTGATTTTTCAAAATGGAAGAGAATATGTAGAATAACGAGGTATGCCTAATATAAACTAATAACTTAAAAAATAATGCTATTTTCCACTGAACTTTCCCTTTAAGTCAATAATTTCAAGTCCCAAGTGAAATATTAATTTTTAATGGAAACACTGGGATATTGAGTCATGTAAATCTACCAGGTCAGTACAAAACAAGAAAAGGATGCCCTATCTTCATCTGATGGGTCAACATTTTCTAGGTGAATCAGATAAGGTGGATAGAGATGGGACTTTTCTTCCAATGATAATAGTAAGTACATACAATAAAAGAGAACCTACTAACAATAAAAGTATGTGCTATTGTTTGAATTTTTATTTGTGATATATTTGAGACAGCACATTGTTTTTTTTTTTTTAACCAGGACTAATTCATAAGCAACATTCAAGGTAAACAATACCCCCAGGTGTGATTTCAAAGAAACGTCAGTGCAATTCTAAGTGCCATTTACCGTAGTTATTTTGCTTACTAATATAACCCTAGAATGGATGTTTACAACAAGATGTTCCTGTCTAAAAGCCCAGAGGGCTCCGGTCCCTTTGAAAACTCTTCTGGTAATTTGGAACACAGGGTTGAACTAAGATTAAAAGCGATGTGTTTGTGCACGTTAACCTTTAGTTTTCTCTATTTAAAGAGCATAAAAGCATATAATGACCAAATAGACAGACGCATTGGTGTGTCCCAAAAGCGAAAACCCAGACAAACCACAAACTAAAGTGGTTTAACAATAGGTCCAAGGAGTTTCACATGAATGAGAGCAACACTTGGAGACAGATAGTAAATACAAATGAATGCTTGGGTTTGGTACAGTAAGCAGTTTGCTAATTACTGATTTATTTATATAATTTAAAAAAAAGTTTATCTCTAATCTGGTGTCGCTTAGAATATTATAAGCAGGTAATGCAAGTTAAGTAAAATGTTCACAGTTGCATCTATTCTCTTAGGCTGGGTACACACGGCCAGATTATTGTCCCGACCGAGCGCCTGCTACGAGCGAACGATGGATCGTGCGGTCCCATAGGTATCTGCACAATCGATTGGAATTTTCCGACACGTCCGTTCGTTCGAACGAACGATCAATGTCGGTCATGGCCGGCTGCCACACACCAGCTGATATTTTCGGCTGACTGACCGAAAGTGCCATGAATCGGTGGGTCGGCCAAAAATATTGCCTGGTGTGTACCCAGCCTTAGGGCTGGTCTTCATTTGGCATTACATATGTATTCCCTTATGTCAAAGGCCAATAACCTAGCCTATAGAGAATGCACTGAACACATTTTAACAGCAATGATACTCTGTAAGTATGTTTTAAATAGACATTTAGCGTACGTTACGCAGCATTGAAATAATAATTCGAAGTACAACCAAAGCGAGACGGATATACAATTAAGGTGCATCGTGAATTTTCTACCATCAAAATGAATGACCACCAAATGTGCCACAAGGTTTAGGGTTTGTGTATCTCATAGTAATCTGGCTTGCCGGTAGAAAGTTTTATTGTTCATGGTTACAGTGATAAATTTCTGGGTTTTTTGAATAGAGTTTCAGAGTAAATTATTTTTTGTGGCTAAAGTACTGGAGTGCTGTCCAATCAAATTGCATCATGAACTTTCCAGCTGGCTGAACTTAACAGACATGCTGCACTCTCGGTGTATGGATAAAATTCATCTTGCCCAGCAGAGGTTAGGGTCAATGAAACAATCAGCATTTTTGTTTGTTTGCATATACCAATTCACCCAAGATCATAGTTTATTTAATTAAGTTTTATGTGGCTCTGTATCAGATCACCAATAGAAAAATGTGATATTTTTACTTATTTCTTTGATCTTGAACTATACTGGGCAGGAGCGGTAATCTTCATGCTCCCGCTTGTAAGACAGCGTAGGAGTGCATATATTAATGTGGCGCTGGAAGGCTATTTACACCTACTGTAACTGGAAGGTTTCCAGGCAACCTATTCTTTTACATATAAATAACATCCTGTGTATTGTTGCTTATGATCTCAGCACTTTACCTTTAGTAAGAAATTGGCTAGATGAGACACTTCCTCCATCTCTTCCAGAATTATGAATCCCATTGTACAGACCATTTTTTTCTGAAGGTTGCTTTTTCTGGGCCGGAATTCTTGAAACTTGGTGTCAACATTTTCCAGATTGCATTTGGCAATTTGAGCTCACAGTGTCCAGGAGGCACATAATGTTGGTGTAGCAATTGGGCATTAGGAAAGATTTTGCTTTGTTTGGTAGAGAGTAGAGATGGCCGAACTTTCGAAAGTTCGGTCCGTTTTCGAACTTTCAAACTATATGGAAAGTTTGAAAGTTCGAAAACAGACCCATTAAAGTCAATGGGAGTTCAATAGTTCGAAAAGTTCTAATGAAATACAAATAAAATATCAATGGTAACTTAATGTAAATGTCTGTGGGACCTGGGTAATGGTCTGGGGAACATGTTTGAATATCCAGGACATTTGAAAAATCAATTTTACTCTCACTCGCGCTATTTTCAAGCTCGTTCGCGCCTAGGTACCGTGTACATTTTACCTGCGGTTTCGATGCTCGCGTATAGGCTTTAATGGACACTTTACTTGTAGATTCGATGTTCGCGCCTAGATACCATGGACATTTTACTAGCGGATTTGATGCTCGCGTTCGTGCCTAGATACCATGGACATTTTACTCACGGATTTGATGCTCGCGTATAGGTTTTAATGGACACTTTACTCGCGGATTCGATGTTCGCATTCGCGCCTAGATACCATGGACATTCTACTCGCGGATTCGATGCTCGTGTATAGGTTTTAATGGACACTTAATTCGCGAGTTCAATGCTCGCGCCTAGATACCATGGGCATTTTACTCGCGGATTCGATGCTCGCGTATAGGTTTAATAGGCATTTTACTCGCACATTCGAATGGTCGAACATTCGATATTTATCGAAAGTCCGAAAATATCGAAAATTTGAGTCCAGGATAGTTCGAGTTCGTTCGAATTTGAATAGTTCGTCTCCAACTCGGGTTCGAGTTCTAGTCCATCTCTAGTAGAGAGATATCATAAAGTACTTGACTTAAACCACCCAAAGCTCCCCTACATCTCTTCAACATGGTGGTCTGTGAGATTGTGTTTGTGTAGGTAACAGTTTGTGCAGTTGGCAAGCCAAACTGTATTGCATAAACTGAATTGGCTGAAAGAAGATCGCACCTGTCTTCCTCATGTGAAATTAACATTGTTGCCATTCAATAATACGTCTTTGTTTGCCAAGGAAGCAGAACAGCAAACCGAAAAGTATTTTGGATTTTGCGTACACTCACCTTTGCCCCTTAAAAAAGGAAGTGTATGTTGCAGTTTCTTAAGTGGCATTCAAATTAAAGAAGCAATGCTTCCATTTTTATAAAGAGAAAACCTACCTTTATTTTAAGGGTCAATAGAGTTTCCAAATAAATTGAAGTATTTATACATTAAATATTGTTCAGGTGGCTTACCTAGTATTGGAGGTTAAGTGGCCAGATTGGGGTGACAATGGTAAAGTGCTACCTAGGCCATGCAAACAAATGAAGCTGATCTATTGTGCATACATGAGAGTAGCTTTGTTTTATGTAGTAAGGACTAGGGATGGACTAGAACTTGAACTCGAACCCGAGTTCGGGTCAAACTTTATGAGTTCGGATGAACTCGAACTATTCAAACTAGTTCGGGTTCGAACTAGTCAGATTTTCCGAACTCGCGGGACTATTTTCAATAATCCTTGAATGTTCGAGAATTTTCGAACGTTCGGCAGATCTCGACTTCTGAAAATCCCCGAATGGCCGGAGATTCCCGAAATCGCGGATTGCCGAATGGCTGACAATTCTGAGGCCGTACATTCGGGGTCCCTGAATGCAGCTCGAAACCGGGACCCCCTCCCGGGTCCTTTCAAGGACCTTTGTGGCCCTGACAAGGGCCCTTTGGGGCTTAAGGGGTCCCGCAGCTCGGACCGGGACCCCCTCCCCGGCCCTATCAGGGCCCTTGCGGCACTTATGAGTGCCCTTGTAAGTGCCTAACAAGGGCCCTTTGTCCCACAGATCGAACTGGCCGATGTCTTGATCCGATGCAATGTCTTTGGGCTAGCGACAACAACACCACTGAGGTTACCGATGCCATTCAGGCTCACTGCGGCCGCCAGTGAGCCCGCTGGCACCGCTGGCACCCCCGGCCTCAGCGGAGCCGATGTTGCTAGCCGCTTCTTTCTTCTTTCTTCATCCATCTACTGCGATGGCATCTGAGTTCAGAAAATCTGATTGGTTAATGTATGGAAGAAAGAAGACGTCTCCTAAGGGCTCTTTTAAGAGCCGCTCACTCGAGCTGCGGGACCACCAACAAAGGCACTTATCAATGCCGACAGGTGCCAGGAGGGGGTCCCGGTTCGAGCTGCGGAACCCCTTAAGCCCCAAAGGGCCCTTGTCAGGGCCGCAAGGGTACTTATAAGTGCCGGGGAGGGGCATCCCGGTTCAAGCTATACATAGGGTCCTATTGGTCCACTGGTCTAAGTGTAGCACCCCCAGTCCTGTCACAATAACTAATACAGCAATCAATACAGCAATTACTAAATGTGTTGCTAACTTTTTATGCTTCACTCAAAGAGGATAAGAAAGTTAGTGGAGAAATGTAAAGCCGAAGCTTCGACTTTGGATCAACAAGATTAATAAAAGCTGGCATATTCTGCCTAATGACTCCACTCTCTCTGAGTGTCAAGGTCAAGAAACACTGCAGATGTCCTCACTACAAGTCATTATACTAGAGAAAGAAAGAATATGGGTGGAGAGTGGGGGTTCAGATTGAAGGGTAAATTTCCCTGTGGTGATTGCACCGTCTGCCCCTTTATGGACAAAACGCATATCAAATTGTATGTGGGAAAAACAGCAATTTTTTTGGTGATCTAATATGTGTTTTTTGACTTGCTGTAATGCACCTCACTCACAGTAGGGCTAATAAGCTAGTTGGGTGAATGTGCATGAGCCCACAGCCAAGAGGCAACAGTTCTTAAGGAGGCCATTCACATATCAATTTTGATGGTATGATCACCCTATTGTACGATTGGTATTGGTCTGACAAAAAATGTTCTGCTTGCCCGATAGGGCAGGAAATCCTCAGACGATCAGCTGATTTTGGTTGCGTCTCCCTGTAAGCCAAATGTGGCACAATCCCCATAGACTTGAAAGGGGCTTAAATTATCACAAGCAGAGAACCATGGGAAACAGGAAGAAAGGAAGCATTTATTATTGGAATGGTTTTCAAGTGAAAATGTATAACAGATAACCTGAATCACCTGAATTTACTTTATTATTAAACATTCATTCCCCTGGGATTATCATAAGAATATAATGCATTATGACATAGCCTATAAGCTTAATTTTATGCAAACTGCATGCAACCATTGTTTTTAAATAGTTTCTGGCTGTCAAAAAAATGCTACATGTAGTGTTTCCCCAATGGTGACCATCTTGTAACTGCCTGCATGCCACCTGCCTGCCACCTGCCTGCTACCTGCCTGCCACCAGCCTGCCACCTGTTAAAGTAGGGATAATCCACTGTTGCTTTCACAGATTATACTAATCTAATGATTTTTTGGACCATAAGATTGAATAAAATGCCACCAAAATACCCATATTTTTAGTTTAGTAGATATATCCTCCAGCGCAGTGTAGATCGGTATCTTGCTGGCAGATGATTGTTTGATTTATTAATATACCCCTATATCTGTGAGTTTAAAGATGAAATACAAGAACTCATTTCTGTAGTAGAAATATAATCTAGAAGGGAAAGAAAACATCATTCAAGTCAGTCCTTGAACCATTGAGGAAATGATAGACCTCTTCTCAGAAACAATAACCGTTACAAGGAACTGGATTGAAACAGATTGATGGATCTATACAAACAGAACAAGCACCAAGTAACTGCTTCACTGCACCTGACATGGTGGGGGAAAGGGGTTATTCTATATTTCCCTTCAAACCATAGATATCTAACATTCGCCGCAACATGTTGGAGCATGTGAATTTTGAAGATTCCAAAGAAAAACAAAGCTACTAGCCAACTTTTTAGATTTTAGTTCAAATAATTTAAAGGGTATGTCCACCGTTAAAAAAAATTTTCACCAAAGATTCCCCCTGTCCCCCCAGCCCCAACCGCTATGTTAGTATTATTAGAAAATGCCCCAAACTTTACTTACCTTCCCTTGCCTCCGCTGCGCTGCCAGCCCTGCTGTTGCGAGTAAATGCAAGCAGAGGGGCGGGACCAGCATTCACGTCTGTGATTAGCTGAGCAGCAGCCAATCACGGACGCGGCTGCTGGGAGTTCAGTGCGGCGGAGGCAAGAGGGAAGGTAAGTAATGTTTCCGGCATTTTCTAATAATAAATATAGCGGTTGGGCTGGGGGACAGGGGGAATCTTTGGTGAAAAGGTTTACACTAGGGGGAGGGAATGCTAATCGGGAGGGAGGGAGGGGGGAGGGGGAGGGGAGGGAGGGGAAGAAGGGCGGCAGTACGCATGCAAACTTCTCCCGGAGGCCAGGTATGAGGCAGAGTCCTATATGGACTCTGCTATCCTCCTGGTGGGCAGTTTTTGGGACTTTGGGGGGGACTACAGGAGAACGTTATGGAGCTGGTGATGTGAGGTAAGGATTAAACTACACTACATGATGGGGCCAGTAGTGGGGGGGATTATAGTTTTGGGGGTGGACATGCCCTTTAACCATTGGTAAATGTATGCATGGAGTGGCTAGAGAACTGGAACAGATAGACTTGATGTTCAGACTGGGACTGATGGACGAGCTGGAAAACTGATGGGTTGATTTAGCACAACTTTGTCCCACATTTTTAGAGCATCTCTGCTGATTGATTGATCCTGTCTACATTTAGAGTATGGGAGATTTAAACTCCTGATTTCCAATTACAGCTTAGTGTTCTCGCACCACGTGAATCTAAGACAGGAAGGCAGGTTTAATTAATGTGCCAAACCAGCCTGCCGCACAGGTACACGGAGGGTGTAGGTCTCTGGGAGCCATAGCAACATCTACAGTTGCTATGGTAATCCCTTCACCACTTCCAATAGGCAGTAATCTCATTGCTTCACCAGCATAAAACTGAGGTAATGAATTTGCCCACAACTGGTCACTACTTTTATATAACTGAGTGATTCAGATTTTAAAACACATTAAAATCAATTCTGTGAAAATTTCCTATGCATGGGAAATAACTAATTAACCTGGATATGAGAGAGGTGGCATTCACCCATCCGGCCATACAATGTGGTCATTCTGCCCACAGGATCAATGTAATCACATCTTCCGTGTGTGATGACAAATGACAACTTTGGGCAGAAAAATGAATCTACATATGTTTAGTTGTAGTTGAATTTTTAGTTTGTGAAACTGTGTTTTATTTTCGCTCTGTATGGTATTCTTGCCATTACTATTCCTGTTTAATTCAATCATGGTCTGAATGATGGCAGGTTCATATAAAGCTCTATTACGTTTAATTATTCAAGATTGTCAATGGTTTGCAGAGCTGAAAAGTATCACGGTGCAGTTCAGCAGCATTGTTTATCTTGACTTGTTTTATCTCTGCTCGCCACAAATAAAATCTCTATAGCAATCCATTATTCCATGATGACTAATAACATTTCCAGTCCATAACGTAATAGGCACACTAAACATATGGCAAAAGAATGCAAAGAAATTACGGGCCAGTCCTTATCTAATCATTGTACAATATTTTCTCTTTGTAGGAATCAGATGCAGGGTATGGTTAAATGAAGTGGATCTTGTTGACAGGTACTAAGTTAGAGCTAGGCCACACTGACGTGTTTTTAGCACGATTGCGCATGCGATTTTGGTTAAAATGGAAATCGTGGGAACGCAAAAATTCCTGCGATTTCCGTTGCACACGCGTTTGCGTTTTGCGTGCACAAACGGGTGCATTTTTATAATATTAAATTACAAAAACGCATGCGCAAACACTGAGCAACTTGCGACAAGACACAGAAATCACACGTGTGATAATGCTTGCGATTGCGTACGCGATTTAGTGCGTTGTAGTGGGGCCTCAGCCTAACTGTAAGAATATGCTATCTGTAAATCTTCTAATTTAATTCTCTGCCCCATACAAACCATTAATGTCCTTTAAGGGGTGGAGCTTGGGCAGTCTTGGTCAGAGATTGGGTGGTCTGTAGGTATTCTTGAGTGGGGTAATATGTACTGCTAATAACAGCAAATATTTGGTAAAAAATCAGCAAATAACAAAAATGAAACCAGAACATTTCCCATTACTAGATCATGGCATACTGATCTTAAATAGGTAACATACCTGGGGACCTTCAAATTAGCGTGAGAAGCGTTTTGTTCACATTGTGGCTAATTTTTATCATTGCTATTTCAACATGGAAATTATAGACTACCTATCTTGTGAAATCAAGTTATATAACATGACATCTGACAGATTCTGTAAGATCATCTATTAAACATGTGGCTACACACATTCCTCAAGTGTAGGGAAGATCATTCAGGGAAAGCTAGCAATTGTGGCTGGCTCCCTATCTTAAAGTAAAGGGAGATAACCGCAACCAAGTAAATTTTTTGTCCGTAATAACAACATTCATGAGCTTTGGAAGCTACACAAAGCACGGTGGCTCAGTGGTTAGTACTGATGTCTTGCAGCCTGAAGTCCTAAGTTCGAATCCATCCTTGGTAGAGATGGCCAAAACTCACCAGTTTCATTCCGTTTTCGGATTCCCGGATCTCGGGAAAATCCCGAAGACCCGAAAATCCGAAAATGGAACGAGGCTATTCTTGATCATTTTCGAAAATAGATTTGAACGTTCGATAACCCTTGAAAATACGATCGGAGACTACTTTCGAGTTTCCAGTCATATTTTCGAGGTCAAATAAATGTGCCTAGATTGTAAGCTCTTCGGGGCGGGGCCTGATGTGAATGTAATCCATGTAATTGTAAAGCGATATAAAAGAGGTTGGCACTATTTAAATCCACGATAAAAATAATTATTGAAAACTCCTGTTGTTATGTCTAATGTGTGTATTACAATTGTTTCCCACTTTTACACCCATATTATGCATGTTTCTCTTTACCATTTTAGCTCACCACTACACTGCACTGGTCCAAATGTACAAACTCAAATCTGTAAAACTCACATAAATGTGCTAAACAATTCCTGTGAACATTCCCCAGTTACAATGCAAATTGTTACAGAACTGCTACTGATTTGGAATGTCCTGATCTCTATATTATGCAATAGTATAAAGTATTAAATAAATATATTGAATTTGCACTGCATACGTTCCACTCCAGCACTTATACCCATTCCTTTGTACCTTATGTTTCCCACTTAACTAGATTGTAAGCTCTAAGGGGCAGGGACCTCCTTTCCTCTTGTGGCAAAGCTCTAGCACTTCTATTTATATAATTTATAGTTTTAGTTGGAGCCAATGCAAAGCAGAATATCGTATGCACCAAATACATACTATTCTGGTTTCACCTCACCAGATATACGTGAGAAACCTTAAAGGAACATACCGGCGATCTAGTACTTTACCTGCTGGAATGTTACAGTATTTACCCCCTTGTATGACTTTTTGGTATTTTGTTACTGTACAGTGCTGCATCCCCAAGTAACGCTATATAAATAAACTATTCATACATACATTTCGAATCGGTAAGCGCAACATTAACTCCTTTAAAAAGCTCTGGGTAAATGAGGCCCAATGAATTTAAAAACATATAACTTTTCCTTTAAAGGTTATGTCCACCTTTGTGTAGTGTGGGAATCCCTCTCCCAATCCTAACCGCATGGTTAAATTGTTAAAAGGTGCCAGGAATCTTACTTACCAGCGTCCATTCCTGTAGTCACGTCCTCCAATGATACTTTCGGGAATGGAGTTTTATTAGGGGCTGGACTGGCAGCTGTGTCTGTGATTGGCTGTGAGGCAGTCAATCACAGACTCGGCTGATGGATATTGAGAAAGCCGAAGGCACACGGTCTTTAAAGTAAGTTTCTGGCCATTTTTTTTTAAACCATGCGGTTACAGTTGGGAGGGGATGTCTACACTATAGAAAATAATTTAGTAATAAAATAAGTGCAGAGACAAGGGATCTGGAGGGATCTGGAGGGGGGGGGGGCTCCCCTCTTTATGCTATTGTCCTCCAGGAGGACAGGGACTCTCAGGCTCCTACATCTGGAGCAAAGATGTAAGGTGAGGATTTTTTTAACACTACACAGTGGGGTCAGTAGTGGGTTCATTTTTAGTTTTGGGGGTGGACATGCCCTTTAAGAATTTTGCAGGTACGTTTGTAAAAATGTAGAATGAATTGAAATGCAATGCAATGAGTTTGCAATAAAATTTGGATTAATAGGAACACACACACATTTTATTACATTTGATATAGGTTTTTTAAGGTGTCTATTTATTAAAGTGATTTTAACAAATCACCCTGATTTTATCCCCCCACAATACACACCTCAACTGTGCAACCTATGTAAAACCTTTTAAACTTTACCTAATATTAGTGGAGACTACTGGTTTGTTGCAGCCCAAGCTACAGAGGCCACATTCCCCACTGGCGCTGAGAGATAACTACACACCCTGAAATAAGTAAAACTCTCTTTCCTAAGTTGTCGTTCCACCAAAACCATTTAATAAAATATAAGCTTTAATAGACCACACAGATAATATATGTCAGACTTTCCATTTTATTCTTCAAATAGTGTTATGTTATGATTCGCAGAAGAAGAAAAACGTTTCCCAGTCGTAAGCAATTCTTAAACTTTGGTACCATCTTGGAATGTTAAAACACCAGATCTGTGCTTTCTGGCTCAGTTGCATGATATCCCTGGTTGAGTGATTCTTGTTTACAGGCTTGAATCCTTTTGTACTGTATGTACAGATATTTGCATTTTACAAAGAGCTGGAGGCACATTCTTAGTGAGTTACTCATCCTGAGGAGTTATCCATTCATGTGTGTTGATGTGGAGAAAAATATTTGTTTGTACTTTTTCTTTTGGACTTTCATTGGAATCTGCAGCACTAGTTAATTGCCGTTCATTTGGGACTGAACGCCTAACTGGACAGCAAAATTCTAGTGTGCGGGGATTTTCATTTTTAATGCTCGTTTTTCCCCCCTTATTATTCTAACAGAAAGAGACAGTTTCTTCAGTGTGGCAATGTACTTTCTATGGTCATGGGAACAAACTGTGACTTCTAATGTTCTTATATTTTACAATTGTGGATACATTAGTTTAGTTATAATATAAAATATAGAACAGGGGGTTCTGTAAATGTTAGACTGGATCCATAAATGAAGGGAGAGATAATTACAATATTTAGGCTTGCTTGGACCAAGAAAGAAATAATGTTGACTGTTCAGAACTATTATATAGTGGATAATGAATAATGAAGACATACAAAGGTCACAGGACATGCTCTCTTATACAGAACACATAACTCCAAGGGGTACATGTTCTCCCACAATACACAAGTTTCAGTAAGTCATGTGACACTGATGGCTAATAAAACAATATAACTGATGATATATTAACATTAGAGGTTGAATAAAGACATTCATCTATTCCAATACATAAGCAGAAAATATATCAATAATAACGAAATATTAGCAGCATATCAAAATGGTACTCATGATGTTACCTCCCCATATAAGTACGTTTCTGTAGCATTGCCCACTAATGCTTAGATCTGGTTATACAAATATGATTAAAGGAAAACTATACTGTCCTAAATGGTTAGGCCTTACCTCTAGATTAAGTGTCTAATTCTTGCACTTGTCTCTTAAACTTGCGTTTGCCGGCTTCTTAAACAGAGTGTCTATTGGTCAGCTCATGGCATGGAAGTAGGAAGTAAAGAAGAGCACGCCGGCAATTTCAAGTTTAAGAGTTAATTGTAGGAGCTAGACTCTTAACCCAGGGATTCTCCCACTTTTTCAAATAAATAAAGAATACCCATGGCTTCTGTGTAGTATACTATATATTAATTTAACAGCTGTATCCAGTTAGGGTGTGTTTTACAGTAACTTGAATACTGATAATTATATCAGGTTGGAACAAAGCCTTTTAATGTTGGTGATTAAACAGCTAAAGCGATCTTTGATTAGTGCAGAGGTAACTTGGGTTCTCTCAATATGTCATTGAACTGTGTTAACCATTATCCTAAGGCAGTGAGTAAATAAGTTGTCCGAAAACAAGGAGGGCCACTCCTCGTACCTAGGGGATGTTTTCATAATCCTTTTTTTTCAGCTCGCCTGCACACTTCCACAATCTCTATAATTCCACTCCAAGAAATTAAATGTTCAACATTATTAGGGGTGGATTAACTTAAACCCTGAATTATTAGTAAGATATTTGGCGAATAAGTATATAAAGAATGTGGCACTGGCTGTTCTTATGTTGTTACAGATAAAAAAAAAAAATTCTGCATGTTGCAACAAACTTCTTTTGCACTTGTTTGTTTAAAGGAGAAATAAGCGCAAGAGTTAAAGGGTAACTGTGGTAAAAACATAAACGGTATTGCAGGGCATGCCCTCCCACCCCCAACTGCTATATTGGAACTGTAAAAATAGAATCCGAACTCTACTTCCAGATCCTCCGGCCCCCTGCTTTTAGTTCCAGCAGGCAGGGAGACGGAACAGAACTACACTGGAGCGAGGGGCTGTAAGTAGAGTTCGGATTCTCTTTTTACAGTTCCAATATAGCGGTTGGGGGTGGGAGGGCATGCCCTGCAATATATAAGACTATATATATAAGACTTTTAATGAGGGTGGAGATGCCCTTTAAAATTATCACTTGGCGAGATTGCTACTCGCAAGTTCCATCAAGATCTGAGCTTTGAAATTCTGCAGACATTACCTTCTCTTCCTCCTCCAATATTAATGGCGAATACCAGCGCTACAATGGAGTGTTTACCATGAAAAGAGAACTATGGTCTACAAACAAAGCACTTTCAAAACAAATAGCCTCATTTACTGAGAGCTGCAGAGCTAAAATTCATTCTAAAATCACGGGAACCAATTTAATATAAGAAGGGATTTTTGTTGACCTCAGCTTTTTATTCTTGTGCACATTTAAAGGACATAGATATATTCAGCACAATATAAGATGTATTATTAATAAGATATTAAAGGATAATTAATCCCTCCATTCTGGCAGGGTAAGTTTGCCCCTCCCCCATGCAGTCAGTCAAGGCTCTGACGGGTGACATTACAACCAATGATTGACTGTTGTTTGCCCCTACTGCCTCCACTAAATAGCTCATTGAGCAGAGGGAGGAGGCAGATACCTTTGCCAGATCGGAAGAGAATGTATCATTAAATATCTAGTTACAAAAAAGCATGTAATAAATTGGTAAAAAGTTGGGTTTGGGTAAAAGAGTTGGGATTGCAGGCAGACAAAGTCACCAGTTTTTGTGTTAAGAGATTTTGTAAATTTGAAAATAGTTCTTCGGGTCATAAAAATCGGAAAAATTCAGAAATACACAAAGTCAGAGTTCCAGTGGATCCGGGGAAATCCGCTTTGGAACCGGCTTCACATTTAGGTCCATCTTTAATGGTCATGCACTTTTAAACCAGCTGTATAACTGGTGTTCCACTTTCAAAGGCAATGCTTTATTGAATCACTGTTCACAGCCATGCATGATGCATGAGCGGCTCTCACTAATAGTTTATAAGAATAGGAATGTTCTTGTTCATTAAGGAGAATGAAAGTCTGATAATTAATTAAGTTCTGAAATCCAAAACTTCTATTTTTTTCACCTTCAGAATGTTATTAGTTGCCTAACCATAGATGCTATTGTAGGTGCTGCTCCGCATCTTGTTTCCAAGATCCTCTTCCTCTGGTAACACCTCCCATACATTTGAATGAATTACAACAATTAAAGAAGCATCAATAATTATTATAATAACAATGGTTTTTAAGTGTTTGCTAGCTTTCAAAAATGAAAATATATAGCAGATAAGGTCCTAACAGCATAGGGGATCACCAGAACTTAAAGGGCATGTCCACCCCCAAAACTAAAATTTAACCCACTACGGACTCCATATGGTTCTCTTGCAGTGCCTGTCCAAAGTTGAAACTGAAGAGTAGGAGGTGTTAGTGAGTCATCCGGTCCCTGCTTTCTTTCTTTCCTCTGAGAGGTTTCTGTCACGCGCAGGGGAGCCTTTTACCTCCCTCCCTCCATCTGGATCCCTTCGTGGCTGCCTTTTTCCCAAGTTTAAAAGCCTTTTTCTGTAGTTTAGGGAACCCTAGCCCCTAGCCCATCACAAACTTCTATGTTAGTTTGGTTAAAAAAGCAGCAGAACTCTGTTTCCCCGGCGTTCTGCATTGCCGGAAGTGCATCTGGATCAGAGGGCCTGGGGAATGAAGGCATGTAAGTAGATTTCTGCAGCTTTTTTAACTAAACAAATATGGCCATTGGGGGTGCGCTAGGGTGCCCTACACTAGAGATAATGTTTCTTTTCAGGGTGGAGGTACCCTAATATACTATTAGACTTTCATTCTCATTTAATATCAATAAAGAAAATAAAAACTGATCCTTTCATTAGTTCTATTTCATTAAAGGACCTGCAGACCTGAAACATTTGCTTGAGCTGTTTTTTTGCCTCAACCAATCAGATGCTACCTTTCAACTGGTCTATAACAGCTTATTGGTCGCTGCAGAATAAGAACACAGGCATTATTTTGCATCTCTTGATCCAATAAAAATAATAAAGAATAAAGCTTCAGGATGTTTTATTAAAGAACAGATTGTATGTTTACAAAGCATTCATTTGTAACAATCATTTGGAATAATGATCAGAATTCTGCCTCCAAGATGACTGATTTTTTTCTAATGTTACAAGGTTCTCTGTTTTGCTATCCTGTCACTGTGCTGTTGTCAAGGCCAATTTATCAGGGCCCTGTGCACAGTGACCTTTAAATTACAGAATGTTACTTCCACAGAATTGTTTTCTAGTAACTGCATTGTCGCTACCCTGACACGGACAGAGCTGTTTACAGTGCATACCCTGCTATGGTACTTTGGATCCTCAACACATTTTTTCCATTGTTGGCTGTATTAGTCATATCTGCAGACATATTTTACCTCTTTAAAAGGCCTTGCTTGATCTACTGGAATTGTTCAAGGTAAAAGTGTAGCTCTGATTATTAAAAAAAACTGCAATACAGCTTAAAGGGCAATTATTGTGAGAAAATTGTTTTTTTTAATTTCTTCTAATGTATCCTATAAGTCATCCCATCCACCAGGGTACCTTTAGTTTCTTTAAATTCTACATAGTCCCCGAGATATAAGCCTTTGAATATGCTGTGATTTGTAGGAGCTGCTACACCTCATCTGTCACTCAAAGGCACACACCCACACAATCCAAAGCTCCCCTGCAGTACTGTCACACACACTCTCACCCACACTATATGTACCATGTGCAACATATAGTCAAATGCTGTAGTGCTAAACACAATCAATAAACCATTAACCCAGCAATATGAGCATAACACACTATAAAACAGCCCCTCACCCCCAAAAAAATCTTATATACATACAAAACCAGTGACTCAAATGGAACACTAATACAGTATATATAATACAGTAATACAGACTATATACCAAACAAGACACACAGTGCAATCTATGAAATATATAGACTAAAGCAACTGAAATGTAACAGGACAACAAGCAGTGTCACTGTGTTTGTGAAGGTCTCACTACAAGCTGCTGTTACACTGACTCTCTCTTCAGTGATTATGATCTCAGCTAAGCAAGGGGAGAGATATGAACTTTAGGTAAAAAGTAAATAACAATTAGCAAAGTTAGAGAACAGGCAGAGTTCAGTAACTTACTTGTAAAGAATCTCAGCACCACTTGTCCTCCTCTCTCCCCCTCTGCCCCTCCCTTCAGCATATTGCTACTTTATTCCACACTTTGATTGCTTGCAGTCTAGCTCTGGAAGGGAGGGGTCAACAGGATGTCAGCACTTAATTTAAAGTCCTTTCAACTGACAATACTCGGACTCTGTATACAGCCCGTCACTGCTTGAGGGGGAGTAGACAGAGAGGGGAGGGGGACTACACAGCTTGGTACAAACTTCTGCCAGTGTGAAGAAACGAAGCCACACAGAAACATGAAAGTAAGGCAGCTTATACTAAGTGATCTATACATTGTATACAGACAAAGTTTTTTTTTCACTATAGTTGCCCTTTAATATTATAATATTTATTTCTTTACATCCATACAGGATAACCTCAAGTTAAATGTAAACAACATTTTGATTTATTTTCTTGTTTTGAAACAAGTGCCCATAATAGGTAGAGTAGAATATAGGAACTGGCCTTTTGACAGATGTTTTCTGACCTTTTGGCCAGTCACCAACTGAGAGATTTCTGGACATAAATAGGAATCTTTAGCATGGTATCCAGGAAAGCTGAAAAGAAGAAAAATGCTGCAGTACCCTAGTGTGGGCTCTGTCCCAAGGTACTCCCGCCATGGATGAGAACAAGAGACCCTAAACCTGGATAATTCTCCTTAAGGAAACATGAATGACCCAGATGAGGAAGAATACATGTTTTAATAATTCTTTTTATTTATATAAAAGTGCAGGAAACCGTCCAATATTTTGGCCTGATCGAAGGATTTATTTTCTTGGAGAAAGACTGAAAGTTTATCCTCATTTTTTTCATCTGCAAAGAACCAATATCTAATCCAAAGTGCAAAACCCTGGGGAAATCCAAGAATTTCCAAGAATAAAATGCAAGGCAGCTCAGGGAAGTTGCATCCACATTTACCCAATGGTACCCAAAGCCTGAGTGAGAGCTAGCTCAGCATATATGGCATGCATGAAAAACAAGTGTGCAATTTCACCACTAACATGACGATTTCACATCATAGCCGTGCAAGTACACAAACATGACATGCAACACCAAAGAGACTCATTAGCCACTGGATGGAAGTTAGCTGCTTAAAGAAATGGCATAAAGAATAGGATGTAACAATTCAGCTCTGACAGATGGCTGGAACCTGGGTCAAAAAACATACAGTAAAATAAGTTATTCTCCACACTTCAAACAAAAAACTGGCTACTTGTCACTCAGTTACCTGCTCCCAACCCAACTGATATATTCAGCACAAATTGATGGATTACTAGTCAGATATTAAATTAAAGATAATTATTGCCTCCATTCTGTCAGATTAAGTTAGCCCCTCCCTCCATGCTGTCAATCAAGGCTGTGATAACCATGTCATGGTGTCATCCAAGGAATCATTTTGTGAAAATACATTTTGGTTAGTAACATTTAAGAATCTTGATGATGTTAATGTTTGGTTATCTAGAATTTGTTCATAGTTCTACTTTTATTTTGTCACATTGCAATCTCCTCAGTACCAGTAATACCGCTAACCGTTCTATCTATAGATATATGTATAAATCAATGGCCCAAGAGATATTCATGTCTATGTGAATTGTCCAATTAGAAGATTGGTTACCAATAGCAAAGGAGCCTGAGAACAAACTGCAGAGGCAGCAGAACATTACTATTTTAAAAATAAAAAGTACCTGGGGCAGAGAGGTAGGATTTATTATTCCTACCTCCCAATATTGTTTTGTTGAGGAGCACCAACATGTACTGCCAGGTTAGTGTCCTGGACTTGTATTAAAGATATAGCTGAAGCACCGAGGAAGCCTGTTAGAAACCGTTTTTTTGTGCTGGTGCTTCTAACAGAAACAGCATTGGGGGGTAGGAATTACTAATCCTACCTCCCTGGCCTAGGTACTTTTTATTTATTTGCTGTTTATTTAATGCAAGCTTTGTAAGATTTTTTTCTCTTTAATGTATTTAATATTAATAAAGATGGAAAAAACATCTAGTTCCAAGTTTTATAATATTGCTCTAACATGATATACCTTGTCTGTCTTGTAATGACATACGCACCAAGAATGTTGTTTCCTAATCACATATGGAATACTATTAGCATACCAACCAGATGCAACCGTCTGCACCTGGTTAAAATATCAATTTATCAATTTTAATATCAAATAGATGGAATTGTACATAGTTACACATTAACAATGTTCGTGAGATATAAAATTAAAATTACATTAAACTCCCCCCCTGTAATTCTTCCCTGTAGTAATGTAGAGAAGACAGTTCAGTGTCAATGGCAATAATAATAAAAACATACAGGATTATTTTTATTATGAGACCCAAATATTAAATTTTTTTAGCATTTAGATCGGTCACTCTTCATTTATAATCTATGTGTGCGAGGGGGAGAATACTCCGACCTCCAGTTCTGCAAAGGTAGATGAGCTGTGAGCTGTTAAAGGGCATCTATAGTGAAAAAAACACATTGCCCCTTTGCAAAGTTAAATTCATGTACTCTGTGCTGCCTTAATCCTATCTATGTCAGTGACTTGGTTTAACCATGGTGTCAGATCTCTGTGCAGCACTCCCCCCTTCCCCCTCCCGTTACCTCCTCCATGTCTCAACTCCGGCTAACCGACAAGCTTATCATGTGCAGTAGGAGTTAAAAGTTCAACATCCTGAAAAACACACCCACGCACAGTGGCCAATAGAAAGCAAGCTGTCCTGGAGACACGGAAGAAGGAGATCAGTACAGTTTACGATCTCTCTCTTTGTGACCCATCATCAATCAGTGAAGTCTATCAAGAAGGGGGGTCAAGTGCAGCCTTATATCTACCATGAAAGCTACCTCTCTCCCCCTGCTAATGCTGTTATCTCTATGTTTATTACAGAGCAGGGAGGGGGGATCATGTCACAGGGATTTGATTGACTGTTCAAGTAGGAGTAGAGGAATGCAATCACGTATTCTTCTAACTGGACAGAGAGGGAATCTGAACAAAGTGATGACACTCTGGGGGTTGTGGGGAATTATAGAACACATGGAAAGAAAGAAAAAAAAGTTAATTTTCCCACTATAGATGCCCTTTAACATGCTGCTTGTCTGCGGCTGACAGCTACATTGCTCCTCCCCCAGTTTGTTGTTGTGACTCTCCTCCGATCACAATATCACGCATGCATACTTCGATTGAAGGGTAGGCAAATGTCACCCGAGAGTGAGTGTCATGTTACATAGCTTATTGCTCAACTACTATTACAGAACAGTTGATAAGAGTATTCTCTTGTTTACTATTGATGGCTAGAGATGGCCAAACTTCCGAAAATCCGTTCCGTTAATGGATTCCTGAAAAAATTCGAAAATCCGTGAATTTTGACATTAGTCTATGGGGAAAAATGTTCAGAAATTTTCACCTAAAATAAGGGATGGTTTGAGGAATACGTTCCTGCAGGAAGATCAGCAAAAAAACTGAAGTAGCACACATGCGTGTTACTTCCAGTTTCCGCAGGCCGTTTTCGGTAATCCTCAAACAGACGATTTGAGAATCCCTGAATGTTGAAGGATTCTCCAATTGGCCTTTCGAGTATAAGGACCCGGGAGGAGGTCCCGGGTTGAGCCGAGGCATCCCTGAACGCCCAGCCGTGGGACTTCCGGCCTTTCAGGAAATCCTTGAGGATCAGAAAAAGTTTGGAAAGGGGATTTCGAAATCCGCTGTGGATCCGAACTGGCCATCCCTATTGATGGCTTCTAAGCATTTGGCAGAGATTCAGCTACACATTTTTCTAATAAATTAAATTGTAACACACATTCACTGTGTACACCAGCTATATACATAAAAACCCTGCATACATCTGTTCTTAAAGGAACAGATAGAGAAGTTTAGCCATTTAAGAGTATCACAGGAGAAATGTGATCTATAAATGTAATTGTTGTTGTTGGTTT